>VZRZ01004057.1:2142-144642 GCA_013398175.1 Climacteris rufus | reverse complement strand
CAAAGATTTTTTTTTTAAACTATTGATCTGCTAACTTATAGAGCATATCAGAATAATGTGCTAGACAGAGTCTTAGTGAACAGACATCTTCCTTAGCAGTTCTAGACAATGCAGTGCCAGAAAAGCTGCTGATGCACAGTGGCTACTACTGTGCAAAATGATAAAGAGCAGCTATAGTAATAAATAGGGAGCTTCTAGGAAGGGCAATGCTTTGTGCTATAACTTTGCTGAATCCTTCAAAGATTAGAATGAAACAAAAAATTTCAAATGAAATATGTCTTGAAGCATACATTTGGCATGAATATTGAATATTTAAAATGTTTTTGCTTTTGTGTATATATGACTGATAAGTCTTATAATGGTGACAATTGCTGCTTTCTTTTAGGAATAAGCAAAAAATATTTTTTATCTTTTCTTTCACATTTGAGTGTTTATATTAGATGAGCTTCTGCACAAACACATGTCCATTTTACTTTGCCAGATTTGGAACTTTTGAAATATTTAAAGAAAAATGTAAAGACCTGTGTATCCATAACTATAACTGACATGAAGGACTGGTTCACAGATATATCTGAGACAGTTAGTCAAATCTGAGAGAATTAGTAAAATCTTGGTTTACAATTTAATTGTATCTTTTCCATTTTGTGCAGGCTATATTGCCAAATTATACACCCATGAACACAAAGAGCCTGTATACAGACATGAAGAAATATAATCTAATTTTTTCAAGGCAGTTAATCTGCAAGAGAATCTCCTCTATGTCCTAATGTTCACTGTAGACTTTTGGCCTTCTACCTTTAGGTTTTCATAGCCCATTAAAATATCTTGTTAACTAAGCAGGAATATTTTATTAGTAATAATTATCTCTCTGGATCAAAAGCAAAAATAGTATATTACACATAAAATGATATATGCAAGAATTTTCCTAGAAATCGTGAACATTTTAATTCTCTTTTACTTCAGCTCATCATCTTTCTCCCTTAAATGCAAACCGTGGAATTTCAAGTGCATTGTTTCAGATCCTCTGCTTTGTGTCTTGATCCCTGCATTATTTTACTCCACAAAAAAAAGAGGAGGAAGAAGAGTGCCTAAGGAAGTTCGTAGAGATAGCATACGTAGTTGCAAATGACCTAGTTCATGCATGTCATCCATCAGCTGGAGTCCAGTATCTGCAGGAATTTTCAGCTTTAAAATAGAATAAGAGCTGAGATTTGTAACCAGTTTTGCTATTTTGATTTTTTCCACCTATGAATATTAGTAAAGATGCCTCAAGATCTGCTTCCTCAGGATTCTATTCAATTCTGTTAAAACCATGCAGTTTTTTTATTTCTTCAAATATGCATACAGATCTCTCAGTGCAAGCATCAAGGGTATTAAATATCTAGAAGATTCACTCCTAAGGATGTTGTGAAAAATTTTATATTCTATTCATTATTTTAATAATGGATTAGAGCTTGAAGTTTCAAAATATAATCAGGGGACAAATGCAGACTCCTTTTAATGGCAGACTGATATCATTACAAGTTCTAGTGCATATTTAGGATTTTTTTCATTCATGTGGTTTTAGACTTGTTTAAAATTATAGAAACCTTTAAAAAATTGCTATTTATCCACATCCAAATGTATTCCATGTGATATAATTAATTCATCTTAAAATACCAAGTCTTTTTTTTTTTTCACATTGCACTTAAGTAAAATGGTAAATATACCAGCTAATTTTTTTTAAAGGAAAAAATGTTAATAGGAAGAGGTAAAGTTGCATACTGATTAGAAGAAATAGCCTTTTAATTTGTTTCACTTGTGTGACCTTCAACACAATGGTAATAGGGGAAAGCTTCACAATCACAAATTACTTTAGTTTCACAACATACTGACAGTGCCTTGTAGGGCTGTTCTTTGATAAATATTAAGCAAAACATAATATTTATTAAATAAAAATGTTTGATAATAAACAAAAGCAAAAGCTTAATATCTGATAAACATTAAGTAATAGCAAGCTAATGATTGTAGAAATTTAAGACTGAGGAAATTTAAGCTGAGGAAATGAACCCTTCTTCCTAATCCCAGTTAAATTCTGACTCCATTAAGTCTTCATAGTGCTGAGAAGACACCTCTTACTGGATTAGTAGTATCTGAAGAAGAGTCATGATCCCATGCAAAAAAAAAGAATGACGAACAGACCTATCAACCTTCGGTAGTGGGAGGCACTTTTCAGGCATGCACAGCTGTGGTGTTCTCCATGTGGCTCTGACTCCACGCATGCATTGCACCCCTGGAGCTGTGCAGTGTGAACTGTGCGTTTCTGGGACACTGAGCAGGCATTTGAGTCACTTGGTGCTAAGTATATCCTCTCTAAAAATACACTCTGTTAATAGAGCTCACTAAATTATTTGTTGTGAATATTACAATATAAAATTAATCTCCCTTTTTAAATCCCAGGCAATTTATTCATGTGAGTATGCTTTTATTTGTATTATTTCATCAACTGTAGAAAGAATCAATAGCATATGAGCAGTATTTTCTGCTAACGTTTGTGGGAAAGGCTTATCTTAAAAATGAGGTCAGTCGTATTTTTCAGGAACTACTAAAGATGGAAACAGCGTAAGGATGTTCCTTGTGAGTCATTCCTTGGAAAAACGCAGCTATTTCCACAGTTAAATTAGGTTGGTGGTCTTGTGCGCAGATAGGAAGTTCATGCTGCTGAATGGTAAACTCTTGCCCTGAGTTTTGCAGTTCTTGATGTTTTCATTCTTCTGTAACTGTTTCTCACACATTCTCTGTAAACATATCCATGTTTTTGTAACGGTAGTTTATTATTTACACTCCTTTCTCCTGGGCGGAGAGATTTGATGGATATTTCCTTTGACCAGTGTTATTGAGGGGCAGCGAGTTCTCCCTCCAATCCACTGTGGTTTCTAAGAGACATATAAAATAAAGTCAGGCCAGTTTGGCCCCAGTTTTTTTGGCTCTCTCTTCAGCAGGTGCCTGTGTCTTTCTTTCGTGTCAGCTTGCAACAGTAAACATTATTGGGCAGGGCCAGTCACACGGCAACACAGTTGATCCATTGGTCTTGGAAATGTTTGTAAGATATGTCTGTGGTGTAGAGCAACTCCTAGGTTGTGTTTTCCAAGGTATCACAGAAAAAAGAGATCCCAGAAAATCTACAAATTCCTGTATTGCATAGCCACAGGCAATGCGACACTCTCCAGCTTCAGACCTCTCTCCAAAATAGAAACTAGGAGAGAGGTAAAGATGGTTGAAAGGAACCCACCACAATGATCTTGATGGGTGGGACCTTGTCCAACACAGAGGTAGCTAGGTGTTTTCTCTTAATTGATGATGGTCATACTACAGGGTTTGAAGATGAAGACGAAATATTTGATTCTGTGGGTCATGATTAACAAGGAAAAACCACATTATCTAAATTTCTACATTTCAGGACAAGATTCATTCATATATCTACAAATTGCCTACCACACACTGGCAATATAAATCATAATTATAAAGTAATATGACACAGTTGATTAATTGCTTAATTAAGCCTTAATTAATATTTGTAAAGCAGTTTAACATCCTTGGTTGAAAAGTCTTAGAGAAGTGTGAGATATTAAATATTACTATTTACAGTCAGAGATTCTGGCCTGCCCATGTTGAAATTTCAGAGAGATGCTTTGATAAATCAGTATTAAACTGTGGTTATTATTAAGGCAAGAGTCACTCTATATTTCTACCATGCTGAAATAAAATCCCAAACTCTCTGGATACACTCTTTATCTTTCTATGTCTTCTTATTCTCGTAGCCTGTGCTGATATATCTGCAGACCTTCATTACACAGTGAAAAAAGGAAAATTTTTTTATTGACTTATTTCAATATTTTCTCTTTTGTTGCAGTAATATCTGCTTTGCTTTAGGTCTCACCTATAATATTGAAAAACCCCTCAAACAGCAAAAAAAAATCCCAGTTGCCTGTACCTTGAAGAGCATACAATGTATAGCTCTTGTCCTGCAATCAGATCCACTTGGGCAAACCCAATTATAGGATCAGGGCCTAAATAGGATAATAGGTATTGTAGAAACTACCATAAATTTCTCTCTGGTGTCCTATTTTGCCACTACTTGAACTAAGTGGATAATTCGGGTCATCTTTCTTGTTATGATGTTTCAATTCAACACCATAAATTTACTGCTATTGGTCTAATTTCTCCGTAGAAAATCTTTGCAATGCTAAATTTTGTATATATATATATGTGTGTGTATATATATATATGTTTATTTCCTCAGAAGCTAGCTGCTTTTGCTTGGAAAAGTTCAGCAATATTAGACAGGAATTGAACAAATAGAATTTTACAAAACAATGAACATGGAGCTTGGTAAATGCAAAAAGAACTCATTAAAAAAATATCTAGAGATGTGACAAACTGCCCTCAAATAATCTGGATACTCAGTGAACCACAGTATCTGCTGGTTTGCAAGTAGCCAAGACATCTCATTGTCTGCTCTGCATGAGTCCACACACATACTTATAATTAGATACCTGTTCTCTGAAATGATGGTGGCTATCTGATTTGAGAATAAAAGGGTGTTGTTTTTTAAATGTATTCTGTTAACTGTATTGTGTCATGTTGTGTTACATAGCATTCAGTTACTTTGCATCTTATTATGACAAACACTATTTTGATACAAAGGAAAGGGAATGTTAAATTCTGAGAGAAAGAACAGGTTTTAGGTCAAATTATTGCTGTATCGTAGTTTTTAAAAGAACAAGAAAATTATTATTAAAATTGTCCTGACTACTTTTTTTTCTGACATACATTTTATCATTTTCAACTCTTTTATTTTATTAACCTTTATTTTTAAGTTCTGTAAAAAATCTTACACCACCTTTAATAGGCAAATTGCATAAAATGTGCTTGCCACAAGCAGCATTTAAGTACTATCAAATGCCCATTAACATTACTCCTGCTGTTTTCACTTCACTGACATAATTCAGTGAAAGCCCAAACAATCTAAATTTAATTTAGGTTCCAGGATATGATTTACATGCAGAAACACAGGTATTTGGGGCAATTTGAAGAGCTTTGGGTTATTGCAAGGCTTCTACAAGAGCTGACAGATAGAAGATAAGATCTGCAGGAAGTCTGCACCCTTCTAGAGTGTGCAGAGTGTGTAGAGGCAGAGCACCGAAGCATGTCTGGTTGACCATAGTCACTTATGTTTAGGTGTCTGACTCACCCTCTGTAGCACAGGGGTGGTACCTTATCACTTTTTAGTTCTAATTAAGATACACTATCAATTTATGAATGTTAATATTCTGTTCTATTATTTCTGCATTCCAAATTATCAAGCATAGTCTCTTTATTTCTGATGGCATTAATCATTTCATACATCATTAAAATGAACTTTACTCTTCTTCTATGCCTGCAATTTTTTACTGGTAAGAAAAGAGCTATTTCACCTGCACCTTTGTGGAGAAAGATTGTATGAATATTGTGCTGAGCTTAATGTTCCTAAAAATGCTATATTTTGTCATGTTAATGTTGTTTCTTTCAGCTGGAGTTCAGTGTACTGTTCCCTGCATTTCTATAAGGATACATTTTAGGGCACAGGGAGTAAGAGGTGTACCAGGATGCTGACTATCAGCCTTGTTGACTATTAACAAATTAATTTCTCTAGACTGCCCAACATATAAATCAGTTTGCCTTATGCTCTATAGGCAGTGTAAGGAAAACCTTTAGAAAGGAAACATCTTCCTTTAGAAATCACAGAATCACAGAATATGTGGAGTTGGAAGGGACGCCGCAAGGATCATTGAATCCAGCTCCTGGCCCTGCATAGCACCACCCCCAAGTGCCATATACCTTATATCAGTGAAATAAGCCAAGAATTTCCTAGTTTAGTATTCAACATCACTTACCTGTATGTATTCTGCAAATATTGAGCAGTGATTCTTCTTTAAAGTATTATTTCATTATGTTTGACACTATAAGAAACAAGACTCAAATGGCATTTGTTAAAATGAGGAAAAATTCAGAAAGTATTTACATGTGAAATGTTGCTGTCATCTTCATGAAGGAAGGAAAGTACTTTGGATTGTGCTTTTTCTTTAGAGGAAGTAAAGCTGAATGACTATGTTTGTACCAGATTTTTCTGTTAAGAGGGACAAGTAGTAGCAATCCCCAAAACAAAAGTGTCCTAAACAGGTCTATCCAACATTAGACAGAAAATGCTTGGTGACTCATCGTAAAAACCCGAGGACTGAAGTGATTTTGAGCTGCAAAGATTCAGTGTTTTCTCAAAGCACACTTAGTTAAATAAATTTATGCTGTTTTATCAAGGATTGTAAACAGCCCTATAGAGTAGAGAATACAGAATCAAAACCTTTATGACCTGGCCTAAACTAAGATGACCAGATAATATTGAACATAAAAGGAACAAATGCTGAGAGTATTTACATGTACTTTCAGCATTATACCAGTGTTTGGATTTTCTTTGAATAACTTCCAATTTGACAAATACTTTCAAAACCTATAAAACAATGATAGGAGCTTTAAAATAGTCACTGATTGAATGCCAGGATCAGCTTTCGAGCAGTACCTTTTTCAAAGTTTAATAGGAAAAGTGCCCAGTGGTTTCAGAATGAGGATGAGGTAATGGTGAGGATATGCTTATGAAGAAAAGACTGGGAAGAGGACATTACAATTTCAAGGCGATGACAAAAATTCAATTCAAGTCTATAGAGACTGTATTACAGTGTCAAGACGATGGCAAAATTATGCCAATGTAAGTCTGTGGAGACCACTTTACTATGTCAAGACAATGGTAAAACAATGTTATATAAAATGATTGAGACCACATTGCAATGTTAAATTATGATGCCAAAACCTTGTCATTTCCTGAAATAATGACAGAGGATGCATATGCTCCTCACAGAATCACTGCTGGACCTGTACTCCAGCTCAAACCACTTTCATAGCTTCCACCCTGGGTCTTTCTTGAGTAGAAACCAACTTTTTTTCAGACTTGAAGGTGAAAGCTGAGGACATTTGATCTGTTGGAGATAATTGTCTCTGCGTTTGCAGATGCAGGACTGATGGTGAGAAGACTACCTTTATCTCTGATTTTTAAAAAATTTATTTTAATAGCAGAACACAGCCTGATGTTATTGACTTTCAGGTGTATTGACAGCCTGTCTCATTACCATTTTTATGTGGAGTTGGTTTGAAAGTAGGTTGATGCCTCTCTTTTGAGAATGTTTATTATTTTATGTTATACCAGTTGTTTATAGCATTACAAAGCCATAGTTACTTTATATGTATGCAAATAATCTCACAAAATAACTAATTCCAAGTACTTGTGCTGAAATTTCTCTCCTCAGTGTGAAAGTGCATGTATGTGATGTTCTTACAAAATGACAGTCTGAAAGCTTGCTTTTTTCACAGGACACAAAAACTGTTGATAATAGTAAAGCATATGTTAGTTACCTCTCCTCCCAGCATGTTTCAAGCCACATAGATAGAGAACAAACTTGTAGCAGTTCTGGTTCAGTTCTTGGTATCATCAACAGAAAGACCTGTACTGATATCGTTTAACAATTTTCTGTCTCTATTATAATGTTCTCTAATAAGTACAGCAGTGCCAGATCATATTAAGTCCACCCATCCTTATATTCTGCATGACATCATGGCCAAGATCAGATGTTTAGTAAAGAATACAGGAGCAGCATGAGCAAACAGTGATAAATCCCTAGAATATTCATCTTTCAGACTTCACTGCCTGGGCTTTTCTTCTGAAAACTATGAAAAAGGGCTTATTACATATGAGAGCATGAAATAATTTGCAGGATACTATGACTACCTGATGGCTGCAATGACCTATATTTGAAAGAGGGAGAGGGGCCATTAGATTAATTATAAAATTACCTGAACTGCTTCAATTTTTCACTGTCACTAATATTGCCAAGGAAGCTGATAGACAAGTTCTGCTGTAAGTTCTCTTAGACCTACAAAGTGATATATTGACTGATTAAAGCCATTTAGATTTGAAATTTTGTTTAAAAATTGTGGAAATGTTATTTGCAATTCAACTCTGATATGTTCTAGTACTAATCAGGTTTTTCAAAAAAACTACTCAGCTGTTAAGAAAAAAATAATCGAACAGATCTTTCAATGTCTCTAACTTTAAAAACACCTTTGACTTTTTTATTTCTCAAAATGTCAGCTCTAGTAATTTGTCTGGCCATGAATCTGATTGAAAAGATAGTAAGAAGCCAATAGGAAGCAATATTTTAAGTGGTGTTAAAACTCTTTAGTTGTGTAGAGACATTTACTATTACTATAAAGGAAAAATTTATGAAGATAATATGTGAATATTATTTCTCGAGAGAATTTAAAAACCAGAAGACCACAAGCTGGATGTTTATCTGTTAGTTATCACACAGAGAAATTAATCTCTCTCATGCCAGTGACAGGTGCACTGGTATTTGCCTCAGCTTTCCAGAAAAGGTGTATTGAAATTCCTTAAGAGGGTGAAAATCTCTTTCAGGTAAAATTTTATTTCTTTCCTATTCTGCAGAGGTGCTCTCTGTGTAATTTGGTTCTTAGAATTATGTTTGACAAAGCTAATCACTGTGATTGTGTTACAAGAGTTTCTGCACTGCTCCTGTATACATTTTGCCTCTGTGTTTTGTGCCACCTCAGATATCCTTCTTATTCAATGCTATCAATGAGAAAGCACTCTACTAACTGTAGGAATCGTCAAGAACTTTGTTTCATGTGAAACGTTCTATGATTTCATGGTAATCACAAATTATGATATCTTTATGATATCTTTAACTGGTCTATGCTTCTGTGATACAATTTTCAGTGGCTTGTGAATATGATGTGTTGCATGAGGCAGTTATGGTTGAAAGGATTACATGAAGATTAGGACAAAGGCTGCAAATAGCGAGTGACTGGACAGAGGTCAAAGAGTGTTTTGCAGACACTCATAGTGACAAATAATGTATTGAAAAACATGGATTGCTTAGAAAAAATTGTAGAGGCAATGTTACTCATCAAGAAGATGAGCATAAAGTTTAGGAAGCACAGGTTGTGTTGTAACTGGCTTATTTATTGCCATGGGGCAGTAACACATGCTGTTCCTACCTCAGTTTCTCCATGTAACGTGGAGATAATGGTACTTATTTTCTTTTGTAATGTACTTTGAGAACCTTGCATGGTGGGATAAGTATTACTATTAGTTTTACTATTACACATTATCCAAAACCAAAGCAGTCTTTTAAGGAATTCATTTAAAGGTTTCAAAATATTTTGTTTCCTAATGTATTATGGGAGATATATAACAGCAAG
Source organism: Climacteris rufus (assembly GCA_013398175.1). Lineage (NCBI taxonomy): Eukaryota > Metazoa > Chordata > Aves > Passeriformes > Climacteridae > Climacteris > Climacteris rufus. The sequence goes on along the minus strand of VZRZ01004057.1, from coordinate 135,294 downwards.
TAGCTTCCAACTCTATTTTAGAAATACTAAATTTTGTTTCCAACACTTCATTGTGCATGCCATGAACAGTAGCAAGTATAATAAACTATTCCTGGACAATTGCCAATATTTGATTGTATTTATTAATCCATTCTAACTATATTCACTGCTGGACTTCTTTGAATGGGACATACAAATTGTTGCTATTCAGACATTTTATGGACAGATATTTTCCAACAGAACATAAGAAGAAAATTCTCAATGAGTTAGATGTTTATTTTACAGCTCAACTGAAATAAAAGGTTTCAACTCAGTGAAAGTCTTACTGTGCTTGAATATTATCTGGAATGGCAGAAAGATGTGCATGAATTTGCAGACAAATAAAATTTAGAGATCTCATGTATTATACAGCTAACAGGAAATGCAACTCTCCATTCAGAAGCAGGAACCGAATATTCTTCTCTAAACATCTGAGAATAGGTCAGAAAAAACAATATGCAGAAATAGGAGATTTCAATCTGAGGGACTGAATTGTTTTGTTTGCTCTTTATCAAAGAGCATAAACTGTCCAGAAAATTGCTAGATTAAAAAGGGTGGTACTTGACCAGAAGTGGCATGAGGTTTCTCTTCATTGTTCCCTCCACCATGACTACTACCACCATTACTAACAGTGCCAGTGTTGTCTCTTGGACAAAGGTTTTATCTATCACCTTTGATAATTAAAAAGTTGTCCCATTTTTCAGCTATGTTTAGGACTAGGTCTTTCTACATTCCTACCAAGGCACTCATTTGAAATGCTGCAGCTAATACAGTTGGTTTTCACAATAAACCTTTTCCTGATTCTTAGGCATCAGAAATGTTTTCAGAAGATATATAAAATTCTCAAACCCTATTGCCTTAGAGTTTATTCACTATCATGGAGAGATTCAGGCTTTTTCATGGCTTGGTAATTTTTAAAAAAATGAATGATGATCAAACCATTAGGCATGTGGGGAAAATGATTTGCAGGAAATGAGATCAGTGTTTCAGTTTGATGAGCCACTGGACTGCTAACTGGTTTCAACTTTTAGTGTTAGCAGTACTGTATCTGTTGCTGAGAAGAGAAAATATATTCATCCCCCAGTTTTTCGCTCTGCATTACCAGTACACGTTGTTATCCAGTCCCCTAAGTGCATGTATTGCAACTTGCTAATGACTCTTGCTGTAAACAAAGCAACAGGCATGCCATCAAAGTGGATATAGTCCTTCAACAGAGCCTGCTCTGACTTCTTGGAGAAAGCTAGAGATGATTGCAAGCACCGCTCAGGAAATAAGCCTAGCAGAGCCTGAAGTTTTGTGAATTCACAAAACATCTTACAATGGTGCATTAGAACGTAAAGTACAGAGTGAGCTCTAAACAAGTGCTTCTAAATCCTTTGTGTGCTCAGATAGTTGACATAAATTAATTTAACTCTAAATACCATGAACGCCATGGCTAGCAACAACAGTGTTGCTTCCTGAAACAATTTTTCCCTCCTGATTCACAAATAGTGAATAACATGGATTACGTACTATTCCTATTTATCACTGTGTATATTCATAAGCTGACTGCATCTATTAGCAACCTATATAAAGTATGCAAAGTATTACAATTATGTTATGAGAAGATTTCAAAAATATAAATGGGAATATATCTTTTTCTCTTTCTCAGTTCTAAAAGAAAACGTGAAAGTAGTCAGGATTAGCATAGGCATTTCATGAAGACTATGCAGCAAAAAAATAAATGGGGAATTAATGTGCATTGAGGTCTTTCATTGTTGACCTTGATAATGTGATTAAGAAGTCTGCATTGAATGAAACTTTGTATATTCATTTATTCTAGAATCCAGCCTCAAATTTCATAGCAATAAATAAAGAGGTTTCAGCAAAACAAAAAGTGATTGAGAGAAAACTATTTTTGGAACCTGAAGCAGCAATTTAATTCTGTTTATTTTATGTTATCTATCAATGTTCACATATTTGTACTTCCTCGATCATGCCAAAAGACAAATAGAACAAATAGTAGGAAAAATGGTATTTCCAATTCAGCTGAAAGGAGTATACTGCAATAAATCCTATAAAAGTTGAGAAATGAGAGAAAACAGAGAAATCTTTCAAACATCGGTTGGTTTTTGTTACCTCTCTGTTGATAGGTTTCATTCTACTGCTTATTGTTTGATCCTTATAAAGCATTAGGGTATTGTTATATCCAAATTGCATAATATTTCTGTTTAGCTGTGTTTGGATAAAGAAATGTTTTTAAACCCAGGCTAACAATCCTCTGTGTTAATGAAATAGCAAAGGTGTGAAGTAATATATATGCTTATGTCTTTTTGCTCTTGGTGGAGAAAAACCTCTGGAAAGAATTTCTATACCTAAAACGTATTGGTTAAAATATTTTAACTTTAAATTTACTGGGACTAAACCGAAATTGGATGACCATATGGGAGAAGATTGAAAACTTTACCTTTCTATGAAAATTTTGTTTCTTAGAGCTTCATAGTGAAAAAGAATTTTTCAAGACAAACCAAATAAAATATTTTTCAGTGGGGTTTTCCCCCTAAATTCCTGCTTTCATTCTCAAATCTTAGCAGCTCCTCCATCACTTTTGTTCCTGTCCCTCAGTTTGATTAATGTTCCCAATTTTTTTTTCTTTTGTTTTGTCTTTTTTTTTTTTAATTCTGAATGTTGTGTTCCATCTCTGAAGTTCAGTGAATTCAGCTTTGTCATGTTACTCCTCTTTTTACATTCATCCTATTTCTATTCTGTCCAGCCTGATTCTCCTCTGTGTCACAATACTGAGATGTATAAAATGGAGTAATTTGCAGCTTACTTCTCCAGGAAAGCTGTCTCTTTCACAGATGACACAAAATGAACTGTAATTCATGACTGGAGACCAGGACTTATAATATGAAAAGAAAATTCTACCTAGCATATGAACTTTTATAGGTTAAATTTTTAATTAACTAAAGGAGCCTTATTTGAAATGGAGGGATTTGTCAATGGACTAAATTCTGGCTTGATTCACTGTTTTTGAACTGGCTCAAGCAATTCTAATTACAAGCTACAATCTAGAGCTGTTACTATTTGCCAGATATTTCGACCTTCATGAGCAAGAACCTTTAGGCTCATTTAGAAAAGCTTACAAACAAGGAAATTCAGTGCTGTTCACCCGCTGGGCTTGGGACAAAAAGCAAGTATGAAAGCTGCCAATATTTCTATATTTGCTTGTTTCATCTGAGTGGGACCAGTGCAATGACACAGAAAAAGACTCTCTGAGCCCAGAGCGAAAATAACACACTTGAAGTGCTTAATGGGTTTCTTCTATGAGATTTCTGCAGCAGCTTTAATAGAGCTGGGTGAACTGCTTGCATGAAAAAAACTTTAGCTGATGAATTTCAGTCTTCTTTTTGTTTGCTTGTTTTCCCACCATCTGGATTGTTCACTAATGGACTTGATTTTCCTTCTGATTTATAATTATTCACAAACCAACTTGAATCCTGCATGCTCTGTGTATTTCAGATTAGTCGCTTCCACTGTGAGGCCACCCGCTCTCAGGGCATTGTGGTGTCTGAGTAAAACAACATAGTGCCCATGTCAGAGCTGGGGGAGAAGGAGTACACAGAGCGATCTGGTAAGAGGAAGCTTTAAAGACTTTGAACACTAAGTTGTTTTTGGAGTTAAGCCAACAACACAGGAAATATTTTACACTACCTATTTCAGAATACATGAGTAATACCTTGGAAAGCGTAACATCTTAGTAAGCTATCACATTTAAGTGAATGCTCCTTCATAATCAGTGCAAACTTCTACACACAATTGATCTAACGTTAGATCTTTGTCTCACTTATTTTGTCTTTGTGCAAAGGCTATGAGAAGATTATTCCCCTGACCCTATCAACAAAGGGTACAGTTGCATTACCATAAATACACTGCATTATAGTTAAGTGAATCTCACTGTAATCCAGAGCCTAATGAAGGCAATGAAATCATTAGGGTCAGGTGCTTTGTTTTGATATTTTAGATCTAAACTTGAGGAACTGTCAGTTAAAGTAGCTTTCACAGAATTACAAAAGATCAAGGTTGGAAGGAATTCAGAACCAACTTTTATGTGAAAAACTATCAATTTTCTCCTGAGCAGAAAATATGAAGTGAATCTTAGTTCCAGCTGCTCGTCTTCTTTTGAAAAAAAAAAAGAAAAAAAAGAAAAAAAAAAGAAAAAGGGTTAAAATCTAATGTTCAGAGGTTAAACTGTTCTTTGCATGAATACCAGATTCTTCACACCCAATGTATATTAGGTAGAAACTGTGGGAGGTTCTTTTATTCTGACAGCCTTATAACTGAGATATATTTTCACCTGTCATGTAAATCAACAAAATATACAGTACTTAATACTTAAACGTTTCACTATTAGAATAATTTTCTGATCCCTCTGGATTAACACATTGTAAAATAGAACACTCAGTTTTGTATGAATAAATTAAGTGTTTTGCAACTTGCAGTAATGAGCTAGTTGGTTCACATAACTTTATAAACTGGTTAAATGATACAACAAAGCAGTTGTCCAGTCTGGAGGTTTGCCTTCATTAAAGGAGTAAGGTTCCTCTTTACTGTAATGAGTAAGGGCAGAAGATCTGATTAGACTTTCTACATTTTTTTTTCACATCTTATAATTCATCAATTTTACATCAGTTTTTGTTTATCTTTTTATATGAATTCTTATATTTACATACATTTCACAGAAAAGATGGCCACATTAATTATTTTGCTTCTGGAAAAGTTGCACAGAAATGTTTCCTCTTTATAGGAGCTAAAGACAGGTATTAAACATATTTTTTGCAGCATAACAAGAGGAAAGGTTGTAAAACTTAGTGGCAAAGATTTGGCAAACTGTTTATAAACAATTTCGGAAAATTCTCCTTGAACGCAATCTAAAACATATAGATTAGGAGACTATAGGGGCATGAGTCAGGAACATTTAATAAAGTACCCTCAACTTAATTAAATCCTTGTGGATGAAGAATTCTGTTTCTGCTCACTTCTTAAGCAACCAGAGTTGCCCATGACCACCTAATAGACCATCCCAGTGGAAGCAGCTGGAGTTATGGTTGACCTCTGCTACTATCAAAGTAGCAGAGATATGAAAATAAGAGCTCCAGTATAAACGAATAAGATGTAAACAGCTCATGTTAAGAAATACTAATTTATCTATTTTTATCTGACTAAATTAGGATCAATTAGAACTGATAGGGCAATCTAGCCTTGCAGTTAATTATAATGTAAATGTAGCAGAAGCTAGGGAACAGTTATAAAAATACTGCGTGTAACCTTTCTGTATCATACCTGTCCACTTGTTTGTATATTGGCTAATTAATCCCAGCTCCTGTAACACAATGATTAAGATTGGGTTTAGAATTTGTTAGCTGAATGTTAGAAAATATATTTGCAGATGAAAAGGTAAAATCATTGTTATGCAGTGAAGTATCACTGTGAAGATACTCTCCTTAATGTTTTTGAGGAAATTTCATGGTAACTTCATGGGAAAGCAGAGTGAGAAATTCATAGATGTAGTAAACTGATGTAGAGTAAAAAGATTTTAATTTTTATTTTCATTTCACTTTTGTATTTTAATAATTAATAGAGGATTTCCTATCTTCTTTGTCATTTCTTCTCCTTTTGGGTCAAGGATGGCTTTCAAGGTATACACTATAAATTATGACTTTTCATTAATATGAATTCTATTAATTTTAAATCTTGGCTGCAAACAAATTCTTGGCCAGTGACAGTAACTCAGGACCATCTCTTTTGATTACGTATCTTATATGCACCACAGACGTTTTTGATTTAGCCATTTCTAGCCATTTCTCCATTTGTCATATTGACATACTACTCGCTCTTACACTGGACAAGATCTAGTCAAAAGAAGACTCTTTTTTTGCTTTTGAGCATGCTGTCTGAGAAGACAACATTGGCTAACAGTTATATAGTTTGAATCTGAGTTATATATGTAAGCATTTTTTTTTTTTAGCTTCTTTCAGCTCTCCTCCATTGGCTGCCCAATGTCAAAACAGGAGGTTCGCTTTTCATTTGCAGTAATCATCTCTGACATGCTATTCGCAACATTATCCTCCAGGTTCTTTCTCTTGTCTTCTAGAAGATGTTTTCCCAATGTGGGAGGAAAAAATGCATCCTGTCTTTAAACAAGGAATTTAAAAAGCAAGCTAGAAGATACTTGGAATTCAGTGCCTTGACTTGTGCACCCATTAAAAGTCAAGTTTTATTTTAACAGTGCACAAAGGACTGTTTAAAAGGGGTGTGTATACTTAGCCTTATATTTCTTTGAAAATAGTGTTAGTAATATTAAAACAGTTTTCCAATAGTACTATAAACATTAAAAATGGGGACAACATTACTCAGGGTTCAAAATTGTGTACATGGTCCTTGTGATGATGTTGTCTGAAGCAATCCAGCTATAGAGGGGAGTGGACTGAATAAAATGAAAGGAGCTAATTTTTTTTTTTTTTTACACAGCAAATAGAGACATGGGGCAGACCGTCCTTAAGCACACCTTTTTGTTTCAAATAAATGTGGGAATCAGAATACATTTCAGTACAAAGAAGGGACAAGTCATCTAGGTAGATCTGTCTTTTTACATATTATTTCAACTGAATGAAAACAAGTATGAAATAGAGGGATTTCTTTCATCATAGATCAAATTATTACTGTCCAACTTAGAAATCATGTCCTAATGATTCCCCAGCACTGCTCAGTCTAATAAACCTGCACCTTTCAAAAAAAGATGCAATTCAGAAGGCAGAATAATAATGAAGCTCGTTTGCAATGGCTTCATCCTCTGTTTCCTTCATCTGTCATGGGTAAGGATGTTATGTTTCCCTCAGGCAAGGCACTTTACCTGGAGAAGTGTTTACACAACATCTGTCAACTTTGGTTAAAATTTGGTCAAACTAAGTTAAAAATCATACATGGTTAAGAGAAACAGACATTGATACAAATGATAATAGGATCACCTTTTTTTTCTTAAGGAAACAAAATTAAAGCGCTAAAATTACAAACCATTTTCAGTTAGGAGATAGAAGAACACAAGAAGCATGAGATTGTAGTAGATAAATTCTGGTTCCACAGAAGCTGAGGAAAGTTTTACTTTATTTTTTTAGTACTGTTATAACCTAGACCTAATTCTTCTAAATACTGTCCAAGCAAACCATTACTGCTAAACCCAGAAGACTTTCCTGTGGAAATATCTTAGTGTCTGTCTCCAGGAGTCTAAAGTCCACATTATATTTGTATTTGACAGAAAGAATTTAAGTTTCTTAATTGCCTCATTGTGCTTTTGGGAACCTTCTGAGAACAGTAGAGATAAGGTGACTATGAATACTCATGTACACTTTGTGTCTTTGTACTGTAGTTGCATATGTTTGTTTATGAAATGTTGATGATACAGGGAAGAATGATGTATTTATAAAAAAAGAAATCATTCAGCAATATTAAAAATATTGCTTTACAGAACTCTATTTATAGAAGATTAATGACTGTGTTTTAGTATTTACAATTAATTAAACATACAGCAGCCATTTTATATATATATATATATATATATATATATATGTGTGTATATATATATATTACTGTACTGATGAGGACACATGGTTATATCAAAACCCAAATATTTTATTCAGCCAAAAGAAAGCACAAAAAACCAATCCATCTGAAAGCTGACACTCTTGTTAAAGGTATAACTACACTTACATACCATGTTCTCTTCAGAAGAAAATATAAAGGAAAAACCCCTCAGGTATTAAAGCTGATATGATGCCTATCAACCTATGAATAACATGTGGATGCTAATTGTTCATGGTGCTGTTAACCAGTAGAAGATGACTCCATCCCTGCAAAGGATGTCTTTGTGGTGGAAAAGACACTGTAGGATAGAAAGAGGTTCTGGAATGGTATTGTCTCTATAGGGGCCAGTTGTGCAATATAATTTGCAGCCTCCACTTTTTTTAATGCCTATGGCACTCAATTTGAAACTTCATAGAGGAAAAAAATAACCATTCTATACCAGGTTTTAGAAAAAAGGCCAAAGAGTTTGAATATGGAGCATGTGCAATGCAAATTGGCAGAGCAGAACTGCCAATGGTTTCAAGTCTGGCAAAAATCTGAATTGCTTGGGATCATACATCCTGGTTCTTAAATACATATATGCATCCCTATCAGAAATGAGCAAAGTACCTGTCAGCTACTCTCATCTTCCTCTGAACCAACCCCGTTAGCAGATTCTAGAAACATCTGTAACAGTGTGCATTAGGAGAGATTTCATAGGCAAGAAGTTGGTGGATTGCAGACCCATTTGGGAAGAGTGCTTTGTGCCTGAGGGGAACAAGGTGCAGAGGTATTTTGATGAGAGACAAATGAGGGCAGCATCATTAGCAGAGAAGAGGGAATGAGGGATGATGCCATAATAACCTTCTCAGCACAGCTGGATGGGTTTCTGTCAGTGACCTGCCCTACCCTTACAGTTTGTCAAAGAGGAACCACTAAGCCTTCTGACCAAACAGCTCCTCTTGCCTTGTTACAAAGAACTGGGAATAATGAAATGGTCACTAGACACCTCATTTGCATCCACTGTGCTGCCCTTCTCACAGCAATACACTGGTCAGATATTGTTGCTGTCACATCACAGCTATTCTCATTTTCTTCTAAATGAGATACACATAAATATAAATGTTCTGCTCTTTTAAAACATTTCGAAGCTTCATGCACTTTTATCTGTTCGTATTAGAAACTTGATTATAGCCACCTTGGTTCTCTGCAGTTCTTTTTAAAGACTGCATGATAGAGAAAGAAGTAAAAGAATTCATCAATACTGTTGTCTGAAAAAAATCAAATATATAAATCCAGCATGCTAAGGCAAATTAGCCAATGTTTTATATTTCTTTGTCTAGGAAACTACATGGATTTTGTGTATTCTCTTAAATGTTTTGCTAGTAAGAAACATTTTTAAATAGCACATAGTAAAAATTAAGTCCATGTAATTATTTTACTGTTGCAGATTTCATTATGAAACATCTTAAGATTAAATTTATTCCAATAATCATTACAATGATGAAAAAATTCCTTGCTTCAATAATTGATTTATGCTTCATTTAAATGTAAGGAGTAGTTTCAATATAATTTCTTATTAGCTCTAATGACAAATTTTAAAATAGCAGGGCTCTGAAATAAAAATGAAAATTTGCCACACAAGTTATTACATTTAAATGAACTTAATACTTAATATTTAAAAAATCATTTGATGTAAATAGCCATCATGAATCACTGCAAATATGATTAGATGTAATTAAACTTTTCCTTTACCCATATGTAGTTTTCTCATAATAAATTATTTAATTTCCTCTTCTTATTTTTCCATGATCTTCAAAAATTTGAACAGAAAAACCATGACATTTCAGCATTGTTTATTAAGATTTTTGTTATTTGGTCAAGAAATTAGATTTCTTGTCATATATGTATGTTTGTATTATGTATATGCTATTATTTTATACATTATGCTAGTATTATCTCCCTATATGGAAGCTACATGCATGCTATACTATGTACTTCACTAGAGAAGAAAGATAAATAGATCTTAAAGATGACATTTGGCAAAAACCTGTGACACTTCTAAAGCCTGTCAAAGTATATTAGCAGGAATTTTAAAAAAATCCCTGACTGGCCCTATTCTGTTAGTTGCTTTACCTTCATATGAGGTACAATGGGAAATATTATTCCAACAGGTGCAGCCAGAAGGAAGCTCACTAGCTCACTCTCTTTTGAGAATCTGGTGTGGCTGCTGTATACTGATCACAAAATTCGCATTAAAGTCACAGCTGCTGTAATGCACAGGGTGATTGTATGTTAAATTTATACAGTATGTTTAAAATGCTAAAAAATAAACCATGGCATTTGGGAAGATCTTCACTAGAGCAGTGCTTCCAACAATTACACACCTGTTTAAGCTTAGACACACAAAAGATTTATCAGTGACAAAAATCTTGTGGCAGTAACCATCCATTGATAGAACAGGTCTGTTAGCTGTCTCATGGTGTCAGGAGAAACTCCTCTTTTAACGTGCACATGCATGTATTAGCAATGCTGTAGCTTTACTTCCAGAAAATCGTATTAATTGTATTAATTAAATTGTATTAATTCTGTGCAAATCCATAACTGAGACTGTGACATTGTTCTAGGCCTGACATTTAATATCTTTATGGTTTTTACCATATATTTTATGCAAAGTGTCTAAAAGTAGTGCAAGTAACATGGGAATAATTGGGAGTGATACACCCGAAATCACTGAACAAATCATAAACTGCAGAGATTTTTGAGGAAGAAAATCACTGTCATTTGAATACATAATCTGTTGAAAATTTAATTGCTTTTGGAAAGTAAAACTGCTTAATTCTAAGCAGAAATGGTTTCATTAAATGTTTTCTGCTTAAAATAAAAGCATGACAAAAAGATTAAAAGTTAAATGGGAAGTTATATTGGAGTTCTACTGGGTTCTGAAACCTGTTCTACTCAATATAGGTTATTTGGGAAAGGGGATGAATGCTGTGGTGGCAATTTGCCTGGGCTATTAGTAGTTAATATTAGTTCTGTCCGAAGAGCTGCAAATAAATTCCTAAGACAGAGTGACTGGGTAATAAAATGGTAAATGAAATCCAGCATTAGTAAATGTAAAATGATGTCCTGGAGAAAAAACAATCTTAACTTCTGAAATGGGATTGATTGTCATTTTCTGACCATTGCCACTCAAATGCAAGATCTCAGGGTTAAAATAGTTATAACCCAATGATTGCAATCATCTCTGTGTTCAGGAGTCAAACTTAGTAATAAGTATTATTACTTAGTAATAAGAACTATTAGGAAGAAAATGCATAACAAATCTGTGTAAATCCATTTTTCCATCTATATAATGCAGGCAGCTGTCACCCCTTCCACCTCATAGCAGTTTATAAAACATGACCGAAAAAGAGTAAAGGAAGGGTTGGAAGAATGACCAAGGTTGTGGAACAGCTTTCTCTAATGCAGGACATCTTTGTAGACTGGGACTCTTCAATTTGGAAGAAAGAAAATCTATACAGAATTATAAGTGTGTTATAGACTGAACAAAAGTATGCCACAGAGCATCATGGAAGGGAAGAATGGGAGTGGCTATGCTGTCTCACTCCTAGTAGGAGCCATAGGGGTATCAAGGGAATCTAGCAGATGTTGTGTTCAGAGTAAGCATTGCCCTGTGTGTATTGCAGCTCTGCTCCATAGCAGTGGACCGTGTGGATGCTGGGACTTCCTCTGGGTTCAGGACAAAATTGAGCATGCAAGGCTGGTTTAAAAAGACAGAAATAGTGAATAGCTTGGACAGTTTTGTAAGGAGATTTGCTTGTTTCTAATGTATTTTCCTGTGCTATTTCTTTAACATCTCTTTTAAGCCACTGTCAGATGCAGGATACTTGCTAGTTAGAACAACCTGTGGTTTGACACTATGCATCTATTCTTAGCTAGAGGTGTTTATTTGCAAACAGTATTAGAAATGCTTTGATATCAGATGGAATTTTCCTTTTTTATGGTTTGTAAAGAACTTCTTTCCATTTTCTAAGAGAGAAGTATTTATCTACATTTCTAACATTCTAGATTCTACATTTGTTTTAGATTTTTCTTTGCAAAAAATAGTAGTAGTATTTTCCCTTGGTCAAAAGTAAAAACAACAGGGCTATCGTGTTTGTTTTCTTGTGCAACATATCTGACTTTATCAACAATATCCACAGAAGTTTACTTATTGTATAATTTACTTTATAGAAATGTCTTTCAGTGAGGTAGAGCATCTTTGAAAAATATGACTGATCAGTAGAAATGTAGACTACTTTCTAAAGAACTGTTTGGAAAGTTATGGGTGGCTACTTTTACTCAGAAACTGCCTGTCATGCTTATATGTTTTTGCAGTGATTTCCACTTGCCATAACAACAGAAGTTTAACAAACAGTATTTATATGCTGCAGGCATAGAAGTGTACGTAAACATAAAAGTAACAGAATGCAGGTTGCCAATCACATCATTCAGTTCTCCTGAAGCTTCCAGATAGTTTTACTTTGCTAAAAGTTTCTTTCTTTTGTAAGCTTTTGATTATATTTTCTGTGAGGGAAGTTATTCTTTTTTTCCACATGGAAAACCCAGCTGAAGAAGAGATCTCTTAAATGTATCATATCTATACTACAAATATCCAGTTTCAGTATTTGTTAATTCACTAACAACTGGCAGTTGTACTACTTTAAGAAAAAAAAAACAGCTAAAAGCCAATTTTAACCATTTAACTATTTAATGTTCAAATTAAATGCCATTGAATCAACTACATTTGAGAATGGGATGGAGAATAACATGTGAATACATCTGTCACACTAGCTAGTTATAAAATATTTGCACCTTTTTCATAAAGGTTGCATCAGCACATGCAACATACATATTCTGCCTTGAGCATTTGCTTCTCAGAAACATGGAAAGAGAAGCTGGAGATGTGAGGGAGTTTAACCATAAGAAATAAGCATTTTAAAATTCCCTTTATGTAGATGAGAAGTATTTCTGTCCTGGCAGCTCTCTAAAAAAACTAACAAATGGAAGATAATCATGGGTGAAACACAAGAAAAAAAGTCAACCTAAGATAAAATGATATAAACTGAGAAGAAGCGCAGGGGAACAGTGAACTATACCAGAAAAATGGATATATTGAAGCACAGATGAAAATCTGAAATAATACACCTATTGTAGGGAGTTATGGAAAACAAGCCATCCCAAAATAGGGGCTAAATTTCTCCATGACCTAAGCTGGTCTTTATACTTCAATCTTTAAAAAAAATACCTTATTGCATTTTTGTTAAATTTGTATATATGTTCATGATTTTGTCCATAACTTTGCTAACATAAACATCCTAACAGTTTGTCACATTTAAACATAAATTGGAAGTTAGCAGTAACTATTATTCCAAAGTAAGAACTACAAATATACTTTCCTTTTAAAACTATCTTAAATGTATGTATGTGCTGCATTATGTAATGGAGAAAACCAAAACCTTTTGTCACATTCTAAGTTTCTGATTTCTGATTAAAATTATAGTATGGTCATCTAATTGCCTTAATACATAAATATCTTTAAAGATTATATTGTGTTAACTTTTCAAAACATAGTCATCCAAGCTTTATACAGAAATTGTGGAATTTATGCCTTCTAACATTTTTGAGGCAGAAACAACTAGAATGCTTTGATTTAACTCAATCTCAGTTTTTTTCCTTGAAAGAAAAATGAAATGCAGTGGAATGTTTCTGTTGAGCCTGAGCTCTGGTAAAATATTTAAACAATCTAGCATATTAACTTTGAGATTATCCATATAAATAATAGAATGTTAAAACAAGGACTAAATAATATGCAGTTTACAAATTCAGTCAATCACTTAAGTTTCACTATGCCTGAACATAAAGAAGTTTAGCAGCATATGGTAAGGTAATAATTTTATGCCATCTATTTTTTTAAGATGCTTTAACAATTAAAATATATTTCAAATGTGATATATATTTTTAGCATGAGAAAATAATTTGAAAGATGTCAACTTGAATCACATAACAGTGATTATTTACTAATGTAAGATAGAGTCACTTTGATTCTAATAAGAAAATGCCTGGCCTGAAGTCACACCTTCATACGCATCTAATGGTGCTCTCATTTTATCATATTTTAAAAATCCACACCTCATATTTTCTGTTTCCTTATATGGATGGCGTTAATGACACACATAGTAAGCCTTCTATTAGCTTTGTACTTCAATAGAATTTGTTTAATTTCAGCTGTCAAACAATATGGAGAAAAAAAATCCAGTTTTTTGATAACCCCAGGATTTAAAATGCACTATCAGTATGACAGCAGTAAATGTTTTCCAAACAATCTTATTTATGGGCCATGTTCTTTCTTGGTGTAAACACAAATCTGAGCAGCATGTGAAATCCCTCATTTGTTTGCCATAAATTTTGAATGTTACTGATGTAAGATTTATTATGTAAGAGTGGTCGAGTAAACCAGCATTGGCACTGTTGATATGCAACATTTTACCTCCAGCTCCCTTACTGAGATCTGACCAGAGCAGGTGTTATCTGAGAGACATTACCAGCTGGTGACTGTTCAGTAATCAATTCTGTAGAAATATAACACAAACCATAGAACCATAAAATCATAGAATATGCTGATTTGGAGGGGACTCCCAAAGATCACTGAGTCTAACACCTTGTGCCTGAGCCTATGGTCCAAACGCTTCTTGAACTCCATCAGACTTGGCACTGTGATCACTTCCCTAGGTAGCCTGTTCCAGTTCCCAAACACCCTCTGGGTGAAGAACCTTTTCCTCACCTAAACTTCACCTGACACAACTTCCCTCAGTTCCTGACACTGGTCACCATGGTAGAAGAGATCAGTGCCTGCCCTTCCTCGTCCACTCATGAGGAAGTTGTAACTGCAATGAGGTTACCCCTCAGTCTCCTCCAGGCTGAACAGACCGAGTGACCTCAGCCACTCCTCATACAGCTTCCCCATCAGAGCCTTCCCCATCCTCATTGATCTCCTTTGGACACTCTCTAATAGCTTAAATATACTTTTTACATTGTGGTGCCCAAAACTGCTAACAATACTCAAGGTGAGGCTGCACCAGTGCAAGGTAGAAAGGGACATATATGAATAACTTCAAAAATGATATTCTAGTCCATCTTCTAGTCGAGACTAACTTTAAATACGTAACATGTGAGTCTGACATTCATGCTTCTTATGATTTTGCCAGAGCAATATGTTAATATTGGAGGATTTTTTTTTAAATAGTAAAGTCCATCTGTCCTTACCCTACAAACACATTCAATAGTAAGAAAATGAGATTTTTTTCCAACTGCATACATCTGGCTCAAAGAAGGCTGCAAAGACGTTTTTAACTCATCCTCTGCTCCATTGGAGTGCTTGAACATGAAGAAATTTAGACACGTGTCAGTAGCTTTGCAGTTTTGTAAAGGCTTGATAGAATTTCTGATGCAGAATCTGGCCCTAAAGGCAGATCTGAAGTACAAATCCCCAATTGCACTATAGAGCCCTTTTGCTTAAAAGATATACATCACTACTCCTCGAATGGCTGCTGTCAGGCCTGCTTTAAGCTACAGAAAAGCCCATCAGGATCCAGGGTCCCAAAGTGGCAATACAAGTTTTACAAAGTACTTTTGTACTTTATTTCATATTTATTTTTTGTACTTATTTCATATTCAACTTTAAATATACACATAAATTCCACTGAATCAAATTTGTTTTGAATAGAAATGCATTTAAACGTAAGTTTGATGTTTTTCTGAGGTGATAGGTATATGTTTTCAAACACTTTCTGAACCTTTTTCTTTTATTTATTTTACATTAAGTCTAACAGAAATGCTGACTCCATGCAAACGCATAGTGCGCTGGATAAAATTTTTTTAAAAATCCTGGCTGGAAAAAGCAGTGACTGCTCTGGTGTGCCAGTGGGAAGTGCCAAGGCTGCTCTGCTGGGACGGCTGCACTGTCACTGCCAAGAGTGGCACATTCCTCAGGGTTTTGGGCTTTATGTCCACTCAGCTGTATTCAAAAATCACACCTCCAGACTTCACTGTGTTGGAATAAAGTATTTCTAATGTCATAGGCTTCAGATGGACTGCAACCAAAGAGAAACAAACAGGGCAGCTGTCACTCTGTACCGAATTCAAACTAATAATGTGTGTTGTACAAAGAGATTGCAGGCATTGTGGGGTTGTGTCCCACACATCCTTCCTCCTGTTTACATCTTCATTTTCTCCATCCGACATTTGACATCTGACATCTGACATTTTCTCCATCTGAAAAGGAAACTAGCCTTTTCAAGCACATATTTTCTGCAAAAATGTGGAAAATGTATTTATGATTTCTTTCCTTGCACTTGAAAAATCTTTCTAAAGGGTGCTTTCATCTTGTAGATTTAATAATTCTGGATAGAAGAGCATGCTCATGACAGGTCTGTATTTTCTTGGACATATTGCATTTGATTCGCAGTGCAGTTTTCAGGTTTTTTTAAGTGGAATTTTGTGGGGTTTGAACGTTTGTTTTTCATTATGTTAAACATAGAGCTTCCATATGTTGCTTTCCTTTGGGATCTTTAAGAAAACATACAGTCATTTAAATCTAGGCTATTTTATCCCTGCAGTTGTAAAATTCCTGTAGAAGATGATTTCTGCCTTATATGATATATTTTTCTCCCTCAGTTGCTCCAAATGTGCATTATAATTCCTTTTCTTCATTGTACTTTATATGAAAAAGGCATTGCAGGTAAAGTAAATGTGCATAGGATATGAAACAGTCTCTTAACCCCTATGGTGCATGATATAACTCAAAATCTTGACCAGGGTGCTCAAGCCATATCCCTGGTTCATGACCTTCAGGTTGGTAGATCAAAATAGGAAGTATAATAACTGGCTTCTATGGTGTAATCTTTATTGTAGGAATAATACATGAGATCTTACATTCTTCTATCAGTTGCAAATGTTCTTGTAGCTCATTGTACAATATGTCAGATGAAATGGATTTCATGATCTTTTGTATAATGCATATGTTCCAATAGTAATTTCAAACCTAATTTATTTCCTTGGAAATTCATTCATCTTTCGGGTGCCATTTTTAACCATCTTAATTTTCTATTATACAAGCACAGGGGGTAAATTCTTTGCTCTCATATACATGGCCCATTCCCACTGGATTTTGTACTGGATTTACACTGTCTAAGGGGAAAATTCAGCTTAGGAGTATTTTTACTTTATCACTACCATACAAGCCTTTTTTCTGTTCAAAACCCAGTAGTTATTTGGCAGTTGTATTTCATTTCAATCTTGCTGCTATAAGAAAAAGTGCTTTTAAAGACATAATTTTTTCCAGATAATGTATCTCTGTAAATGACAAAGTTGACTCTGTATCTTTCAAAATACCTGTATAAGTTATTGGGAATTTTAACATTGGCTGCAAGTGTGTCACTGAGAGTTGTTATTGTATTATTCCCTTTTTTTAATTGTAATGGTTGTTGGTGAATAATGAGTGTAGAAAGTGAAGAAAAAGGAACCTGACACACTTCATTGTCTGCAAACTCCAAAGAACTTCTAAAATCATGGGCACGATTGTTCTTCTATTTTTGCCTTTAACAGGAAAAAATAAGAGAGTAGGGGATTAAGGTAGCCAAAAGAGTTTTAGAAGATATATTTCATTGGGAAGAGTGGCATCCTGGCAAGAACAAGCATATTAAGCTGCAGGGCATTGTTAAACAGAATAAATGTTTGGGCCAAAGGCAATGTATAAATGACAGCACTGGAAATTTCTTTTTTCTCTTGGAAGAGAGGTTATTTCAGAGAGCAATTGGCAAGTTTAAATATATCTTACATAGAGTAGGATCAGTTTATCCATTTATTCTTGAAACTACACAATAATATTTCAATCTCAGCCCTCTTTCTTATTAAGGAAGTATGAGCTGAATATATCTCTAAGGTGTAAGAGTTACAGTGCAGTTGCCTTCCTTTAGACTATGAAGTAGTGTCTGTAATTCATATCTACAGCTTTATGTTCTATGTTCTCCAGTATAATATTCTAGTACTTTTGCTCATCAATGTGGTATATGAAAGTCCATCTAAGACATTACATAATTACCTGCAGAAATCTGTTTGGGTAACAACATGGAGTGAAATGATTTAAAGAATCAATGAAATAATTAAAGAGGTTTTGTGTTTATTTTTCATCCTAAGGTACAACTTGGATACTGCAGGATAGTTTTCTGTATCTTTCTGGAAATTACAGTAAAGAAAAAAATTCCAAAAAGCCTTACAGAAATAACTCCTAATTCAGGAATATAGAACAGTACATCAGTGTAGTGGGTTGACATTCGCTGGATGCCAGGCACCCACCAAAGCCAGTCTATCACTCCCCTTTGCAACAGGCCAGGGTAGAGAAAATATAACAAAGAGTTCATGGGTTGAGATAAGGACTAGAAGAGGTCACTCACTGATTATCTCACGGGCAAAACAGACTTGAATTAGAGATCTAATTGAATTTATTATTTACAAATTCAGAGCATGATAAGGAGTAGTAAAAACAGACCTTAAAAACATTTTCCCCCCAGCCCTCCCTTCTCAGCTTTACCTCCACCCCGAGCAGCACAGGCAGACAGGAAATACAGTTATGGTGAGTTCACCAGGAGTTGTTTCTGCCACTGCTCAGGGAGAGGAGTCCTTCCCCTGCTCCCATGTGGCATCCCTCCCACAGGAGACAGTTTGTGAACTTCTCTAACATAAGTCCATTCCACATTCTCTGCAAACTGCTGCAACGTGTCACTCTTCCACAGGGTGCAGTCCTTCAAGGACAGGTTGCTCCAGCATGTGTCCCTTACAGGATCACAAGTCCCACCAAGAAACCTGCTCCAGTGTGGGTTCCTCTCTCCACAGGTCCACAGGTCCCTTCCAGGAGCCTTTTCCAGGCCTCCCACAGCTTCCCAGCCTCCTCTCAGGCATCCACCTGCTCCACCATGGGTCTCCTCCAGAGGCTGCAGGTGGATCTCTGCTCCACCATGGACCTCCGTGGGCTGCAGGTGGATCTCTGCATTCCCATGGTCCTCCAACGGCTACAGTGGCACAGCTGATTCACTGTGGTCTTCACCTTGGGCTGCAGAGGAATTTCAGCTCTTGTGCCTGGAGCACCTTCTGCCCATCCTTCTCCACTGTCCTTGATATCTGCAGAGCAGTTCTTCTGACATATGTTCACCCTGCTGTTCTCCGGACACAATTACATCTGCACAATAACTTTTTTTCGTTCTTCTTAAATATTTTATCACAGAGGTGTTACCACAATTTCTAATTGGCCCAGTCTTGATCAGCAGCACATCCATCCTGGAGCCACCTGGGATTGGCTCTACTGAACATGGGGAAGCTTCTGGCAGCCTCTCACAGAAGCCACTCCTGTAGCCTCCTCCTCTACCAAACCTGGCCATACAAACCCAATACATTGGGTTAAAAAGACTGACATAATAAACAGGCCTAAAAAATCTAGTAAGAAATAATCTTTGCCCAGATTTAAAGTTGGAAAACCATGTAAAAGTATGAAAACTAAAGTACTAAACACAACCTAAAGAAAAGTATAGCCCATAACAAAAGGTGAATTATATCCACAAGCATCAGTTCATGAAAGCATTGTTTCCTCAGTCCATCAGTGTCTTTTTCTTAGAAATAAACAAATAATTTATTTAAACCCAAACTTGAAATATTTTGTACTTTAAAATATTGATTCACATGAAGTCCATCCAAAAGGATGGTGACATTTCTTAGCAAGTGTTAGTAGTGCTGCCTGATCTCTGGATGTCCATCAGAAGGTTTACTGGCTGAAGTTGGCAAGTAATAAATGCCAGACACAGGAGTTTATATATAGACACTGCTAGTCACTCTGGAGGAGGTATTGAGTGGGACAGCCTTACAAATTTTTACACCCATGGAAGACAAATGAGGGAATCAATTTTTGATACACCCCATGACATATTCATGTGAGAAGATGGTCAGGAACATGGGTGAAAGAATTAGATATAGAGAAGTAGATTTGTTAGTGCAGGTCTCAAGTGATCTGTCAATTTTAGTATTCCTTCCTTGAGGGTATAATACTGTTCTATACTTCTTTTGGTAAACTGCATTAGCATCTGTTCACATAGTTTCCCAGTAAAGAAATCAATGCAATTTATGAAGGTTCAGAATAATTTTTCTTTTCCTTGTTTTGCACTTAGGTATATAACTGTTAATAATGTCTAGAATCCTAGGAAACATGATCACTATTGTACACATCAGGTGTTTTTCAGCTTGTAAGCTGAATATGTTCTGGGCTAACCCTGTCTTTTCAATGTCTGAAGATATGAAGTATGATGATTCATTTGTTCATAGTTTTCAGTTTAGCTAAATTGAAACTATACATAGTCATAGCATAGTCAATCAGAGGGTAAAATGTGAATGGTATTCTTTTCCAACTGGACACTTTGTGCATTTCTGAAGTCTTCTATTTTGCATTAGCACAGTCTGAATAGATTAATTGGATGTATAACAGTTAACTGATGCTTCCTTGAGTTTCTACTCCATGCTTACTTATCTGTATATTTGTGGGTGGACAACTCTGCTACCTGAATTCTTCTTAAATTTGACAAGTACACAACTAAATTCACCTGTTACAGACATCCTGATGACACGAAATTCACTTTGTCTCTAACGGTTACCAAGTGTCTTTTGAATCTTTGTAGCTTTTGGCCTCAAAGGATACAAGAAAGAATCCTGTTCGGTTTGTCTCAATTCTGCTCACACATGCACATTTATAAGGATTGAAAAAGCAAGGACAGCTTCCATTACATAAAGGCGTGAAGAGTTTCAGTTTGCCAATTTGTTTTGGAACATTTCCCAAACTGGAAATCTCAGTGTTCACCATGATCCTTAAATAAAAGAAGGAATTATTTTGACAATTTCACTGCTTCTTAGTATAAGTGCCTGTCATTGGTGTTACTATTACAGATCACAGGATTGAGGGGCAGGAGGGGAAGAATCTAATCGCAAACTTTATATTTCTGGAGTTATGTTTTTGAAAGCAACCAGTGTAATTCAGTTATACCTATACATAGTTACCTATATGGACAAGGTGAACCTGTTAGAATATCACATTATAGACAACAAACAGGATTTTGTCAAATTTACCTTTTTTAAGCAAAGCTGCTCTGCTGATTGTGGCTGCCCATATATAAAATACTGCTACTGTAAAGCCATGTCACTGGATTATACTCAATTTTTGTTATACCTTTCAGGGCATCTGCATGACATAATTAGGCAGCACTCTTTTGTGATTCCTCACATTCCTCTCCCTGGTGGCGATGGTTCATCACCAGCTGCTTCACAGCTACAAATGCCTTCCTCTCAGCACTGTTTACTTTTGATTCTTCCTGGATGTGGTACATTTTGTTTTATGTCGTGTCACTGTTGTTATACTTACATAATGTATTTAAGTATTGTTTAGATTGACACAGTGTTAGTTCTAAAATTGAAAACAAAATGTCATTATTGGCAAGAGCAGCTGTTTTCATGCACATCATTTTCTGAACTTCAGTTTATTAATCAGGCTAAGCAGGAGATTTGTACAAATATAGTATTTCTTCTTGAAGTATTCTATGGGCTTTAGATTTCCATCATAACAGAATTGAATAGTATAATATAGCAGAAATATTTGATGTGATTAAAAACTGTTTATTCTGGGTTTGTAATTGATTTAATTGTAACATCTAGAGGGCTGCAATTTTGAAAAGTTTCAGCCTTGATTGCCTATTATTCACATGACAATGCTGAAATAAAATGACACTATAGTAAGTGAAAACATAACAAATAACCCTGGTGGTTCAATAACATTTTGAAAGAAAATCAGTAGATGTTCTGCAGAAATCACCTACAGGAGAAGAGGAAAAAAAAAAAGCCCATATTTTAAATCAGCTTTTGTAAAATCCTACTAAAAATTTACCGTCCCAGAAACCATCATAATGTTACTCATCCACTAAAGCTGTTTTGATTGTCTTCTATAATATTAAATACTACCTGCTTGTGAAGTGCAAACGAACATTAGGAAAGAAGTCTTATCATTTATGCTGAAACAATAAGGCTGTATACCGTTAGATCTCACCCCAACCTTTACTACCCTCCATGTAAAAGTCAAATGTAAAATTCATCAAATTCACTGGGAATCCAGGACCGTCTAGATTTAAAACTTGAAAAATTTTAACTGGTCCTTGATCCCACAAAAAACCCAGCTTTGCAAAATATCTGTAAGCTCTTCTTACAAACGAAGTTTATACAGTAGTAAAGCCCTGGATACAGTGTGTTTCAACATTGACTCATTAATTGCCTCATGCACACTATATCCCTGTTAATTCTTATAAAGAGGAAAATATTCAAATTATTTACAATACAAATTATTATTATTTACCAGTCTTCATAGAATAACAGAAACTGTAGCAGCACACTTGGCAGAAGCCCCTGCTGTGGAACTTCAGAATTGGTGGGAAGAGACCCAGAGCAATGCTCTCTGAACCTTCTCCCTCCAATATCTGAACTCTCTGCCTGAGCTGTAGTGAAACCCCATATTTCCCTAGTGTCACCTGTATCCCCAACCTCAGGTTCCAGGTATGGTTATGCCCTGGAAGATTCTATATGGTCATGTCCTGGAAAGGTTTCTCTTCTGCTGCTCTCCACTGGTCACTTTGAACCAGGCGTCTTCTCACTGGATGTCCCCTGATACCATCTCCCTTTAAAAGACCCCTTGCTTTCTTTCTCCTGGGTTAATCCAGCCACCTGGATGTCTCCACACTTCCTCCCTGGATCCTCACAACGCAACACTGGATTTACAATAAATAAGGCAATTACCCCAGAGAAGAGCCCTCTGTAGCCTTTCATTCTCACTGATGCCTTAACACCACGCCTGGGGTAATTCTGATTTCCAGAGGAGCCAGCAGAAACAGGTCATCTGCGGTAGCAGGAACTCTGTGCTTTTAGGAGAGTTGCAAGAAACAAAAAAATCACAGAATCACAGAATATTTTGAGCTGGAAGGGGCCCACAAGGATCGTGGAGTCCAACTTCTGGCCCTGCACAGGACCATCCCCAAGAGTCACACCATGTGTCATTGTTCCCCTGTGAAAAAAAAAGTTAGTTCTAGGTAGTTTACATATTACCACGAATATTGGTGTCATGTTTTGAGTTGCTGCACTGACATATCTTGGAAGTACTTTTTTTTTCCTTGGTGAACATTGGTGTATACCCTATATTTGGTGGTGAAATAGTAGGAAAGAGTTACATTGGCTCATCTTTGAGTGTTATGTGTTACATGCATTTCATTTTGCACATGAAGGACCTAAATTTAAATTCCTAAATTAAAACCTGCAAATTTAAGCTATTAGGCAATATCCATTCCTTCCTCTATTCTTACACTGCTGTAATTGTTATAATTTCTGTGTGTGTAATTGGGCTTTATGTAATTGTTCTGTAATGTTTAAAAAGGCCAGTGAATTCTATTGACACATTGCTTTGTGGTAGGCCTTGAACTTAAATAATTATGGATTTTACATAGTTCCTTTTTAGTTGTTTGGATCACATAAAAGTTAATATTATTGAGTTGTAATAAGATTTTCTTTCCTCTTTTCCCCCTAATGCTCATAGAATTACAGAAAGGTTTGGGTTGGAAGGGACATTAAACATCCTCTCATTCCATACATCCCACCACGGGCAGGGATGCCTTGAAAACTTCCAGGGGTGGGGCATTCACTAATTTATTGACTTATAAGCCGTTATGATTTTTAGCAATAGTCAGAAACAGTTAACATTTTTCATAGTTGTTTAGATGACTATGACTGGGTCTTTGACAATGTGTGGCTTTCTTGAACCTTGCTACACGCAGTCTATCTAATCTTCAAAGAAAAAATAATTTTGCAAACTGCTTCTAATTGATATTGGGAGATGGTGTGTTAGATTTATTTTTACTTGACTAATTCAGTTAAATATTTAGTGGAAAAATTTAAAAAATGCATTACAGATGACACTGGATTAAACATTTGCTGTTGTTTCATCAGTGTCAAATGATTTGTGTAGCTGTTTCATTCAGCAGGTCTAATTCTTTCACTCTTTGGAACAAGCACTTAAAAATTTAGAGCAACACTGTTCTTTCATTGAAAGTTATTTCATAATCTTTAACAGCAAAAATGAGCTATTAGATTTCCTTATCACCCAAAAAGGATACAAAACGTATCTCTAAACAGACTTCCTCTGTACATAAGAAACATAACTTAAAAATTCAGTATTTATTTTTTAATGTTTACTGATGTGGTTTAAAGTATTCAGGAGTTAAAAGGAAAGGCAGAGAACTGACAAGGAAATTGAGACTAAAGCTACTCTGCTTTACTTCTGTGCTGATTATTCTGAAAAAGGAATTGTTGCTGGAATAGTGATACAAACAAGGGAAGGGCAGTTGGTCAAAAAATGGAAGCACAAAAATGTTCATTGAAATAAAAGTGCTATTTATAATTTCTGCAGTCTCAAATCACAAATTATTACAATTTATAAAAAGACACATAACAGAATGTAAGATTTAACAAATACCCTTGAGGATGTGATCATTTAGTACCATAAAACATGTACAGCTAAAGTTTGAACTCATTGGATTTTATTTTTGAGAACCTCTGAATCACTTAAAACATTGTAGTTTATTCTGTCGATGTTGCGGTGGCCCAACCCATCTTGGGGCTGAGTGACATAAAGTGAGCAGCTTTCCCCACTCAGGACTCCGACCCTGAGGGCGGACCTGAGGGCGAAGCCATGGTCTAGGGCTACTCCCCACTGGATGTCACTCCTGCAGCATCTCCTCCCTTTGTTCCAGAGACTTCTGTGTTCCTTTATCCCCATTGGTTCAAGTTCTTTATGTTTAATAATGAAGTTCGTTGATTATGCATGAAGCTCTGGAAAGTTCTGTTCTGTTTGGATTATAATTGGTTGGTTCAAATGTGTTCCTCCCCTACTCCTCTGTAACTGGTTCCCTGTCACCCCTTGTCATCTTCCTATTGGTTTGCTCCCTTGCTCCCCTCTCTCTCCTTCCCGCTTTAAAAAATGCTGTCACCCCTTCCCCAACACCTTTTCCTTGAGCCTCCCTTTCAGCAACATCTCCTGCCTCCTCGGGGGTTGAATAAAGTTGAGACTACAGGCAAAGAGAAGGCCCTCTCCCGTCCTTTGCCCGCGCCCTTGTTGCCTAGCAACACCTTCACTGCTGCCAGCTCTCCTTGGAGCCTTCTGCAGACAGCACTGCGAGCTGCTGACAGGGACTCTGATTGCCATGCTGCTGGGGCATCAGAACTTGTCGCCTGCCCAGGCTACTGGGTGGCCAGCGGTCAGCGTGACATGTCTCTACCACAACGCATTTTGCAATGTATTGCAAGAATATAAAGCATAATTACTTTAGCATTCCTGAACAAAGTTTAAGTAGATCTTACAGAGTTTTTCAACACTTGAAAATGTTCAGAAATAGCTGAAAGTGTTGGGGTTACTTAGGCTGGAGAAGACTTTGGGAAGACCGTACAGCAGCCTTCCAGAACTTAAAGGGGAGCTACAAAAAAGCTGGAGAAAAAGGCATGTAGTGATAAGACAAGGGGGAACGGCATTAAACTGAAAGAGGGCAGATTTAGATTAGGTCTTAGGAGAAATTCTTCATTGTGAAGGTGGTGAAGCACTGGAACATGTTGCCAAAAGAAGCAATGGATGTCCCATCCCTGAATCCATTCTTGTACAGCAGCAGAGAACAAAAGATGGAACAAGAGATAGTTTATTCAAATATGATCCTATCTTATCCTAAACTTTCCTTTGTACACTTTATGTAAAGCATACTGCAAATGACCTCTTACAATTTTCTGGTCATCATCTTACTCTATTGTTTCTGTATCCTAAAGTTCATCAGGTCATTTGGGCTGGTTATTAATTTATGTAAAGAAGGGCTCATATCATACAGAAGAAAATATATGGTTTTTCTGTAGGGGAATGATAGACTACCAAAATGCCTTATTTTACAAAAAGTACCTGTCATATGATATTTGTAACTTCACTTTGAGCAATTCTTATCAGTTCATTGCCTTCAACAGAATTTGACAATGATGTTGTCTGAACTGGTGTTCACAGCAATAAGGAACTGGCATAGGAGGCGCTTTTTCTTCAAGAAAACCTGCTCCTTATGGCCCAAACCTACATAGGCAACTTTTAAGGTTCAAGCTGATTCTTGAAGACCTGAGACTTTTGCCTGTCTATGTAAAGTTTTCTGTGCCATCTGACCATGATAGCTGATTTTCAGTCTTTCAAGTGTGACTGAATTTTTTAACTTGTTAGAAAAAAAAATTTTTAGCATAAACAGAAGACAATCAAAATGAAGCACAGAAGAATGAACGTCCTTTTTCTTCACAGTGTACCAAACTCTTCCTACTGTTATATACAAAGGGAAAGTGAATGATTACACTGAGGATTAAGTTAGCTACCTAATCACAGATGGGGTCTCGTGTAGTCATTGGAAGGTCCTTTACATTCTCTTACAAAGTTCTACAATAATGTAAATAGGTCTTACTAAATAATATTTAGAGAGCGTTATTTCATTATGACATAATTTTAAGACAGCTCTGTAGGTCTAAAAGTTTATTTACAAACCTCTCTGCAAGATCAGAAAATGGACTGATGCTCTTCAGAAAAGAGAATGGAAGTTGGCTGTTTTCTGGGAGACTATCTCGAGTGAGTGCAGTCACTCTCTCTCAATATGCCAGGGTTGTCTCATATCAAGAGTCACTGTTTCTTTAAATGATACTGGGTACAAATCCCCTGGACACAATAAAAAAAATAAACAACAACAACGACAACAACAAAACAAAACCAACTTGAGATCTTCCTGGATCATGGAGGAGAAGACATAGAGCTACAGGAAAGATGGAGCTAAAAGGACATTATTTAATATATGTCATAGCAGGGAGAAATCTTGGTGCTGCCTAAAGAGACATGGAACAGAAATATACCTTTTTGTTTTCTCTGTACACTGCTTCAAAGAAATATGTGAGTTCATCTCTAATTTATTTCTTCCAGAGTGACTGGCAAGGACTTTTGGCTGAGATTAAAAGGAGTAACAATGAAGGAGTTATTTGATAATCTAAAATTAGCACATATACCATTCAAATGTCATCTTGCCTGAAAGTTTATTTGTGTAACTAGAAATGCAGTACAACTGGAAAAGGGGATAGTAGCTGCTTCTTATCAGTGAATAAGGTTAATATTTTAATATTTACCAGTGGTTTTTTTTTCTTCCTAAGAGTTGTAACAGTATGGGAATGACACTGGCACTAATACTGAAATAAAGACTTGCAGGATTTCTTTGCTATGGTTTATGCTCCACCTAGACACCGAAGTTCAGGCACTCACTATTAAGTGCATTATATTATGTAAAAAATTAATTTCATACACTGTTAATGAGATGGCCCTGAGGAAAAATGGGGAATCTGAGCCTTGTAAATATACAATAAAATACATTACTGCAAGACCTACCAAAGCCTGAGAAATTAATAAACATGATTAATTCCAGCATTATTTGACACTATCTTAAAATAGTTGCATTTTGACCATGACATAGCTTATTTTCTTGCTAAAAATTATCCACTACATATCGCATCAGAAATCAGGATATGCTTCAAAGTTGTCTTTTCCACCCCCATCCAAATGACAAGGATTTACAGTGACAGAATAGTTCAGTGATTTGGGCATAAAATTTGTTACACTGTTTCCTTTACAGAGGTGCTCTCTTCCTTCTCTGGAAGGCTGGTGTATAATATTTCTCCTTTTCACATGGAATAAGGTCTTTTCAAATATGGAATATTACGGCAATAGTTGATAAAAATGCATATGCACATACTCGTTAGAAATGCTGTACTCAAGGCGACTCGCAATTCCTAATTCTTCAGAGCAAGATTCTCAAGCTGGAGAGTGAGTGAACTGAACACTTCAGTGTATAAACACTAAAGGGAACTGGGAGAAATTCTGGGGTCATTGATTAGGGACAAAATAGGAGAACACTTGGACAGGTGCAGACTGGTCAAAGACAACCAGGACATTTATAAAGGGGAAGCCATGCTTGTCAAATGCTATTAACTTGTTTGAGGAGGTGACAATGAGAGCTGACAGGGGTGAAGCAACAAACATAATCTGCTTGGACATCAAGATGGCTTTTGATACTGGCACACTGAAGAGCAGATACAGGGTTAGTAAGAATCTGATAATAAAGTGACTGGTAGAATGTCTCTAAAATCTCTTAGACTCAATACTATTGACATATCACAGCAAAACATGAGAAAATATGTAAAAATGCGATGGATATAATGAATTTGATAGGGATTTTTCACAATAAAAAAGAGGATGAATTAATTAGAAAGTTTGTGAAGGGAGGCAGAAAAAGCAGAGGGGTAGGAGAGAAAAAGAACTAACCTGTTCATTTATTTCCGAAAGGGAAAAGGCTGTGAAGATTAGTTTGTGAAAGATCACTGTAGAAGCCATGAGCACAAACACCTGATATATCCCTATATATCTGCCCATAGCTGTCCTTAACTTTGTTGCAGACAAGAAGTGGAGAGAACAGTTCATTTTAAATACATGCTGGATATCTGCTAGGAACAAGACTCCTAAGACCTTGTTGAAAAGGGCAAATTTGGGGTTTTGTTCATATATAGAAAGCAGCCCTGCATCCATGTCTTCATCTGCCTGTACAGTCATTTTTCTGGACATTTTCATATTCTGTTTTGCATTGCAGTATTTGTCTTTCATCACTTTCCATTTGCTAGAAGGAAATGGAGTATTTAACAAGTAGTTATCAAATGTAGGTTTCAGGTGCAAAAAGTTAGTGAAACTATTTTTGAGACAAATTTTGCAGTTGGAGTGGATAACTATATGGAAAAATGAAGCAATAATCAAACAATATATAAGAACCTTCCATTCAATTCTATGTTCTTAGTTTTCAGAATACTGTGTGAAGTTACAATATGCTTTTTAGTTTTCAGATAATTAATGCAGTACAGTCATAGACAAAAATATTCCATTGTGAATAGAGGAAGCATAGATTACTGAAGTGGAATAGCCATGGGCAAAACAAAAAAAAAACTTCTAATGAGAAGACCTAAATCTTAACTGATAAGTTATTTGGGTTTTGTTTTTTTTTTTTGTGTGGTTTTTTTGGGGGTTTTTTTTGGTTTTTTGTTTTTTTGTTTTTTGTTTTTTTTGCTAGGCTTTTTGAAATACTTTGCAAAATCTTTGACAAATTTGTTTAATGTCTTGTTTTAAATTTTAAAAACAAAAGAAAATGGTTCTGCAACATATACTTAAAATGAATTAATCAATTTTATTGTTTTTACATTTAAAAACTGATGTTTTAGCTCAAAATGGTGATCTTTTATAATTTAATGTAGTAAACACAGACAGAAAAATCTGTTCCTTAGGTAAGAAACAGGAACAGTCCTTTGTAATTGAAAAATAGGTACAACAGGTACAGTTCCTGTTTCGAAAAGAAATGCAGTGGATCAAGACTGTATAAGCAATGTGAAGCATGATGGTATATCAACTCTCCAAGAGAGCGCTGAGCTAATTTTTATCTACTTACTGAGACATGTAATTTGTGTAACTTCTAGTTCTAAGCAGCTCTGCAACCAGTCACCATCTTGACTGAAAAGCCTTATATCCATTTAATTTCCTTGGGTAGAATTAAAGACTAGTTTAAGTTTGGGAAGAAATCTACTTTTGTGGTTTTCTGTTAGATAAGAGAAAAGGTTGCACCATGATGAAGGCTCCACTGGCCAAATGTGGCAGAAAAAGAAAAAAGAACACTACTAGAAAATAGATGGTGCTTCTGATTTCTCAGAATCAGACTGTTTGGAGCAGATTAATTACCAAATTTAAATAAGGGAAGGATCATAACGGGAAACAGGCTAAAATTTTGGGACAATAGGAAAATGCAACCCCAAATTTATTAATTTCTTATTTTTCATATTTTTTACTCTTTTCATCATCACATCTTTTGTCTGTTTTTGTTTATGTCATTTGAAGTAGTTGAAGTATAATTATCACACTATATCAAATAGGTGTATTTCTAATAAGGAAACTAATGCATACTGGAATAGAACAGGAAAGCAGAAGGGTAAATTTGTGAAATAGGAAACATTGTGCATTTGTATATTTCTATGCATTTTATTAACAAACTGAACATTTTAAAGCTACTTTGGATTTTGAAAAAAGACAAGCAAATTAATATTTTTGTAATATAGATGTCACCCTATATTTCATGCCTGATTCATTTGAAAATGTAGATTAATTTGCAAACAGTTTAGAGAGGTGAACTATTGAATTGAGTCCTATAAGATTTAGGATTTGTCATCTTTTAAAGTAGACACTCAGTGAGAGCTTGTCAATTACAAAGAAGTGAAATGAAGTGAAAATAAGCCTCGTCTTCATCTTCTTGTTATATGCTTGGTTGATTATAGAGACACACCATTTACAAGCTGAGAATAATTACTTGCAGAGTATTTTTCCCTTTAAACGATAATTATTTATTATTTTATCTTTCTCCATTATGATATAGCAGTTACTGTAATTTCCTAATCTCATAACCAAAATAGTCTTTCAGTACACATGTGGCTACCTGAAATTAAGCATGTTTGAGTGGAAAATGAAAAACACTCTTTAGAGGAGGATTTTTTTTCTCAAACATTACTAATCCCTTTGTGATGGGCTATACAGAATTTCTTCACTTTGTAAATCTACAGCAGCATGTAATTTAACAAATATACATATGATACAGAGAGAACAGCAACAGTAAAAACCTTTTCTATTTACATGCAAACACATCAACATTCTCTTCCACCTTAAATGTGTATTATGCAATTAGTCCCTTGTTTTTAGACTTAATTTTTGCACAGCTCATTCTTTTAAACGTTTCTTAAGCTGTAATACAGTCTTTCTGATGTTTTTTTCTCAGATTGAAGTGAGTTAGCACTTTTAATTCATTTTGCTCATCACAATGAATGATTAGAAGACCTCTATAATCAACTAACTTGTCATCCTGCCTTCTTCGCATCCAACATTGCTGCACTTCATAAATTTCTGTATTAAATTCCAATTTCTCAAAATCCTCTAGCTGTTTTAGAAGAAAGTACTCTTTAATTGAATTATTTTCTTTAAAATAAAATAATTTGGACGTATCCAGCAACTCTGCTCAAGCATTACCTTAGATTTTTAACTGGAGCTCTGAGCAGTTTTTTTCCTTGTTTTTCCTAGTTTTCTGTTATGACTAACTGAAAACAGAGAGACCAGATAATTTGTCTGTGGTGGTTATCAAACCAGTAGCTCAACCTGAACCAGAAGAAACCATCTCCCAGCTCAGAGCCTTGTGCCCAGACCACAGAGCTCCCCAACATGAGCTCCTCCCAGCAGGAGGAGTGCTCAGGAAAACACAGCAGCCTCTTCCTGAATGGTAACTGGTACTTGATGCCAATCATTTTATTTGTAAATGTACACAGAACTTAGCGATCACATATGCAAAGTATAGATGTCTATTATTAATGACAGTTTTTAGAGGATATTTACCAATTTTTTTACCATGAAGTTAATTTTCTTTATTAGTTGAACAATATAATTTTATTTGTGCATCATTCTTGTGGTATTTGAAGCACAAGGCAAATCTTATAACACCTCTTGTATTATTTTAATTTTGTCTTTTATTATTCATGCTATTCCCTAGTAGAATTCAGTCATGCTATTTAAAAGTGCAGTAGAATATTTCTTTTTTATTGCAGAAAAATGCTTTGATCTATCAAAAAGTTTAATTGCATTTCATGCAGTAGTTTCTGTTTGTAATTAGGTGTATGTGTGGCAGTTGCTAAGTGTTTCTTTCATGTCCTTCCAGTCGTTTTTAAAGCAAATTTTCTGTTACACCATCAAGTATTGTGCAGTAGGTGCTTTGCTCATATTCTGGAACTTCATGTGTATATCTGACTCCCCCAGTCACTCTTGAAGTGTTTTGGCAGCTTGGCCTTTGTTTATTTTAATTATTCCCTTACTGTTTGTGATAGAAAAATGCATGGATTCATTTTATATTGTTATATCCCTGACTCTGAATAGAGAATTGAAGATCAACGAGGAATATAGTGCTGGCTTTCACTTTTTTTTCTTTTTTCTTATTTAAATAATACCTGAAAAGGAAGTTCAGTTAGTAAAGAAGTTTATACAATGCAAGACAAACCATAGATAATTTGGAGGTTAACCCTTAGGCTACTGTTGTTATATTCCTACCCTACCAAGTAGAATGACATTTCACATTGGATTCTACAGAACATCTTGAGGAAGAAGGAAACAAAAAACTGAAAAATGTTTTGGATCTGGGGATTAATGAGATATTGGCAATTACTAAGAATGTAGAAATACTTTCTGCAAAGCATGACAGACTACTGAATTTTAAATGGGCATGGAAATGTATATAGTTGAATTGCGACTTTATTCTGTATTATCACACTCCTGCCCATACTTCCTTTCTTCCCTGTTGGAAAATGGTATTGAGTTCTCTTCTGCAGATTGCAACAGGTGTGGCAAACTGAAGTATATTTGAATGACATTTCTTTAAATATCATTTAAAGGAAATGACAAAATCAAATTAAAACTACTGATTGGTCTCACTCAATATTTCTTATTTACCCTTTTGGTATCTGTGATATGACATTCTTTTTCTTTTTTTCTGCTAGCTTTTTTCTCATATTTTCTGGTAGTACTTTCATATTCTTACTTTTCTTTTTCTGTTCCTTTATAACGATATTTTCCTTTGCCAGTATATTTTCCCACTCCCATGTTTCAAGTACTATGTCTAAAATTTGCTTTCTAAATCTAAGTCCTTTCTCAATGTTTTCTCATCAACAGCCTTCATGCATCTTTGTGGCTTCTCACCCATTATTTCAAACAAAGCTTTTCATTGAATAAGGTGTGAAAGAAAAGTGGAATGAAAAAAAATGGGAGTGCACTCAGCTGAATCCATGAATCAAGCAGCAGAACTTGCACAGCTAGCACACTAGGATGGAGAATCCCAGGTCTTAAAAATCAGTGTCTTTGATATATGGAGGTATGTGGAATGTTATAGGTCTGGCCTATCTTGGGGTTTTTTTTTTGGAGTATAAACTCTGCAGTTATAAAGCATTACATAAAGCAGCAGGATTATACTAACCTCTTACCTGCTGTAATGGGACTATCACAAAGGAAGAAAGGAAGTTGTTGCTAAACTGCAGCTTCATTGATAAAAAATAGTTTTCCGATGACACGATCTCTCCTTTCAGTTAAAATATTTAGATAAAACTTAGATCCAAATGAGAGAAGAATCTGGATTCTGGTGCAGCGGAATGAATATACAACCAGCTTCAGACAGCAGCCAGAGAAACTGGCTTCTCAACATGGCTCTGAGAAATACGGATCAGGTCGAACTGTGGTGGTCCATGGTTGTCAGTGGCTGACCAATTTATCAGCCAGCTGGCTTATTTGAGAGCATGCTAATATGCTCAGATCTGCCTCTTGACATCAGAACAATGAGATGGGATGAAATATCCACAAAAGTTGTGTGATGTAGATGGTGGCTAAATAAACAGCCCATCACAAATCTCACTGCTTTAGTGGCTTTTGTGTTGGTCAAAAGAGAGAGCAGGAAATCATCGGTTTTATTTTGAACAAAATGTTTTCCTTAAAACACTGATGCTGAAAAATAATATTTTTCACATTTCCAAACAAAATTGATGTCAGAGCCAAGGACTCCAGGGAAAGTGATTACAGATTTCTTAAGAGAAAGGGCTTGTGAAAAAGTGGCTTAACCTTTTGTTGCCAAGGTAAATAGGAAAAATTCTATTCTAGCTGTAGAGAACATAACATGTTTCCTGCCTTTTCTGTGTACCCCTGCTAATAATTTGTGAGCAGTCCAAAATTTTATTAGAGAAACCTAAATTAATATGTTTTGCTATAATGTATTAGATGCTGTTGTTAATCTAGAGGCTCTAATGCTTCTCCCTACTGTCCCAAATCCTACTTCAATATACAAAAAGCAGCTGTCAAGAGTAGAATGAGCTTTCTGAGGAGAAATGGAAATAATTCCATAAGCAATATGTATTTATTGTGCATCTGACTGAATGTTTCTTATCTAATTTTGTTGAAATACATCTTAGAGTTTTGCATAGAAAATTAAGTCAAATAATATAAGTGAAGCAAAAAAATACAAGAAAGTTCAAAGTGTGCTGTGAGTATACAATGTAGTTCCCATGCACCAGTGCTAATGATAAATAGGACTGAGATTTTTAAATTTCTTTTTTTTTAATGAGTGAACTAAATGCCATGTAAAATGGTTTATCCGTTTTGCAAGGATTTTTTCCAACTTATTAAAATGTGTGTTAGATATATAAGCATGTATTTATAAGCTGTTTCTCAGCCTCCTTTAATTTTTCTTTTCAAAATCTCGGATTAGGCTACTCAAATACCTATATATTCATGCAAATATTATTTACTTGATTGAAAAACACAAAGTCATTTCTATTTATGAACACTTTTTTGTAATGTGACCTGGAATTTCTCATCACTACCTCTTGCAGAATAGTCTTATAAAATTTAATGGATGTCAAAAATGAGCACAGTATGAAAAATAAATAGAAAAAAGATAAATCCTTTACATGTTAACAAATGTCACAAAAAGATCTCTTGAAGTTAAAATCCCTGTGGAGAAAAATCATTTGGTCTTCACCAAAAGAGGTACCTCTTTAAGATATATGGCTGAGGGAAATATTGGAAATTTCTGTCTTTTGAAAAGAGTAGACTTAATTTGTGTGTCCTCTCAGACTGTGCTTCATCTTTATTAGAGAAATCCTTCCTTTCCAATGGTTTTAGGCAGATTAACTGGCCTAATTGGACCTAAGCTGCTGTGAAGAGAGAGGGAAAAAAGGTGGAGGCACAGGCTCTCCAAGTCCTCAAGTCACATCCTCCTGGTTGACTGGTCTGCTTAGCCAAGCTGAAACCGGTCTTATTGTCACGTTGGGTGCATTAATTGGAGTGCAGACTAATTTGCAAGAATGCTTTAGTGCCCTTTAAAAGGTGATTTAAAATTCAAAGTGATGGAAATTGTATAAAAGCATGCTGATCTGATCATTACCCAGAATTCAGTTTGACATTTCCTCTATTTATCTGTTTTTATTGTTTAGACTTTGAGTTTACTGTGAAAGACTTAGGAGACTGCAACAATTCATGATATTCTCTGGATTGGTTGATAACCCCTCCTTTTCTTGAACTCAGAGAATGCTCTTAAAGTAAACTGGTTAAGCACAAAAAGGTCTTGTTTGGGGATGATAAATTAAAGAACATATGTAGATCATGCAATGCAATTATAAATACAGCAGTGAATTTCTCTTGTTTCCATCAAATACGTGAAAATACACTCTTTGGAACAGTCTTACCAAATAGAGACATTAGCACATCATTACCATAGACTTGAATGGTAACAAGGATAATGAATTTACATTTTCCAAGTAAAAGAACACAAACATAAAACTATGCGCTGTAGATACAGAGATATCCATTGCTGAAGGGCAACTGTGTTTATGGTGAAGAACGATTTCTGCCAGAAGTACCAAACAGCTCTCCACAACATTTAACAAGATGAAAAGATTATTAGTCATGTAAAATTATATAAGAATCCTTAAGATGGTTCATAATTAAAGTATAGAAATTACACTCTCATGTAAACAATGTAATAAACATGAAAATTTTCCAGGGATTTTTGAGTGGTGGACTGTAAGAAACTGCAATTGGAACCTTTCTTCTACATTTTACTCAAAGCCAGCAGATAGATTTTAGTCCTGACGCAAAGCAAGTGATGCTTTACCACAGTGAAGGCAATTGATGCTATCCCTGAAGCATACTATACTTGTCTGTACCAGAAACTGGTACTACTGGCTAATACTGGTGCAGAATCCTCAGTAGCCAGTTCTATTTCCTGAAACATTTAGATGCAATGTCCTGAAAACACACTTTTATTTGGAAGTTGCCCCCTGTTACTCCTCTAATGAGGAGAGATTGTGTTGGCAGGAATTTGTGTAGTAATTAGCACATTTGGATTGCAGACTACCGTCTACCCAGGTAATGTCTCCAAGACCGTTGTCTTCAGTAAAACTGAGGAATTTGTATTCCATTATACACGGAATGGTTTCTTTTTGCATGTAGCTAAACTGCCTGCTTCAATGGAAATGAATGAGGTAAGAAACATTTCTTTCTTATTCTGCACAGAAGAGGGAGAGAAGAGATTCCACCTTCCAGCACACCAGGCAATGTTTTCAAACTTTGGATTGAGAAACAAGTCCACATCAGAGTATGCTGAAATAATGTAGTTCCATGTTAAACAAAAGCTTTGGTGTTGCTTTCGGGTTTCTTTTCCCGGAGCTGTAGTTTGTTCAGGCTGAACTGGGAGATTAATAGCCAGCTCTCTGAGACTGTACTTGTCTCAAGTTTGTGGCACTATCTTCAGATGCCATAGTGAGGCAGAGATTAATTAGAGATTAATTTTTGCCTGTAGAAATACATCTGCAAGGACTAAAAGGAAGACATTCAGATCTTAAGTTGAGTTTCTATCCTGACTACAAATGTCAATTTTAAAAGTAGTAAGTGTGAATACTGAAAGGAAAAGTATGGAGCCTCATGGTTCCATAGTATGGAACTAGACAATTTTCATTTTAAAGAGTGTACCTGAACTTTTGGCCTCTGTGTTACCTAAATCAAGCTAGTACTTGTATGATGTATTATACACTTTTTACCGTGCTCCTACCATAGCTGTCTTTTGGCCATTTCAAATATATTGCACATGACAAATTTGCAAGTTCAGGGGTTTTTTTGCTTTGGTTTAATGTAATGAAGTATTGGGGTTTATTTACAGAAAAACAGGTGCCACACCCATAGCTCAAGATAGTCTTGCTTAACAGTGTTGCTTTTCTATAAAACAAATTTTGCATGTATTTATTTCTGTACTTCATTTTATATTCTGTTAAAGAAGAAAATATTTACCATGGTAACCTGGACTACATAAAACATGCATAATTTGTTCTAAGAGTCATGGTGATATGTAATGAACTCTGTCCCTGAGATATTAATAATGCTTTCATATCATGCAATGTGGTCCCATTGCTACTTGTATGAGATTACCTGTGGGCAAAAAGCAAAGCATTATGAAAAGCCTAAACAATTGATTACTTGTAATATCATGCACTGAAGATGGACAGTCTGTATGACAGGTTGTCGTGTATGAGAATTGGCTCCTTAACACACTCTACTTGTATTATCACATTGAGTAACAAAAAACCAAACGAGACAACATGCAGAGCACATCACAATGAATGCCTCAGCTTCTGTTATGCAAACAGCACACACTTATTGTCTTCTCAACACTAGAAGAGTTTAGGAAAGGAGGGACCAAGGAGAGATAAATGACAGTAAGGCAACTTAAGAACAGGGCATGTTCCACTAGTAAGAAATTAATGGTAGGAAAATGTGATAAATAGATGCACTTACAAGCACAGATACAATCCTCGGAAAAAATTACTTAAGTCATGCAGTCAGATATTTGCTGAATTCTCTGTGTGAAAGATATATATTAGTTATCCATGCAATTTTGAATATGAAATCAGCTTTATGTTCTAACATAGGTAGGCATAGACACATCTCAAGTGCCTAATGTCTAACAAACAATGAGCAACTCTGGCACCTTAGATTAGCTGTGGACACCAGTAGGGTCAGGAATTTGCTCAGTATGCTTTTTATTTGTAAGAAACATTAAGATAATTTTTTAACTCACACAATATTAAACTCTGGAATTTTTTACAGCTGTTTGACCAAGTGGCATATAGCAGTAACTCTGCACTTTTACCTGAGAAGGTTGAAAATTGCACATGATGCTAGTATTTTCCATGCAAACTCCCCATGTCCACTCTTTTGCATAATTTGGAAGAGCTAACTTCTGAAGATGCTAGTCTGGGATGTGCTTATACTCTTGGTAGTACCCTTGGAATTGTACTCTTCGTGAACCAAACCCTAGGAGACACAGCTGAGAGAGCCAGATTACACAGGAGATCACTATATGAGGAACAGAGATGGAGGAAACCTTCCCCTCTGCAGTTCAGCACAAAGTCAGCACCACCACACTGGTTCTACAGCCACTTGCTCAAAATAGTGTATTGCATGGTGGTGTGGGCAAGTGGCCAATGAGTTGATTTAGTCACAGGCATCTGGACATGCCAGCTCCACTTCCAGACTCCCAATCCTAAAATGCAGAACTGATCTCAGAGTACCATGTTAGGTCTCCACATTTTGGAGTTTTCTTTTACTTTGCCAATGTCTCTTCCAGGAGTTCATCTGCATTCAAGGCCAACTGATAAGATCTCTTGGCTTGTTTAAAAAAACATGTGTGCTCAGCATTACTATGGCCTCAGAATGCTAAGCAGGGCACTTTGTCTGCTGGAGAAAATCTGGAGAACAAAACCAGTAAAGCCTGTAAGTCATGAGAACCTGACTATCGTTGAACAAAGGGGTGTTGTGGTGCCTCTGGGCCTGGCTTGCGACCGGGCCCAGCCCTGCCAGGCCAGGACCACCGGTCCTTTCCCCGCCCCCGCACGGCAGCTGGGGGAGCGCAGCCCCAGCTCAGCAGGGGCTGTCCCGGGCCAGGTCGGCAGGGGCTGTCCCTGCCCAGGGGAACAGCTCATTTGTTCCCATGCTGGCTGCAGACAGCCGACTCACTGGCCAGCGCCCCGTCAATCATTGTGGTCCTCCACAGCGATTGGCTCTCCCAACTGCCTGCCCCTCGCCTCCATCTTAAAATGCCCTGACCTCCATTTTGAATTTGTCTTCTACCGCACCATGATCCAGTAATAAAATTCTGCTGGCAATAAGCAGAAAAGAACCCTTTCTCGTCTCTTTTCTTCCCTGCATAAATTAAACCGCTGTGCGTGACCTAAGCCTAGAACTGCGGGAGTTCTGATGCATGGCTCGCCTCCAGATCGGAGACTAGATAAGGCCAAAGTCTCTTTATTTAGGAAAACGAGACTGACGCAAGACACTTCAAGTACACTCTTTACCCGCGGCAAAGGGGCTTTCATCACATAGGTAGGAAAACAGCTACACATGTCTAGAAGGTTGCTGAAGGAGTAGAAAATCTATCTGTTTACATCCTGTGTAGAAAGGATAACTAAAGGGATTAAATTAATTAAAAAACTATTCAGAATAGGCTGTGGGGAAAATTTTCTAATAGTAGGGATAATGAAGGTCTGGACAAGAGTGCCTGAGGAGGTTTCAAGAATATCTATCTTTGACAGTTTTTAAGAATGGGTTCAACAAACAATTGTCAGGAAAAAATACAGGTATATTTGATCTTGTTTAAGGCAGTGGGTGAACTAGATGACTTTTTGAAGTCCCTTATAACTAGTATTTTTCACAATTCTGTGACTTTAAAAGATGGTCTGTAGACAAAAAAAAAAAAAAAAAAAAAGGAATGGACAAACAGAATCTATTTACTGAACAGAGAGTAATGTGATATTTCAGAATAAATGAACCAAATCAGCTGTCTGTTTAGTGATAAAAACCACTTAGTGATGAAGGACAAATCACGTAAGTCACCTGGAAATTAAAGAAAATATTCTGGGCATCTATATGTGGAAATGGTTTATATTTTACAAAGAAAGTGTTGTAGAAAAAGAACAAAGTATACAATGCTCAGGGACTTGAGGTTGCCTCCTGCAAAACCTATTTAGCCTGTGTTTCGTGAGAGCAGCTTTTGCTGTGAAATTGCATAGGTTTTTTTTTTGATATTTAAAGTAAATTGTCTGTTATGTAGCAACTACAATATTGATCACTTACTAAAAAAAGAATTAATGTGATTAAAATAATATATTATCTCACACTCTGTGGTCTATTATTTCTGCACATGCCCATTTACATGATAAAATACTTCAAAAATGACAGCCATATTTTAAAAAATATGAAATGTATTTAAAACAGTTTACTGTTTTAAGTTTACCACATATCATATCAAATAATAGCATATATCAATATCATAACATCAGAAATAGCTTTTTGAAATTCATCCTCTATTTCTCTAACTGTAGTACTTATCTCCAAACATAGGCAGGACTTCACAGTGCAGTATGAAAGACAGATGGTAAGTATATCAGGTGCAAAATTTAATAAAATTTTTTAAAATACAGACAAGGACAGGTAGGAGATCATTAGGATGCAATGTCAGTAGCTAATGTGACAGCACATGAAACCAACTAATGTTAAGCATTTTGTTTCTTATAGAAATGAAAACCTAATAACTAGTTCACTGAGAAAAAAAAATTACATCACTTTTCAGCAATAATAGTGCTACCACTTTATGAGAATAAAATCAGTAGAAACTTTAAAAACTAATATGAAAATGTACTGAAAGTCCATTTAAAAAAATTGTATGCCATGACAAATTTCCAGCAGTTGCCACATTTTGGGAAACCTATCTGGGTGGGATATTTCAAGATATCTGATGTTACTACATGAATGGTGCTAGGTCATTCATTCTAAAACCACTTGGAAAATGAAACTTTGTAAATGTTTGACATATAATGTCAGTTGTGGCGATGGAAGATCTCAAGGCTTGACAAGAGACGTAATGCTAGGAGATGAATGTTGTGTGCCCAAATTAGCAAGTACCGTATTCATCTTGAAAGAACATAATACTTCCCCCACCAGCAGATTTTTTAACCGAAAAAAAAAAAAAAAAGGCCTTAAATACATCTTTATTCACATGGATACATACAAATCAGGTGTAGCAACCAAACTAACAATACCAACAAGTACTCTTAAAATGTACCTGGGTGTCCTCACCAAAACATTTAACCCAGCATAATAGGCTAGAATCAATATTAAGCATGTTTTAAAATCAGTATCGAGTTAGCAGACACTGTAAAACTGTAATATTGCTTCTTAAATTATTTGAAAAGAACATAATTCAAAACCCATGGTAAAAAATTGGATGGGCAAAATGTAGCTTCTGTAGCATGTGTCTATTCCTGTAAGCTGAATTGCCAATGAATATATATATATATACGTATATATGGATATATTTAAAATACTAAGATATCTGAAGGGAATCTGGAAAGATGGTTAAAGCGTTAAGACAGTGTTTGGTAAAGTAAGGGGGAACAGATTACCATGGAAAATATTTTGACAGTAAAGTTTTTCACCTTTTATTTTAAATTGGAAAACTAATTGAAAGCTTAAAAAAAGAGAGGACATAGCTGAAATATTCAGAAATTATACATTATTTATCAGAATAATATTATATTCTTTGCATATGGGTTTTGCTGTTAGGGCAAGTACTGAAGTTTTTTAGGTTTTATCACTGCATATAATAGTGATTGTAAATAAAGGAAAGCCTATGGAAAGATCATAAAAATAAAATAAATCTGTTCTTTCCAATATTTGAATTATTATTATGAATTAATAAGATTTTCAATTTTATATTCTCATATAATAGCACTCAAAAAAAGCAGAGGTAAAGATGGTGGGAAAAGTAATTTTTCTATTAAATAAAATTTTTCAAGAATTCCTAAATTGGTTTAATCTTTGAACAAACTATTACTTTTAGAGGAAGAGGGTCTTCCCCTGCAGAGGAACTACTAGATTAAGATTAATCAGCTTTGGCACAGAATAGAACACTCTGTTGGTTATATTGTTCCCATTAGAAGGGGCTGAATTTCAAAATCTGGCAGGACAGAAACATGAAAGTCTGTTTATGCATCACCATTAAATGCTGTAAGGATGAGCGATTGGCTGTACTACAGAGGCAGGTACAGCTGAGTATACAATCAGTCAATTGGAGTGCATGCTCTAGGAACTCTTCTTATGAATATGTCCATTTCCTCTTGTCATTTGTTTAGGTGTATTGGGTTTGCAGGGCCAGGTTTTGGTAGAAGGGGAGCTACAGAGGTCTCTCCTCTGAGAAGCTGCCAGAAGCTTTCCCCATGTCCAGAAGAGCCAATCCCAGCCAGCTCCAAAAAGGACCCTTTGCAGGCCAAGGCTGGGCTAAACAGAGGTGGTAACAATGCCTCAGTGATAACACAGTTAAGAAGATTTTAAAAATTATGCAGAAATAATTGTGTCCAGAGAAGGGTGGAGTGAGAATATGTGAGAGGAACAACTCCAGAGACCAAGGTCAGTGGTGAAGGAGGGTGGCAGGAGGTGCTCCAGACACAAGAGCTGAGATTCCCCTGCAGCCCATGGTGAAGACCATGGTGACGCAGCTGTGCCCCTGCAGCCCATGGAGGTCCATGGTGGAGCACAGATCCACCTGCAACCCATGCAGGAGACCCATGCTGGAGCAGGTGGATGCCTGAGAGGAGGCTGTGAACTCATGGGAGGCCTGTGCTGCAACAGACTCCTGGCAGGGACCTGTGGACCAGTGGAAAGAGGAGTCCACACTGGAGCAGATTTTACTGGTGTGACTTGTGACCCTTGGGGACCTACCCTGGAGCAACCTGTCCTTGAAGGACTGCACCCCGTGGTAGACTGTCCCACATGGAAGAGTTTGTGAAAAACTGTTGCCCATGGGATGGACTTGCATTAGAGAACTTTGTGAAGTACTGGATCCTGTGGAAGGGACCCCACACGGGAGCAGGGGAAGGACTCCTTTCCTTGACCGGTGGCACGAACAAAGGGTGAACTGATCTTAACCCCCATTCCCTGTCTCCTTGCACTGCCAGGGGAGGAGGTAAATCTGGGAAAGACGAAGGGGTGGGAGAAAGGTATTTTTGTTTTATTTCTCATTATCCTGCTCTGATTTTGATTAGCAATAAATTAAATTAATTTCCCCTATTTAAGTCTGTTTTGCATGTGATGGTAGTTGGTGTGTGATCTCTTCCAGTTTTTACCTCAACTCATGAACCTTCTGCTGTATTTTCTCTCCCCTGTCCAGGGTGGGGGGTGATTGAGTGGCTTTGGTAGGTGCCTGGCATCCAGCTAGGGCCAGACCACCACATTAGAAAAATCAAAAAGTCACTTTGAGATACTTCTCTTCCCAAATTCTCTGTCTTCTGAAAACATCAAGAAAGAACAGGGCATTTGGAGGTGAAAATAAAGGTGAATTTTCCTTGTAATACCTGTAATCAGTGGCCTTTCTCAAGATGTGATTCTACCTTTATTTTTGATCAGAGCTTTCACCTTGTTGCAAAGACTCCTACCAAAAGCCTCAGTTCTAGCAAAACCTGGTTAGAGCCTGTCTTGTCAGAAAATTTCTAACTACCACTAATGTTCATTTCTTAGTCCACATTGAAGAGAATCTACCTGGGTTGAACATTCCCATTACGTTCCTCAGTGTCAAGTGCTTGAAATTTGCCAGGATTCTAATTTGAAATATCACATGCTTTATAGGCAAAAATGTATCTGAAGGAATTTTCTGCTAAAATATTAGATATTTCAAAACAAATATGGGAGTTATAGTAGCCTTTTTTAAACTGGTTCTGTATGTAAAAAATTATAGATGGTAAAGCAAATGTTGATGATTAACTTTATTTCATCATCACAGATCCATCTCTTAAACAATTCCTTGAAGCTGATCATCTTTTTACGGTAAAGAACCTGAATATGTACTACATTCCTAGATGTGATAGGAAGCCATAAGCACAGGAGGTTGAAAAGAGCTGTGAATGAGCCAGGCATCCTCATCCAAGCAAGAGTTATTCATTGGTCTTGGCATAGATTGCAGCAGCCTACGCACTGCTTTAATTTATGCTAAATGGCTGTTGACCCACAGTGTCAGTTGGCAACCAGTATTGTGCATTCTGTCACAATCTCCTGTCTCCAACAATTCATCTAAGGTGAGTTGACTAGTAGTATGAGTGGATTATTTTGTCCCCATTGCCCAAAAGAGGGACCGAAGGCCTAAGAATCCATTCTCATGAGTTTAAGGCACTTTTAAAAACAATAATTTAAAATATTAAACCATATATTTTTATGCAAGAAGAAAATATGTTTAATATGAATAATATTTAGGATAGGAAATGATTAATTGAAATAAATTATCCTTTGCAGCTCCATAAATTCCATACAGTAGCCTGCAGCAAAAATAAGCTTTGAGTTGATTTGTAATGCAGGGAAGAAGTTAAGTGGATTTCTTCACTGAGTGAAGATTTTTTCCTTTGTGTATATAAATATATGTGTCAGAACTGGAAGATTTCATCAAAAGTTTTCACAAAAGTATAAGTTGCAGTTTTGCTGCTGAAGAGTATGAGCAGAAGTAGGATATGCTACACAGTCCAGCTACAGAAGCACTTTGAAAGAAAATTTTCATGGGCCACACAGTGGTCTTTGCCTGCCTGATTGCAGGAGAAGTAATCCGTTGCTACCTTCAGACAAGCAAAATAAAGTCTAACATTTTGTGTTTATCTTGATCAGAGATCTGGTCCAGGAAAAATTGTAGGGTTTGGGAATAGTAAGGGACAAGATCATTTTACTTTCACTTGT
Source organism: Climacteris rufus (assembly GCA_013398175.1). Lineage (NCBI taxonomy): Eukaryota > Metazoa > Chordata > Aves > Passeriformes > Climacteridae > Climacteris > Climacteris rufus. The sequence goes on along the minus strand of VZRZ01004057.1, from coordinate 91,037 downwards.
TCTTTCATCTTCTTACAGATCTTCTGTTTTTCTCCCAAAGTCCTGCTGTAATATATATTTTTAAATCCAAAAGTCATAATAAATTAATCACCAAATGCAGAAATACATCACTGACTTCAACTTGTTAGTATTGGCTAGGAAGACAATGGCACATCTTCTAAACCTAAAGAGGTCATAAATGCTTTATTAATGTTTACTAAGTGATTGCAAAATGTTGCATATAATTTTAAAGCACATCATAACAGAAATTATAAACTTTATTATAAAAGCATTTTCAAGGAATTTTATTTTTAAGGTCTTCCTAAGAAAAGTGAGTTAAAACAAGTAAGAGAAACTATGCCCGGTTCTGCAGGCACTAACATGTGACTACTCAAATGAATAGTCAGTAGGCAAAAGTTTGGACATGCATAAGCATTTATAGTGAAAAGAAGCCAAGCTTACTATATAGTTCTATCAAGGGGGATTAAATAGTTTGGGAATTATTTCATGGCATCTGTACAACTTTTTAGAACAGAAAGAATATAAATGTACTCTTTATATCTTCTATACTTAGAAGACTGTATTTTTAATTCTTTAGCACATAGGCATTTAGCATGCAGTGTGCCCTTAAAGAGAATTAAATGTAACAGAATATGTAGCTATAATAACGACCTTGTGGCATCTAGGCACAACCTTTAACCTTGAATCCCAAAGGTAAATGAGCTCATGACAACCACTCTGCCTGAAACTGCTTTGCTGCTCTTATAGCAGTATTACTCTAGGGGGGAAATGTCTTTTCTAGTGGAAAGATGAACTTGGCAAACTGAAATGTTAAATGATAATGTCAGCACTTTCATCATATTTGTGTGGTTTGTGTTAATACTTGTGTTTACCAGCCAGTCTGAATTTTGCCTCTAGTCTAAATGATTTAATACTCTCTCAAACGAATTCTGCACTAATTTTAAAACTAGATTCAAAAGATGCTCTTTGATTTTTTGTAAAAGATAGTTTTTAGTTAAATGGACCGATTTTTTTTTTTTATTTAACAACCACTCAGATTTAGTCATCAATAAGATGCAGAACTAAGGACATTAATAACCTGGAATTACCAAAAATAACAATGCTAACAACCTAGTCATTAATGAGAATTACTAGTCTTGTTGCTATAGAAACAAGACTGAAGCAAATAGAAATTATGTGTAATTTCTCATTCCCAAAAGTGACACATATTATGTCATTACCATAGTAATGATATTATTACCCCAAATGTAATAAACTTGAAAGCTACCTACCATGAGAGGACACCGCCACACCTGAAAAAGCTGACATGTTGATCTTCGTTGAAAAGCTGTTGATCTTCATTGAAATTCCACCAAAAAAAACCCTGAAATTGAACTGACAAATTTATGAAGCAGTGGATGGAGATGGTGGAGTCATCTCAGGACATATGCCAATAGTTTGCTTGTTTAACTTATGGCAAATCCAAGTTTAGCTGTCAATCATTCTAGACCACAAAAGGACAAAGGTAAAATTCAGTCTAGTCTGCTGTCCTTTTTTGGTATGATCAGTAGTAATTGTTGGCTCAAACTAGAAAACAAGACAAAACTTCACTCACAAAATGGTTGGCCATCACCACTGCAGACAGGACTAGGAGAGAGGAATGTCTATTTACTTGTTTACTTTTCCTCTAGCTATACTGGAAAGCCAAACTGAGGGTTTCTGTAGGAATGACAGTATATGTGTGTTGGATGTGATGTGTTAGATAAACATAAGAAATGTTCTCTGAGAGTGGGAATAAAACAATTCTTACCTTGACAAATAGCACACTGGAAACTTCTCTAGCAACCACAACTAGCCTTACCATTCCCCATCAGGTTTGTTTTTCCAGTTGAGATGAAGTACCCTGGAGGTCAAACACTTTGAGGATGGTATCTTCTACTATTGTTACTATTATCTTTATTGTCCTCGCTGTAATCACTTTTTCACTGTTGTGTAGGATAAATCCTCCTCACATTAGGAAGCATCAGTAGATTTACTGTGGCTAAGGTTTGACAGTGAAATTGCATCACACATTTAGCACAGGAACAAAGAGTATTCATGCATGTGTTATTGAGTCATCCATCAGGGGACTCAGGCAATGGGTTTTCTATTATTCCATTATTAATTTTTATTAAGACTTTTTAATTTTTCTAGGACTTGACACAAACCTATTGACATAAAAATGAAAATGAAACTCTATTGTGTCTGACCACTGAAATGACAAAGCAATTGCAGAGAACCTGAGCGTTATCACTCCTAGCTTCTGCTCCTCTTCACCGCTGGTTAATCAATACTATTTTTCTTAGAGATAAAACATTTTTGACTATGAAGGTGACTGAACACTGTCACAGATAATGGGCTGTGTAGTCTCTGTCCTTGGAAATATTCAAAACACTTCTGAACATAGTCCTGGGAAACCTGACCCTAGGTTACCATACTTGAGCAGAAAAGGGTTGGACCAGATGACCACCAGAGGTCTCTTCCAAACTCAAATTATCCTTCTGTGATTTTTGAGATTTCTAGAAAACCTAGGAAAGTAGTTGATTAATTATCTAGATTTACCTTTTGAGTGTCTCAAAATGTGGTAACTAATGTCTCTTATCAATTCAAGTTGAAAGCTATTATTCTTAGTTTGGTAAATCAGGCTGAAAATGAATTTATAAACTAACTTTTTTGTCACAGAAAGCTGAAGAGAACCTTGCCCAGAAATCGAGCTGCTTGAGGCTAAGGGCATGAAGGTAAGCAAGCCTCCAGAGCTACTTGAAGGCACAGGTATGCAAGCATTTAATGTCCCTTTAAAAAGTTGTGTGAAAGCACATTTCCAAGGACCAGTAAAAAAGAATAAATAGAATAGAAATAGAATGACAAAACTGATGAATTCCTGAAGATATTTTAAAAGTACCCAATGGAATTTACAGTGTCATTGTTTCTAATAATGTAGTAGAACTGTTACAAAAAGGGAGAGAAACCCAGGACTCATTCTTACTTTCCATTATGTTTGCTTGTTGTATCCATATAACTTAAGAAAATCTGCACTAAAAAGCCCCAATATGCTTAGAGATATTATATGCAATATAGTTCCAAATGAATATTCTGTTTATGATGATACAGAACAATTACACAAAATATCCAGGTGTTTTCTGGTAAAATTTTGTCTTAAAATGACAGAAGATATAAATGCAGCTACACATAGTTCTTTTCTGATATGCCTCTATTAGAACTTTAAAATGTACACCTTCTACTTTTACCCAATGCAACAAATTTAGCAAATGTATAGCCTTGTGCGTGCTGTAGAAAACAATTTTCAGTTTCTTAGGCGGTGCAGATGATTACCTATAGACTTCACACACAAAGAAATGTCGTTGCTTTCCTCAAGTTGTATGCTGCAAATTAATGCTTTTGTTGCAGAACTGTGTTGATCTATCAAAAACTGTGAATCATCTTCAGTGGTAGCTCTGCCCCTGAAAAGCAAAGGAGTAGAATGAATGAGAAAAATGTTGGTTTTGCTCAGAGTACTGTAAGGGAAGGAGGCAACAATCCAGGCCTTGAACAAACAAATGCTATTTAGAACTCACTGTGCATCACTGAGTTACAAAAACAAGAAGAGGCATGATGAGTATATAAGCATGAAAAGATTTTGGAAAAAAGCCTTAATGACTGACAACAAGCATTATTTTAATGATAATACTCCAGCTCTGGTGTAAGTTGCATGGAGATATGTGCACACAATATTCTTCTGTCACCGTTCTTGGACATAGTGGCTAGCTAATAATTAATGAAGCAGCAATTCGTATCTAATGACATAAACAACTGGTAATTCCTTTGGATAAAAATCTGAATTTGATTGACTCAGATCCACAGTTTGCAATCCAAAAACCCCAGTCATGAACAATAACTGATCTACATACCTTGCAGCTGGCAATACTGTATACTTAGAAACACAGAAGATGGTACGTGCCTCTTAGGTACAGCTTACAAAGTGGGTTACCTCTATTTATGAATCATAGGATAATGTTACATTATTTAATAATGCATTTTTCAGTGGAAAAAATCTTGAGGAAATATCACTGAAATTACAAGAAGCACCCAGAATATCTGAGTTTCCTGCTAAACTGGGTATTTCATTAACTAGCTACATCTTTTGGGACACATCTGAACTTTTTCACTTTGCTGGTTATGTTACAGGGTCTGGTTAAAACCATGTTCTAATATTTTACACTTGTTGAGACTTTTCTAAAAGACTCATGTATGTATGTAAATCACCTGATTTCTTGCTTGATGTTTGAAATAATTTACTACCTTCTGAAGCTTTTACAGATGAATTTAAGTAGTAACTTCAGCTTTCATCAAATAAATGGATTTAAGCATGAATAACACTGCCATCTATATCAGTATCTTACTGATGCTAAGAGACTGTAGCAAATGAACCAGGAAGATTCACCTCTATGCAAGATGCAGCTGAAGGCATGTAAATACTTGGTTTTGATTGAGAAATCAATCATTCACAATCTGATTCTCTAGCTCAGAGAGGGCCAGTTTACTCTTCTTTTACGGGCATGTGCATTTCTGCTCTACTAAGGTATTTAATGCAGAGTGTGAACATATTTCCTCCTTAGGGCAGAATCTACAGTAGACGCAATAAAGTAAGCAGTTGCAGGCCAGGAGAAACAAGAAGAGTATGTGTTTAAAAGGTGTGGCTTTATTAGTCTTATCCACCTATGTCAGTCTTGCAAAATTATTACAAAATTTTAACAATGCAAGGCACAAAATCAACTTGCTCACCACAGTTTTGAATGAAGAGGGGAGACATCATGTCACTGTGCTTATCAAAGAAAAAACAAACCAACACTTTCTGGGGAGAATGTCTTTTACATCTTCTGTATCTTCAAGATTTTCAAGTCAGTGCTACAATTACTGAGATTGCAGAGTCTATTATTCTGGTGTTAGGAAATACCAGTTGTACAGCTGCACACAGAATGTGAATTATATTCCATGGTGTAATGCATTATTATGCAGGCTTTAATTATAGGATAATTGACTGGTCTTTTCCACAAAATTCTGACCTCATTTACTGTGATTCTAAATATTTGCAAAACTGGCTTTGACATAATCATGAAATATCTATGTTACTTTGAAGCCTATGACCTGAAGAAAGACTTGCCTGACCAACAAAGTTTACATTTTCTGACCATCTTATTTGGCTAATCCATTATTATACTTCTTTTTGCAAAGAAGCAATCTTTTGGCCCCTACCACACCCAAAAATCCAGACCCCCCTCAAACTACCACACCTACTTATACACTTAGGAGATGGTGATAACAAAAAAAAACCCTCTTGCTGGAGAAATTGTTTTGTCTTTGGCACATGAAAAATCTTTTATGTTTGCTTAGTGTTTCATGGTAATCTCAATGCCCCAGTTTACGACTGAGGCATGCAGGCATTGTCTTAGACAAGTATTATTTTTAAATTTTGGTCTTACATTTGTCTTGTAGATAAATTCAGAAACTTCATTATATGGCTTTTATATATATGTTTTTCTTCAGTTTCCTAATATAGTACATATTGAAAAATTCTTTTTTAGTTTTGAGATTTGCAGAATTGATTCCTTTCCCTGTTTAAACATGTAAACCAGAATGATGAGTTTCAGGATTGCCAGTAATGGGAACTGTCATTAAAAGAAAATAAAACTCAGAATCCAGTTCAGAATGTGACATTACTTAAAACTCCCTTTATGTTATTAACTGGGGGAAGCTGTTGAACAAAGAATTATTTTCATCTGTATCTGTACAGATTTTCAAAGTGAAAAATTTTGCTTGGATATTGGGTTCAGGCTATAAGACAAATGTCTACATACTTCAAATATTTGTTCTTTAATGATTTGTTTCTAGGTTTCTGAGTTCTTGAATTTTCTTCTCTTTGCTCAGTTTGGTTGGGCTAAATATTTATTTGCTGAAAATATAATATTTTCACATTTCTGAGTAGATCAAAATACATTTTATCTGTAATAATCGTCCTTAAGTCAGCAATATTAAAAGTTTGTTTTCATACTGGTAGTCAGCATTGAGTTACCGTTAAAATATCCTCCTTTTATTAAAGACACAAAACCCACCCTAATCTAGAAGAAACCAAATGCTATGAGACAACTAGCCAGATTAAGATTTTTTCAAAGATGGAACTCAGGATGACAAGTAGGCTTGAAGAGAAAGGAGATTAAACTAATCTTATTCCTTACATGGAGTCAGGAAAACAAGTAATCACAGTGATGTTAATAAAAAATTATATTTGAAATATAGTTGAAAGAACATATAGCCAGCATAGGCTGGCTGTTCTTTTTAAGATGATAAACATGAAGAAAAGATGCACTTTTCTTATTTGAAAACTAGGTACAATCTCTATAGTTGCTCTCCTCTTTAGGTATATTGAAATTTCTTTCCAGGTTTATTGGAAACATATAACATTTAATGAAGCAATATCTGTTCATTTAATACTTCATATTGTAAGAGTGTCAAAACCCCAGATGGATTTTTGGGTCACAGCTGGAAAGAGATGGGCCCTAGAAATTTGTGTGTTTTTCCCATATTCTGTTGAGCATTGTACTTTGTCTCATTATCACATTCTTTGTTTCTAATTTTTCTCTTTCGGAAAAACTTTGAAAAGTTCACTTTTTCTTAATTAGAGCAGTCTCATGCTTCCTCAGCAGAAGAGACAGCTCACGCTTCTCACTCTCGGAAGTAGAAAATTCAAAATTTCTGTACCAAAAGAGACGTTCCCAGGTATTTAGGAGTGAGGACCAAAAATCAGAAGAGGTATTTTGGGGGAAAGTACAGTGAGAAGAGAATGGATGATAGGTCTTGGAAAGTCAGGAAGATTTTGGAGGGCTGATGGGAGAGATGGAAAAGTCACATGCTTCATATAACAGTCTGTGCGTACCACCCTTTCATATCAAATAGTCCTCCTCTGTACAAATTCCTGTGTGCCCAGACAAAAGGGAGAGAGTGACACAGAAGAAAGTGTAAGAAAGGAGACCCAGCAAAGAGAGAATGCCTGGATAAGCTCACCACAAGGTGAGGTTCAAGAGCAAGCTGGTCTCTGGCAATTCTATGAGGTGTTTCCACCAGCACGTGTCTTTTAGCAAGAGCCTTATCCATGTTGTTTTCTTTGAGGCTGTCTATGTTCAGTTGTTGAGAAGTAAAGTGAATATAAACTCTTTGGTGGTGCACACTAGTTGAGCACCAGCAAAGTCGTCACCAGGGCTATGTACACCTCTTAGAAGAATTTGTTTGCTATCCCAAGAGGCCAGGAGACTGCTTATTTAGCATAGAAGTAAAATTAGCCCTAGTCCTAGAGATAGGAAAGCAAAAAAATCTTGAAAAACATTTCTCGGGTTTGGAAAAGAGTTCCTGACTGGCTCATTTAAACTGTGACGTGATGACCTAGCAAATCCTAAGCTTTAAAAACACTTTAACCACTAAATAACACATCCATGATCTAAACACTGGCCAAAGATCTAAAATGCTTAAGTGGTTAAGGCTGTAGCATATCTCTACATGTGTGTTACTCTGTGGAAACTCTGTACATAGAAGCACTCTGTCTAAACCTTTTCATAAGAAGTATTTTTTAAAATCTATTAAAGAGCATACACACATGGATTATTAGAACTCAGTCACAGAGCTGATGAATGAGCATTTTCTGCAAAATAAAGCACATATAAATATCACCTTTTTGCTCTGATGAGAGGAGTGAACTTCTGTTCAGTGAAAAATCTTGAGAAAGTATCTTTTAAAACAGATAGTTTTAAATAGAATAATCTTTGTTTGTTAAAATAATGAAATAGCATTGGGGATTTTTGTTTTAATTCTGTGATCTTCTCCCAGACAACTATCCTATCTTCCCACTTGTATCTGTTATGACCTACAGGAAACAGCAGTGGCATACGTGGAGAATATTCATCACTGACTCACAAGAAAAATCATATTCATTCATTTCCTTCCTTCCAAAAGAAAAATCACCCAAAAGGCTATTGCCAGTTAGCGGTCTCTTTCCTAGTGGCTGCTTGCTGTTAGCAATACCATTGCCACATCTCAATGGGAAAACATTCTGTCCATTTTTTCAAGAGTCATTATACTATTGACTTGCAGATCTTGTTGATTTTTCCCAGCTGATTTTATTCATTTATTTAAAATATTGCTACTGTGGATTTCATAATCACTCTATCCTCCTGACAATCAGACATTAATTTTAAATCTGCACAAAAAAAACAGATCTAAATGGAAAGGAAGTGCAGGCATTGTGTGAAAGAAATATTTGGGAGTTTTGGATCAAAAAATACCTGATAGATATTAGGTAACAAATTGCATTAAATTAAATTAAAATTCAGATAAAATATAGTGTATAAAATTAAGGTAAAAGCCCAACTTTCTCCAGGACTTTTGAGACCCAAGTTGTAACTTGGATTAATGAATATGGGAGCTTGGCTATAACTGCACACATTGCATAGGGCTGGGCCCAGAGCCCTGGTCGTGAGAGATGGTTCATCCTGTCTTTCCATCCTAATCTGTATTTACTTAAAGATTTCATATATTTCTGTAGACCTTCAGGTAGACACAGTAGTGTTTTATCAGGTGTTAGATAATTGCCCTTACTAAACCCAGAGCTGGACTGAATCAGAAAATTCAATGTGTCTGACATATGCACTCACATTTTCAAATATAAAACTGCCTTCAAAGTAAAAGAAAATTATCTAAATGTCTTATTTATTTTTGTGTTTGGGACTAAAGATACGTTACTTTGTCATCAAAGAAACTTGTGATGTTGAAGTGAAATTAAATTTGTGCCTAAAATGCCTAGACACTATACAAGATTTTCAAAAACAACCTGAAAAGTTTTCATTTCTTTCTTCTTTACTTGTGCTAAGGACAAGTGACTTCACTATCAATGATGCTGATTAGAATCCTGTAATATAATGAAAATGAAATGCATTGTGCCCAATATGCCTTAGTTTTCATAATAATGACAACACATATGCTGTATTTCTTTCTTTGTCTTCTTTGTGTCACAGATATAAACTGTCTTTCTGCCATCACAAACTGTGAATAATGTATGAAATAAATAAAAAAAATTGAAATATGAATAGCAATAAGCTGTGCAAGAGACCCATATGTTCTACTTGGGGATGGGCTTGATTCACAGCCTATCAAAGTCAATGCCAAGAATACTATGGAAATTAACAGGCTTTGATCAGGCTCTAAAGTCATATATTTGGGACCTGGATTTTTTAGCAGTAGGAAAAGAAACAACTTATCAATGAACAGTATTCTTTTCCTTTGTGCTGCTCTTCAGGTGGCAAGAGCTCTCTTGACACCTAAAGTTTGGCTTCATTGCTGATTCTCACACTTGGCCTTGCTACTTGGGGAAAGTCTGGGTTTAAGCATATTTAGATATGATATTTAGACATGATATTTAGATATGAGATAGCAAAATAGATCAGTTGAACTTAGAGGGTGATTGGTAGTTAAACGAGGTTCACTACCATCTAACTCTATATTAGACAGATGAGTGTCTCACTCGAAGCTTTGAGCTTTGATTTGTTAGTCCTTTGAGTCATTACTTAATACATAGCTGACATTTAAAAGTAATACTTCTTGCACAAAGGGCCAGCTTGTGAACACCAGGCCTGGAGAGCAACACGTCTGCTTGGAGCTCCCACCCACAGTTGTAGCAACATTAATGAGTAACACGTAGTAGTAATGCCAGCTCCCATGAATTAGGGATGAGTAATGGACTTCTGGTAGAGATTGCAAGACAACATGGGAACCTCCCGGCCTCTGAAAAATTTTGGCTCTGTCACAAGGAAAGCTTTTCATATTACCTGCCTCCCCAGATCGCTCCCTGAGGAAAGGAGCAAGTGCAGCCTGCTGTGGGAGAGCTTTCTCTTCTCCTCCCAGCAACCTGACAGAGGACTGTCTGCTTCATTCCCCACCTTCTACATGAAGTGGGACGGGCAGCTTGCTTTTTGCAGTGTCTACTTGCTGAAAAAGGAATTTAAAAAGGATCCTTCAGCAGTAAAGAAATGGGGAAAAAAGGAACCTATAAGGAGAAAAATAGGGCTGGTGTGCTGGTAAGATTTTAGAGGAGATTTGGAACAAGAGATTGAGAGAAAAAATTAGAGAAATCTGAGGATAGAGCCTGAGATGCAAACTGGTGGTCTGTCTGTCTCAGTGCTGGGCATGTGAAAGTTCAAGTGGGGCCAGCCTGACAGAGGAGGAGACTATGCTTGTTGCAGGGCTGAGGAAGCTGATAAAAGGGAATAGCTGCGGACCTCATCAGACCATTCTATGTTTCTATGTAGCATCAAATGCTTAAAATCACATTGCTGATTTTCCATGTTTCTCCCTTACAAGGACACAATCTAGACAGAAGGAATATGGAAAAAGAAACACAAGTCAAAATCCTCAATACTGCTATTTTTATTATTTTAAGTAAAACATAGCAATGTCAAAGTACCATTTTCCTTTTTTCTGAGGAGAAAATCAATACCAAGAGGAACTCTCAGAGTTTTCAAAAATGCAAACTTTTGTTTCTGAGAAAAATACAAAAACTCACTGTTTTTTTTAAATTATATTTGCATTTCTGTAGATTTATTGCTTTCCATGTAAAAAAATCTTCTGACTGAAAAATGGGGCAGGTGAGGCCATTAGAAGTCCAGGAACTCTCACTCAATGTAAAGAAGCCTTTTGAGGAGCATGGTAAGAGGAAGGAGTCTTTTAGAAGAGGCAAGAAAAGGCTGCTCAAACCCTCCCACCAGTCCAGAATTGCTATTTAGATCATGAGTGAAATGGCATTAAAAGAAACTGACTCTTGAAGCTATCCATATCTCAAGCCCCCTTTTTGTCAGAAACAAGTTTGTTTTTTTTTTGATTATGCAACAAATTAAAGCAGTACAAAATATTTAATACAAATTAAAGCAACACAAAATTTAATTTAGGGTATAGAACTTGATGAAGAAGAGATCTTACCTTCAAATGGTAATAGATGTGGAAACATCCTGCATAGGCATACATAAGACAAACTAAGGAGTTTTTGTATCTTCTTAGATATTCAGAAATAACTACTTCTGTCCCACATTTGCAGAGCTTCTAACTGGTAGTATTGAAAATAGAGGAAAATTTTTCATAGAAGTTAAGGAATAAAAAACGAACCAAGTTTGCATTTTTTTTTACTTGATTTTTTGTGCCTGATTTTTTGCTTTTTAAACAGAAAGGTATCATTCAGTAATTCATAAAATTGCACTTTCTTTCCATATGAGTGATACACTGTTAATTAGAACAAAATGCATCTCAGTACCTAGTAGAAAAAAAGGACATAATAAAATACAAAGGACATTCCCCAGGTATTTGGCAGGAGAGAACCACTGTCATCCATTTAAAGACTGTATGTAAGAGCATTGCTCAGATGCAAAGTAAAGAAAACACTTCAGAATAAACAGAACACATCTAAAGAAAATGTTACTTAAATTCTATAGGAACATAGACAGAAAAGCTTTTAGGATCATTCCTCTTCTCTCAAAACTGATTGGTTTTTTTACTCACACATATGCCCACTTCTACTCTAAAACAATTTTCTTGCTGAAACTACTTTTAGGAGATTTTGGATCAAATCTACATCTCTTATTTATATGATACTGATGTAAAATGGGTGTAAAATAAATTGTTAGACAACACTTACTAGTGAAAGCACTGGAAGATAATTCTACTCATATTGCTGATTTGGCATTATTTACATGAGTAGATGATTTTGACAAAGAGATAAAGAAAGTGAACAGAAGGAGAGACTACGATCAAAAAGACTTCTGATAAAATACATTTTCAACTTTAATCATGTCTAAGCCATAGATTGTGTGGGTAAATTAAAGTGGACCATGTTTTTCTTTTTCTTTTTTCAATTGAGAAAAATCTCTAGCTTTTTACAACCATGCACAGATGATTTACTGCATTACTAACATACAATCATACATAAAAAACCCACTGCTAAATTTATAAAAATAATTGTCGTACAAATATTTATTACTCAGTAACAACCACGTAAGAGATATACAGTTATAAATACAGACTATTTTAAATTTATACATTCGGAGTTGGACCTACTAAGGTGTTAAAATCCAGCAATGTTGATGAAAATTGATAATGATAAAAGAAGGCTTCATGCAGCCTATATAAGCATTTTAATTATTGCTCTTATTTTAAATGAATGAAGCTGTGGGTTAAACTTTCATGTAGGGAAGGTATCCCAGTATCTAGGTTAAACACAGAGCATTCAGGCATGGTATGTAAAGTATTAACTTTTCACAATGACTCTTAAACAGTGCCATATAGCAAATATCAGTTAGGTGTAAGGTATTTAGATCTCTGTGGATTAACTCCACATTGAAATGGAGTATAAGCCAAGCATTCCATGTGCATGGGTGGCATAGGTGTTGATATACAGTTGAACAGTATTTGATGACTTTTGCAGGTTTTGGTGGGCTGCGTATTTCTAATTTGCAGTGATGTGTGAGCTTGAATTGCAAGCATTTGAAATCATAATGCGAAGATATCGAAATTCTTTATTGTCCCTTATGACAAGTGCAGCAAATATATATATATTATAGATATTATAAGGATTTATATTCCTGTAAGTATATAGGAATATAAAATAAAGGGTCAATAATTTATAAAAAATGAGACTAATATGCAAAAGTCTTATTATTTTATCAGGAATTGCAAGCACTAGATCTGTTTTACAGAACGTAGCTTATAAGTCATAACAGAAGTGGTGTATTGTTAAAAATAATCAATAGCTCATCTATAGCAGCATTTTGATTTTTATTTCAAAGTGAAAAACTGTAAATTGTTTCTACTTAGCAAGCAAATATATACCTCATCTCCTGGTCCCCAGGTCACAAAAGAGGGTTATCCTGTCATCACCACTGATTTCTTAAAAGTGTGACATGTATTTAGTTGTCAGTTCCGATCAGCAGCATTCACGAATCAACATTACATCAGCAGCAAAGCACACCATTTTATGCTCTTTTGGAAGATAATTAGAGTTCCCTTTTGTTGCAAATAAGATGTAAAACAGCTATAACTGCTGGTGAACATGATTAAAGTAACCTCAATAGAACCCCATTATTCTAGACAGATTCCTTCAGATGCATAATTTCCCCATTTTAAGAAAACATAATGCATGCATATAAAATTCAAATTGTCGAGACACCTCTAACAAAAATTAGTTGTCTATTAAGGCATTCTTAGTAGCTGGTTAACATGTAAAACTCTTTAAGTGTATTTTAAAATAATCATGAAATAATAGTACATGTCATTAAAGGTAAACATTTTACAGTGAGAGGTTTGTTCAGACAAGAGCTATGTATTAAACTTTTTCTTACAAAACTCCCATTAGAAGTGTGTGAAGAATACACTACAGTCTCATCTCTCTATCAAGTATGTACTGGAACACCTCCCTGCCCCCAGCTTCATAATCATGCCTCACTGTACACAGACAAATTAGGGAACATCATCATTTTTCAGCACATAATTTATGGCTGAAATACCTTCATTAGACCTTATCTGATATTGTAAGAAATTTGTTCATTGAATAAGCATTCACTTACTGTTGGACAACGTACATAACTTCTTTATTTGGCACATGTGGTCTGATCTTCTACAGAGATTGCTAGGCAGTGGAAAGATTGCCCATGACTAATCTTTTTTAACAAGGGATAGAAAAAATTGATCAAATAAGCCAGTCAATATTAATCCAAAGGTTCTCACTATAATCCCATTTACCAGTTTTAGAAGGTATTGAAAAAACCCAACCTGACAAAAAAACCTGAAAAGAAGGGATTTTAAAAAATATATATCTTGCTTTCACGTAATCAATTATGATTTTGTAGCCAAGAAGGGGAAACACCAACAAATTGTTTTAAGACACATGGATGATGTTGCTAAATATTCAATATTTGTCATTGTTCTTTAGCAGCAAGAGTCAAATTTCCCCTGAGTGTAGATATGTGCATACTATGCTCTGTGGTGTGGAGAGCTGGGTCTAGGGACTGTTTCCCAAATTGTGCAGGACACCTCAGGGCAGCTACTGAGCAATCTGATTTCAGAATTGGATGGATAGGGTTTGGCTCTAAGCATACAGGGGCAATATGCAGTGTAGTTCCCAGAATTAGGTCCTTGATGATAGTTTGCCTCTGAATTATGTAACAGATAATTGTTTATTTGAAATTTTCAGAAGATAATAAACTATGATGAACAAATTAGGAAAAGATTGCCAATAGAGTGACCATTACTTTTGCTGAATTGTTGTAATTATAAAATCAAATCCTGGTTTGCTCTGTTGGGTACCTCAACATCTAAAGGAAATGCTATTAAAGAAGCTTACAAATGAATAATCATTCCCAACAACTCACAGCAGCACTCACAGCATGAAAGTACAAGAAATAGGGAAAGTTTTCAAGAAGGGAACTGATTAGGGTGAGGATGATTCTCTGTCAGAAAAATGTATAGTGCAAGTGTCCTCTAGAGAAAAAATTTTCACCTGGAAAGAAACAGCATTATGAATACTACAGAACTGTAGATTGCAGGACACTGATCTTATTAAGAACCAGTGCTAATTTGCACACTGTCTCCTGCTGAACTAGAAGTTTACCACTGGGTTTGTTAATTTACACAGGACACCATTATCTTTGGTTGAACTTAATGTATCAGAGTAGATAGAGGTCATTAGCTGCTGAGTTCGTGATTATCTAGCATGACTCACAGACTGTATCAGAGAAATACATTTGTTCTGAAGCTTCATTTCTTCTCATGTGATGTTTTCCCTATTGGTGTTTAATTCCATTCGCAAAACCCTAGACATTGTGTATTACACATATGCACACACACTACCAGTCATTTTGTTCTGTTTTGTTTTTTCTTCATTAACCATTCAGAAAAGTAATGCAATTTTAAATAAAAATAAAGTTCAATAGTATGTACTTTGTATTAAATAGAAGTAACAAACAGTCAGCTTGACTTTTTAAATTCCCAATAGTAGGCATAATTACAATGGAAGCTGTAAGATCCCTGTTATGAGTAAATCAATGAGTTAGGTAGCTCAGTATTGGGGAAATAAATTTATAAATCTCTCCCCTAAATGCTATACCATGCTTTTATCTAAACTTTCCCCTGGAATTCTGAAGCTTCTCCTGAACCCTAAAATATTGTTGGAAAAAGAGGTTATAGACTGTCATTGGAACACTGTTTTTAAGTATAGCTCTCTAAAATCTTACATCTACAAGAAATCAGCCTATTTAATAGAAATATTTGTGTTTTCTGGTTAAGTAAACACATTTTCATAAAGATCTATGCTCAGTCTATTTTGCTTAAATGGAACCAACCATCTACAAATTCATTTACAATTTTTAGATCTGTACAAGCACATTCCTAATAGCAGGGAACAGTTTTATGTCTCGGCATGATATCTTTAGAAAAAGGTGAATTTTCATTATTTAATGCAAATACTCATTCAAGGTAAACTGCTTAGGCATACATGGAGCATGTTTTCGTGGAAGCTTTGTGGCAACAGGAAAATAATAGAACATAATTGTACAATAAATGGAATGTTGCAGTTTCAAAATTACTTGTGCACTGAATAAAAAAGAATACAGGAAGATTGAGAAACTGTTTGCTGGTTTTCAAGCTGCTTTGCTTACAAATTATTTCATTCTAGTTTTATGTGTATTTTAGGAATAGCTCTTCTTTTTCACTAGACAAATATCAACGGGGAAGATATACATGATTTCTGAATACTATTAAGGCTTTAGATACTGAAAGTTGTTTGCATTGTTATCAGAGCTCAGTGATACTTCAGCTATGTAAACGACTTGCAGCAGCTATTTTTTTAAATAAATTTAGCATATTTTCAGCTCACAGATTTTCTATAAATAGGGATTTTGTGCTTTGAAAGTGATTTTCTTTCCAAGTTGTGTCTCTTCTTTATGCAAACAATTTAAGTCTTATGGTTTGTCATGAATTACCTGCTATGACTAGAGTTTTGATTATTTGTGCCTATCTTTATTCACTTGATCTTACTGGTTACTTGAATAACATGGTATTTATTCCTTCTGTCTGCATGGTTGAAATATTCATGAGGAAGAGAAGGACTTGAAACATTAGGACTTGAAATGTGCAGAGGTGTTCATGCACCCCTAAACATTCTGAGAAACAAAGTATCTTGTAAAAGTAGCTGTGAAAAGTAAATACAGAACTTGTATACTTACCAAATTGAATCTGTGGCTGAACTTATTGCACCATGAAACTTCTGTGTTTAACTGGTGTCTTTGATGTACATAGTACTTCAATACCATTCTGTCAGATCACAGGCAATGCAAGAACTGCTCTTCATTGAGGGTATGGCAAGAAATGGCATTTCAGAAGATTATTCCCACTGCTATGTGCTGTCAGTACACTGAGGTCATGTATAGCAACTGGAAAGTTCTCTAAATAGACAAGTAGATCAGGAGGAATTCTGCATCCCAAGACCACTCTAATTTTTCAGCATAGGAATGTGTTAGGTTAGAGCACACATGTAAACTCCTTTAGCCTTTGTTGTGAACTGAACTCAAGAAGAAATTTGCTTATGTCCTAGATAATTCTCTAGACAATAGATATTATGAGTATTTCAAATTGAGATTAATGACTATAAAGCTAGTTTTCTGCTAGCTGGGAACAATGTCTTATCCTTTTACTGACATGAAAACTTTGCTGTCCTGTTTGAAGATGTTATGGCAAAGAGGGTGGAAAAAAAAAGAGAAAATAAAAAGGAGGCATTGTATACTTTATTTCACAACTTTTTACAGCATCTTTTGAACAATATATGCAAATATACCATTTTTATGTACCATTCCAAGACCAGTATCCTCCATATAAGATAAAAATAAAATCCAGTCTACTGTGCAATTACAGCATTTTCAGTGTTACAGAATATCATATGCTATTTTGAATAACTCCTTACTATAGACTTATACTGAATATAATAAATTAATCCAAAAATCATCACCATCACCTTTCAAAATGAAATCTTTTTGTAAATAAAGACATTTTTCTTGCACATGGTACTTAATTAGGATTTCATTTGCCTTAATCAATTTGGGATAAGTCATCTCCACATTCTGGTTCTTTGCCAGACCTTACAAGGCAGTTCTGCCTGCAGCTAGCCTTAACAGCCACCACCCTACACTGTCTCTTTCCCCTTACAGATGCTCCCTATCACCATTACCTTTCATACCAAGTCATATTCATTCCTCTATGGATCTCTTGGCTCAAGGCCTTTACGTTAAATATCTTTATATGAGACACTACAGGAGAAAACAAGGCAGACTGCCATTATCTGTATACTCAGCTTGTTAAAGATTGTGGTAGACTAGATTTTAAAAAGGCTGCCAACAAAAGAAAAGCTGTGCATGGAGGTAGCAATGCACTAGACATGACACCACATGAATAAAGATGGGGCTCAAGACTGAAAATTCAAGCCTGAGTTTTCTGTTTATATAGAAAATTGTTACTTGTACTTCCTTCTAATTTTGAAACATTTCAGGTGGAGAAGGAAGAAAGGGATGGAAAAAAGAAGAGCCTTTCATACTCTCAGTCTTGGATGGATGTTTAGCATTCACATATATTCATTGTCCTAGGCAGTCTCTGTGTTTTTTATAATGACAATAAATTTTATACTATTGAAAAAGAAATTCAGAATGCACAGATATGCCTTTTTCTACAGAGAGAAGGAATTCTTAGGCTATATTATGTTGAACCATCATTAAATATTCTGGTGACCACAACTACCAGGATACAGAAATTTGTCCCAAGAAACTTATTTACTTAAATCATCTACCTCAGGAGAAACAATGTAAAACTGAATTAGGAGAGCTCCTCTGGCAAAAAAAAAAGAAACAGGAAACTCACAGAAGAGACCTATTAACGGTATTGTGTGATATATGACCTAAAACAGCTCTGCTAAAATGGACCTGGTAGAAATAGTTTCCAATATATCTGTGGTTATTAGTTATTGTGAAGCATAAAATAAAGTGTTGACTTGTTTTCCGTTTATGAACACACTGTATTTGTTTTGCTGTAGATATCCAATCCAATAAAAATGCTTACCACACTGTAATCCAAAAATGATTGCCAGGAGTGATTTATCTACCCCATCTTTGCAGATTTAAATAAGAATAGAAGGTTTTCAAAAATCATAGAGAATAAATTTGAGGAAGTGCTTATAAACATTGCAGAGTTTATAGACATGTTTTGTACTACTGGACAAAGACAAAAAAAAAAAAATAAGTCTTCTGGCATAAGAACTGACATATTATGTCGCTCTCCACAACTGCAAAATTGAAATGACTGAGACCAAATGGTACAGAACATGTAGGTGACGTCATTCTTCACATCCAAGAGGAGGTCACTCTACCTGTGGAGGAAGTGCTGACAGGATGTTTGTGTGGGATTGAAGTTAGATATAATTCAGGAAAATGAGGGCAGGAAGAGGGTGTGTAAATAGGAAGTCCCTTAATATTGTTTAATTTCCTTAATTCTCTTTTTATTTTAAATTCTTTCATACCTGAAAAATTAACTCTTTTCCATGCAAGAATGATAAAAACATAAAACAAAGGAATTGTCTTTATACACTTCAGCCATTTCTATAAAGAGTTACTTTAGTTTTACCTTCTGTCACTGTCCTTTGGCTGTATTTATTTATTTATTCCAAGTGGTGGTGTAAGTTCACCAACTCTTAAATTGTGAGTTGATTAGTTTTTTAAAAGGAAAATAGATGACACTTTATATAACATTATTAGCACTATAGTTAAAAGATTCAAAGAAAGGTTTATTGAGAATGATTTTAACTCTAGTCACCTAGAAACTGATGCTTACTGACATATTATCCTCAAGTCAATACACTATAAAATATGCTAATATAATGATAGCTTTGTTATGGACGGTGAGTTGGAGGGAAAAAGAATTTTGTAATAATTGTAATGCCTGGTATGAAACCATAACATTAGTTTATTCCCCATTTCTCCCACCACTTCATTAATTTATTTATTTGAAATATACCAAAGAAAAAATACCTAAAGCAAGAGAAGATTTTTAATTATTGTTTTCTCCTGCTTCCAGACGAGTATACAGAATGGCAACATGCATAACTTTGTGAGTTACATTACAATAGAGCACAACACACGGAATAATAAAGTTATTGTGTAAATGTACATATCTGCATGTATTCACAAGCAAATCACAACAATAAGTTCAAGTCACTTTTCAGAGATTGCCCACATTAAAACACTGGCATATATTTAATTGACTAAAACAATGTGACAAAAAATATAATTTATCTATATTAAATGGTGCATGGTCTCTCTGCATATCTTCATTTTAAAAAATTCATTGCATTCACAAAAAGAAGCAACAGGCAAGGAATGCAAAAGGGGGCTGTGCAGGCAAGTTCATAAAGACACATCTGGTCCAGCTTTCCTCTTTTTTTTTCCTTCCCTGCCCTGTCTCCCCCAGCTTTTATATTTTCCTTTTTACTATTTTCCTTTCCTTAAATTAGTCTGTAGCTACTTTACATTGTCTTCTAGCATAGGCTGTTATTTTTGTCCACTGTAAATAAACATGATGGAATGGTACTGTACAGTTTCTATAAGAGATAGGGCATTCACTTTGTTTCATGACAGGTTTCCATAGAGAGGGACACTGATGTAAATGTCCTTGGTGACTTACACAGACATTCTTCATGATTTAATATCTTAAAACTGGATCCTGCAGTCAGACTTTGCCCTGCAGTATGTTTCCGGATCCTAGCTTACTTCAACAGGTAAAAATACTGGCAACTTGCAGAGTCTGGTTGCAGGACATTAGCTTGCTATGTTAGAGGAGAATATCCTACGGAAGAGGGAAACCTGTCAGAATTTTCATGACCAAATTTTCATTTTCCTACTTTACTGCACTGAATTATTTACAGGGACTTTTTAATTACTGAATCTCCTTTTTAAATATTATTTTACTTCTAGTTAGCCATTCCTTGCAGCATCAGTGTATTAATTTATAGTGTTTTGTATGTAAAATCTTTTGTATTAACATGTTCTCACTGTCTAATAGTTCTCTATTAAAAGTAAGAAGATATTTTTGAAGATAAAAACCTTTCCTCTTTTGAAAAAACAAGGATCATATGTAGCACCACTCTGTTCTCTAAGACATGCAGAAAAATTTTAAAGCTTCTTTCAATATCCTTATGATCAATAAGAATCATCAGGTTACGAAAAAATTATCATTGGTGACTACAAGTCATTGCCTCCTGCCCTCAGCTGCAGAAAATTTGTGGCACTACCACAAAGAGATGGTGTCTTATTTGACTAATCACAGCAGGAGGTAGGGTTAGTAATTTCAGCAGTTGAATGTGAATTTTTTGGGCAATGTAAACTGGTGAGCAGCAGCTTCAGGAAATGGAGGAGAAATTCTGAAGATCATTTTCAAATATCACCTGTTCTTTCATAATTTTTTCAAGTTCTTACCTGAAGAACCAAATGCCATGATGCAACAACTTTGTACAGCTACTGATTAGCAGAGTCCACAAACCTGAAAAAGACCCTAGAACTTTCTGATTTCTTCTCTTCCAGTACATATCCCTCATCACTGAGATAGTTTGTCTGAAAATCAGCCCTTTTTCCATCAATATAGCTTACAAGGAAGTATGTATTTTTTCAATGTAGTCTTCACTTGAAATGTATAACTCAAAATAGGGTTGTAGCCCTCTTCTGTAAAATAATAAGTGTGGGAGGTGAAGGGAACTCATTCTCATGAATAGAACATACCCTCCTGAAGAAATGTCAATGACAACATTTCCCTTCTACCAAGACAGTACTTTGGTAGTCTGTGCAATAATCCAGTGCAGACAAGTTTTCATTGCCCCATCACTTCAAAAGGTGCCTTATGCCTCAAAACATATATAGTCTTCTGAAATGAGGAGGGGATTTCAGTCCAGCCGAATCTTTTCTTTTCATGCAGTACTTGTCACACAGAGCCTGAATGTCGCTCTTTAGCCGTGTGATTACAGCACTCGCCTGGTAGCGGGGAGAGTAGAACTCAATTCCTTTGCCAATTAGTTTGAATGGTTTCCTCAGATGAATCTTCTAACTTGTGAGTTTGTCTTGCTTGCCTTCAGTGTCACTCTCTGGCCTACTGAATAGTTTTTACTAACTGGAAATCACCATTTTCAGCTGCCTGAGTGGTATGTGCTGTGTGTGCCACAGTGGAGTGAGGTGGCCTATGAGCAGGCCAGATGCAAAACTGTACAGTGCTATTGCATCACAGTACAGCAAAACCCTGTATCTGGTGTAATGATCAAGAAGAAGTCATAACAAGGAACAATAGTTGGCTAAATATGAAGCAACCAGTCACTAACTCAAAAATTACTTAAAAAACCTTCAGCTGTGTTTACATCAGTGATTTGAAACTCCTGACAGAACAATATGATCAGAATGCATCACATATTACCCAGGCTGGGGCTAATCATTAATTAATTTTTTTTTCACAAGTATGTTTATCTTTATATAAGTGCTTGAAGGTTGTATTTGACACTGCATACTAGGATTAAAAACACAGTGCTCCTGGGTCACTTTCTAGTATCAAGAGTTAATCAGTTTTGTTATACTATTGCAATAAAGCACTGTAATAAAGATAGTGAATCTTTTTCATGAATTTCAGACTACAAGAGAAATGCAGGTGTATTTCTTTTGTCATTATTTGTAGAATCTGACTTGGAATGAAATGCTGCCTTTTCTTAGTTTCTACTGATGACTGGATTTTGTAAAAACACAAATAAAATTTTCCAGAACTTAATTGCAGAATTAATCCTGAAACAAAAAAATAAAAAGTTTAAATATAAGTTTTGCCTTGAGCTGGGTTAAAGGAATAATATCCTGCATCCAACCCTGCTCCACTTATTCATGCATATACGTTTCTATTTAAAATAATAGTGCTACACTTGAATGAACAGGACTCGTCTCTGCTAAAGGATCTGATTATTTTAAAAAAGCTCAAAGAAACAAGACTTACAAGAGTAGAAATGTACCAGAAGTAATTGAAATCAGTGGAAAAAACAATATAAACAAGAGCTTGCAAAATGAGGTGCTTTGATTTTGAGGAAAAGAAGAAAAATAAAAAAAGGAAGAGAAATAATAGTATATTTATCACTCCTTTAGTGAGAATAAATATGTTTTGGAAAAAAAGCAGTTTTGTTATATCTGATTTGTCTATCATGGCAGAAGGGTTTACACAACAAAAGACAAAAGCTTTTAACAAAATTGAATGCAATATGTGATTACAAAGTGGACATTTCCTCTTGTCCTGGTGAACAACATAAGGATCTTGCATGCCATTTTAGTTCACAACACCTGTGATTAATTATTTGTAAATGCAATGAATAACATTACTAGGAACTAGTCAAATTATACGTTGATAATGAATTTTTGGATGCATCTGCTATGTAATTGTTCCCAGTGGATGTGTATTCATCTTCACCTGGCATTATTTTCCTGATTTTGGGGTTTGTTTTTTATTATGTATTTTCATTTCTATCATAATTGTTACAGTGATTCCTGTTCCTTTGTTCTAATCAGGTCCCTTTGATGGTGTTGCACATTCCAAACAAAAGAGGAGGGGAAAACACACCATGCTATTGGCAAAACAAAACACTGGTCTTTATTTGTGACTTTCTAAGTGCCTGGTTGGCCTCAGAAGGTTGGGTGGTGTTGACAGAGACCAGTTGTTTCCCTGAATGCATCTGCCAGCTGCTCCAGGCATATGTCCTGCAGAATAAGAGGCGAATAAACACTAAAGGCTGCTCTGCTGACAGAGAGGTACATGCTGCTTTTACTAAGTACATCTGAGACTTTTCTTAAAAAGGTAAATAAACAAATTAGTAGCATAGGAGGGTGTGTTTTTTCACAACACATATACAGAAATGCTCACAATGAAAATATCTGTCATCAATTTGCAGTTTTAGTAAGCCATCCTACATTAATTGTGTTTATGCAAACTTTCTGTGCAATGTACTCTTTCTCATTCAGAGGTCATTTTTACTTTACAGAGTATACTTGTCTCTCAATACGAGTAATTTTAAAAAGCTGCCAAAATCAACTGATCAAATACTGGATCTACGAGTGCAGAGCTCAGGCTTTTATTAAAATTTTACCTTTTTTTGTGATTTGGTAAATCATTTACAGCATATGCTTGAGACTGTTTCCACTCTGAAATATTTGCTCTGCACTTTACACCCTTTTGAATTCTGTATTGGTATATCCAGCAGCTGACTTCTTTTTTCTTTCTTTCTTTCTTTCTTTCTTTCTTTCTTTCTTTCTTTCTTTCTTTCTTTCTTTCTTTCTTTCTTTCTTTCTTTCTTTCTTTCTTTCTTTCTTTCTTTCTTTCTTTCTTTCTTTCTTTCTTTCTTTCTTTCTTTCTTTCTTTCTTTCTTTCTTTCTTTCTTTCTCTCTCTCTCTCTCTTTCTTTCTTTCTTTCTTTCTTTCTTTCTTTCTTTCTTTCTTTTTCTTTTTCTTTCTTTTTCTTCCTTCCTTCCTCCCTCCCTCCCTCCCTTTGGCAGTAATAATTAAAAGATTTTGGCAGTTATTTAGCAAAATACTCCATTCTCTTTGTGGAAGACTAAATTAGAAGGTACTCTCAGCTGAGCTGCCTGATTTTGAAACACTCCTTGGCATTCTAGATTTTTAAAATTTTTCTTAAACATTTGTAGACAGGCTACATTAAGCCTGACAGTTCCATGAGGCCACATTATAATAATTTATAACAACCATAGAAGCATATAATTATTTTTATTGGAGGCAACCTTAAAGACTACCTAGTTCCAACTCCCCTATCGTAGGCAGGACACAAGATAGGCAGGGCACAGACATAAGATGCTGTTCTTAAAAAAAGAAAAATTTCTAAATATTTGGCATTATGAAAGGTGATATAATCTGAAGGTAAAATACAACAGGTCTCCTTAATCAACTGCGAAATGTTTGCATTCAGAATAATTTTAAACTATTTTCCTCCAGTGTTTCAACCTCAGTCTCCCTGCATGCAGCACAGCATGCAGCTACACAGTATGTACCTAGATTTTTTTGCTTTAATTGCAAATGTGAAAAATAAACTTAGTATTACATCACCCACATTAGTTTGCAGCAATTTTTGCAGGTCTACAAACATGTCTTCAAAAAGAGCACTGCATGAATGCAGATTATATTACATTTATTCACATTGAATAATTACAAATGAACATTAAATTGACAGTAATGTAGAAAGGTGTTTATTTATAAGGCTTAATAGCTGCAGTACCATTTCAATATTTTGTACATGGACAGCACCTCTTAACAAGGAGTATTTTCAAAAACATTAATGAGCTAAATGTCAGGGTCACATGCAACTAATTTTTTCTCTTTATTATGATAGCCTGAGCTAAGGAAATTGATGCATTTAACCTCATAGTTACTTCACCAACTACAGTGGGAGCAGAATCCAGTCAAATATGAGCTGTTTAATGCCAATGCTTTATATATGTTGCCATAGAATTTGGTTTGTACTTATAGAATATGTTTAAATTTCATATTCAGATATAATTGTTATTGTCTTCACTATCACTTCATATCAGTAGGTCTAATATAATCTTCAACAAAAATATCTATTTACTGTGACTTAGTAAATTACACCAGCTCTTCCTGTTGAAACCTGGACTTTGAATTTCTTAAAAAAAAAAAAAGATTACAGCTACAGTCTGATGTATATTTGGAAGTCAGCCCAAACTGCAGCAATAGGCATACATAGCAAAATATTTAATTTATCATTCATTAGTCTAATATGTGTGTTCCTCCTCTGATCTTGCAAATTCCTAATGAGGTAATTGAACATCCTCAATTTTTGTTCCTCTGGGATTTTTTCATCTGTCAAGAGAATTTTGCCCAACTATTTAAAAAAAAAATTATGAAAATGAAATTCAAGTATCTCAGTTTATAAAAGCTATAACAAAACAAATGCCACTTTCTTCATTATGCTAAACCAATTAGATCTAATTTTTCTTCTGTTTCCATACATAAGCAGCAGCTGTACATGCCATCCATTGGTAATTAATTGCTTCCAACTGCCTGCCAATGGAAGTGGTATTTCTTTAAATCAGTGACACAGCACAACACAACTTCAAAGTACATCAGGGCACATCAGATCATGCAACGTGTGTGACATATAATAAGGCATATGTTTCTGCATGTATAGAGGAGCAGCACATGCTCCTGCAGTTGGTGCCCTGGAGTCACTGCCTCAGCTGAACAATGGCCACTGACACCATGGGGCTTGGCACACAAACTGTCCATAGGTCATCCCAGTGGGGTGGACAGGGAATGTCATGATTTGCACCACTGGCCTAACAGGTAAGACATACAGTGGCTTTACATGATGACCCCGCTGCCAAACACAGCCTCCTTCAATCAGCAGGGACCCATTGCTTCGGAAAAGTGACTTGCCCTCCAGAGAAGGATCAATAGAGGTTTTACCAACTTTTAGCAGTAGGTAAAGTTCCATAAAAAAGTGGGATGAATTATGAAATGGAGACTGGAGTTAGTGTCCCAAATGTGCCTTATAAACATCTCGACCCTTCCAATGGATATGGTAAATTATTTTCTTTCCAAAGAGAATGTATAGCCCAAGAGTCTACAATTGTAACTGGATTCTGTCTGGTCTGGGTTGTCATAGAAATGAGTTTATGTGATCCAGAGACAGCAAGGTAGCCATGTGGCTCATAGTTAAAATTACATTTTTATTCTTTTTTTTCTGTTTGAAATGTTCATCATAAAGATTTCATTTAACAAGAGAGTTTTTCCATCTCCTTTAGGGAAAAAGTGAAAGAGATTTGAGGAGGAAGGCGGGTGGCAGCCAGAAAAATCTTTTATTGTTCATGCTTGAAGTTCAGAATAAGAAGTGTGTGTGCCAAGCTTTTGTAAAAGCAAAAAATAAACAAACACTTTTCTCTGAAAAGTGAAAGAAAATGAAAGGATTTTTAAAAAGGTACATTGGTTTTCAGGGTTAAGCCATCAAGTTAAGCTTTTACCCTCTTTATTCTGACATGTTTTTCTTTACTTGGACTCTCAAGTTTTGTGCTCTGTATGTATGGATATAAGTACAACTTTTAAAACTGAGTGTCTATGAAAGAGAGGAAAACAGACCTGATGCCCACTGAGCTTTTATGTATGTTGGGCTGAAGTAGAAGAGAAAAACTAAAGTCTTCGTAACTACACAAATGCAAAACTTGAGTAAATGAGAAGCAAATTAGACATGAATAAAATCAAGACATGTTCAAAACATTAAAAGAGCCCTACTCATTCAGACCCATGATCAAAGTACCTCAATATTCTGTCTCTGACAGTAGTGCAGGAGACATTAGGGACAATACACAAGCCCACAGCTTTCTACAGTCAATTCCCGTCATACTCCTCCAGTATCCAGAAGTGCTTCATTAAGGGATATTAGAAGGCAAATGCCTGCCTAGTCTTTGTAAGACCTGTTGCTTTTCTAATTCCTTGATGAACTTTCTCATACCATCTGTCCTCCACAGTCCTCTGTGGAAGTAAGTGATGTGGTCTCTGCATAAAGAGGTATATGCTTTGTTTGGTTTTTTTAGATTACTTCTATAGAATTTAGTGAGTGGTCCTGCCACTCATATCCACTTGGTAATAAACCACAATTCTCCTCAGACCTCTCCAATCCCAGGCTTCTTATCCCCCTTAGACACAGTTGATTCATCTGCTTAATTATTTTAACTGCCTCCTCTGTTTGTCCTTCAACTTCACAGCATCGCTTAAGACAGAGACCTGAACTGCACACAGCACCAAAAAATGTTGGGACACGTTTATTATACAGCAGCAAAATTATGTCTTCTATCTCATCTGAAAAACCTTTCCTGACGATGTCCTGCATTTTGTTGATTTTGCTTGATTTTGCACAGTGAGCTTGTGACCTGAGACTTGCCAGGGATGACTCCAAGATGTTTTTCCTGACTGCTAGATGGTCATTCTGAATGCAGCATTATGAGGAACAACTCAGATTATTCCTCCTTGATGCATTACCTTACATTTATCTACACTGGAGTTTGGCATATTACTTCTCTGCTCGGTTTCACCACCTTTCTTCTCGGCCTGGAAGTTCCTTCAGCCAGTTGGCAATGACTTTTGACCACACAGAATGGCTTCATATTATTCTCAGACTTGGAGATTTCACTTCACACTCTCTTCTACAGGCTGTTGATTAAAATGTTTAATAAAACCAGTGGCAGTGTCTATCCCTCAGAAACCTCACTGCTGAAAATGAACCATCCATTCTGTATAACTACCAAAGAGTTCCACTCTTTGCTTTCTATTCTTTAACCAGTTTGCAGTCCATAAAAGACACTTTCTCAACACCTGTGGAGACTGAGTTTCTTTACTAACCCTGTCAAAGGCTTTCAGAAAATCCAAATATTTTATGGCTCCTGTATCCTCTTAATCTATGTGCTTACTGACAGGACTCCAACACGTCAGAGAGACAGTATTTCCTGTTGTAGAAATCATGCTGCTTCTAGACAGTTTCTATCTGTGTGCTCAGTGATCTTACTCTTTATTACAGAGCCTATCCTCTTACTAGGAATAGAAGGATACAAGAGCAGCTCATGATTCCTGAAAGGCTTAATGAAAGATCTGTACTGTTTTTTTTTGGTAAATCATGTCATGCACATGCTCTTTGTAATATGTCTGTAAAATACAGCTTTTTAATATCATAAGCATTATTTATTATTACAAATTCATTAAGAGTGGAAGTTTTCTACTTGCCAGTTTTCATACCCTGCTGCAGAATCATCAATTATTCAATAGACTGTGAGGAAAGAGTCAGAATAAAAAGGTATGGACATGGAAAGAGTTTGGTTGTACGTTATGCTTCCCCTGTGCACTCCAGGTCTTTTCCAGAACCCAATCCTGCACTTTCTCTGGCAACTGGAAATCTGCCTTGTCTGAGAATGTCAAACTCCGGCAGTCCTCACTTGTTTTACAGAAAGGCATAGTAGTATATTGGTGTTAGTCAATAGCTTTAGCTATTTTTTCCTGGTTCTCCTTTAATAAGAATATGTCTAAAGAATCTATAAAAATTATACTTACAAGTCAGTATTCCTGGCTACATTTTGGAGCCCACATAGATTTTTGCCTTAACACTTCAAACACCAAGTTCAGTTTTTCTCCTTTGGTACAATCAATAAAACAAATGTCTGACATTTTCTACTCAAGGCTGTAAAATACTGGTCTTCTCAAAACTGCATTTAAACCAAAGAATGTGATCAATAATTTCGTATTTTGCACATGTCTATTATGAATATATTAAATACACTGCATATGCACAGTAAAAATATACTCACTCCCTATAAATTTTATTCTGTGTACACATATGAACCACAGCAATTTAGTTATTAACTGGGTACTACAAGAGCTATAAAATGCCACTTTCTAAGAACACAACTGAGGCTTAAGTCAGCATTTTTATGATATCATCTGTACTGGGAAAACATTAAAGGCTCAATATTTAATAAACATAATAAACATCCCATGAAACAAATTGTTCATAAACTACCTGTTTAATTTTTCAGGGCTCCTGAACCACATATTTTCTTATTAGTTGTGAGCCTGCTGGGTTGCAGGATAGATAGGGCCTGTCAGGGATAGAATATAATGTAGCAGTTTTATGAATTATTTCTGTGAGGAAAAGCCTATTACAGCTGACAAGAGGATGATGATATTAGCCCATCATCATTCAGATGGCACCACCCTTCCCCCTTTCATCCATCAGACCTCTTGTATGAAGGCTGAAAGCCGTAGACTCTTTGCATAGCCAACACAAAGACAAATACTGCTCTTTTTTCGCGTCCATGAAACATTTAGTATTTCATTTTGAATCATGGCAGATGACAGTAACAAATGGCCTAATGAATCTCCCTTATTGTCCCTTGTGAATCTGAAGATGAGCTAAAAGTAAAATCTCTGTTTCTTTTTTTGGACATGCTCATTTGGGATTGAAAGGTTTTTGCTGCATTCTAAATAACATTCCTCAATAACTGAAAATTAGACAATAAACGAATAAGCAGCTTGCAAACTACACGGCTATACTACTGTAGACTATTCTTCATCCTGTACCTTACCAATATGAATTTTGGGAAAGTGCTTCAATCAACTTTGGCACAATTACTTAAGTCAATATACAAATGTTTAAAAAAAAAAAAAAAAACCAAAAAAAAAACCAAAACCAACAAAGACCCCCCATATAATAAAATTCTGTATTAGACAACAATACATCAGTGGGCATCATGAATTACAGACCAATAATTAATACTTTATTGTTTTATTAAATATACTAAAAATGCCCACACTTTACCACAAGAACATATTTAGATTTATAAGATCTGATGATCTTGATTTGCCCATGCAGTGCATTTTACAGGCAGAAATTAATAATGTGGCTAGAAATAGTTTAGTGAACACTGTGTCATAAAGACCTTTCTCTCTGTGATCCAGTTGTTACATGAGCTTTTATTTTATCTGTGTAGGTGATTGTTGCACCTGCATCTACCCCCCTGTTGTAACTCTTAGGCACAAGCTGGTCACTGACCTGGGTTATTCTGGGCTGTATGATGCCTCCCTTGCACTCCTGGCGTTCACCCCAGCACAACTGGATCCCGAACCTTGTGTAAGCCACTTTGGCCCCACTGGGCCAGTATGCTGCCACTCCCTGGCTACCTTTCAACTCCAGACCAGAAACAGGAATATGAATGCAGTTCATCAGTGTGCTTTGGTCTCCTTTCAGCAGACACCTACATAAACAAGTACAGAGGAAGCTGCAATGGTCTGCAACAAGGTCCACCAATTTATCTGATGAGGAAACTAAGACTACAGACCACATCTATCCTATAGCATAGGCAGGAAACTTTATTCTCATTTATTGTTCATTCTGGCTCCAAGATATTCTGATGTTCTGTGCATGCATCTATAACATTACCAAAGTTGTTGAGGTGCAACCTGTTTGCTTAATCTTATCAAAGTGGTACCATTATGTATACAATGACAGCAAAATCTTGGTTCCTTCCCTTACTTGAATAACTAGTCCTTTATAACTATTTCACTTTCTTTTCCACCTTTAAACTAGTTTCATCTATCACAAAGTGTTGTGATTCATTGAGCTTTGCTCTCATTAATGTCTCCCCTGATTCTCTCTCATGCAACACTCAAGCTTTCCTTCAGCAAAGCATAAGACAGAGGAATGGCAGGAACTCCTTTTCATTTGTTATGAAAAGTTGTGAAAGTACTTCAGCGTCAAATGCTCATTTTGTTTGGTCAGGCAAGCTTACCAAAATGTCTTGCTTTATGTAGGAAACTTTTTGCACAGCTTTGTTTGTATCTGCTGTAGGCACATGTGCATTTTTGACATGACAGATCATAATGGCTCTTTCAGAGCCATTACAGTTACCAAGTAAATCCTTCTTAGTTCAAGTACATGTAATTGATTCCCATAGACTGTAATAGCTCCAAAACCAAGGCAATACCCTTACCAAACATAAAAGCAGTGGCAGGACTAATACATAATAGCAGTCAGTTTTTACCACCATAGTACTAGAAAATGATGAAGTGCTAACAACATGGCTTTTTTATTTGCTGATTTTTGGCACAAAAAAGGGCAATAATTCCATAGTATTACAGTGGTATCACTCCTGCCTAGTCCTGGTAAACCTATAAATCCTGACCACAGAAGTCATCTCAGTCTCCATATAGAACATAAACTAAAGGCTTGTCCATTCAACTTCTTTGCATACAAATATTCCACTACAGTTTAGTGTGGCAAGTGACTCAAAAAGTTTGGTTTGGTTTGTTTTTTTTCTTGTAAATTTGGGATGCAGAATAAAAGCAGTCCCCTTCTGCACTCAGATAGCTGTAGATTTGTATTGATCATGAAGGAATTGTACAAAACCCTTTCCCAAGCAGCTGGGTGAGTAGTGGTAATACAGAGCAGGCATTACATTTTTTAATGTGTCTGCTCTTCAGCATGTCTGATAGATTCGACAAACAGCTTGGCAACATACATCCCTGCCTTCCTACTGCATAAGGATATTCAAAAGGTTAATCTCTGTGCGCATGAACACAGATGAGCAATGACCCTAAAAGGAAGGAGAGCACCAAATGATATATTGACAAGAAGAGCCATTTTCTTTCACACAGAGAAAATAGGTAAAGTACAATAAGAACCTCCTCTTGCTCTTTTTTTTAATGACTTTTGAAGAAAAGACAAGTTTTTAACATTTTTTTTTGTTCTGAAAGAGTTTATATTACAATAGAAAAAGGTGTTGTAAACTTCAAGGAGCTAATGTACCCTCTCTAAAGAAGTCTCAGTGGAGATCATAGAAATTTCATGACTCCCATATGTTAATAATGTCTTTGAATATAAAATCCAAATTAAAAACTGGAGCTGAATAAAATACTTTTGTTAAAAGTAACATTTTGAAATGCTGTCAGTAACTATCATAAATATTTGAGAAGTTAATATTTTAATCTTCAACTATAGCTCTGAAAACACTTTTAGTGACAGACAGTGCTTCATTAATAGAGTTCTGTATGTCTAATTGCTTTAGGCATAGTGGGTTGCATTATTTTGACACATGACATGCAATTAGTACATGGTCACACGGCTAAAGGAAGATTTTACACCTTTTTTCCTTCTACATTCAGAGTGGATAATTAGCATATTTTTTCTTAGAATAATCATAAGAGCCTTAGATCAGAAATTGCCTAATGAGGTAAAATTCCAGTTGTTGACATTAATACATGTGACATTTTTTTCAGTTGTAAAAGTAAACCTACTGCTGCTACTTCCTTTACTCTTTACAGGGAATTCTTAAGATTCAGCTATGGGGTTTTTTGCATCAAGCCATTGAATCTTTTCAACAGAGAGAGAGATGAATGAGGTTTTTATATTGTAGTATATTTACTTGATAGTGATATTTTAAGAAGACTGAATTTGGTTATAACCTGCAGCCATTGTAGGTAAACTGCAGTTCTGTTAACACAAAAAGCAAACCACAAACACAATATACAGGTTTCTTGCTTATGAACTTTTTTGATATATTATATATACATATATATACAAAAAAATTGGAACTCATTTTGCTCAGCTATAAGACCCATTCTATAGGCTGTATGCAACAGTCCCCTAATGACAGTCAGTCTTTTTGCATAAAAATGTGTTTTGATTACCTTTTGTAAAAGAAATAATTAAGATTTATTACAGATAATCTGATCTAACACAATACACTCAGGCTATAAAATTGTTTTCCTAAAGAAGAGATTTCGAAAATTTTAAAAAGGATTATATTAGGTCCTTCTAAGTAGATTTTCCCCTTTGCATTTAACAAAATTGCTTATAATCATCTTTCATGTTAAATTTCTAAACATCATAATAGTTTTCAGCTAAGGAAGTGGTTTGGATTCTTGTTTCTTCACTCCTTGTTCAGGCAAACTGTCCTCTGAAAAATTTGCATGAACTGCGGAACCTGCAACTGAGGCAGAATTTCAGGATCTGAGTTCTGTTATTAGCTCTGAGTGTAGAACATACACAGAGATTTTCCAAAACTACATCAGACACTTAAGGCTGCCTATAACAAAGGACTGATTTAAGCATGATTTTTAGCTTGTAATATCCTGCTATTTAATTAAATACATAGGAAAGAGGCATCGGAGACTACACTTTTGCCTTATTTCAGATATTTTATATTTTCCAGGTTTGTAGGGTTAGCACTTAACATTGACAGGGAAAAAGGCAGACAAAAAGAAAAGACATGGGCATTTACCTTTTTTTCCATTAATTGGGAGGTAAATGTATTAAAACCAGTTTGCTAATCCCACAGGAGTATGAGTTTATAGAGTGACCTGACTACCTCCTAGACATCACAGGAGACCAGGATGCCCATCCTGCTTCAAAAATAGTTAATACTTTTCCCTTTTGTCTTTTATTATGAATTTAATTGCAAGTGAATAGTAATAAGGTAGTAATAATCTTTTTCTTCAGCATAGGTGTCCCTGGCATGCTTTTCCTATTACTATTTACCTTGAGAGCAATGATTTCTTTAAAATCATTTCCTTTTTTACAATTTTCTACTTGTCTCTAAATGTGTAGCAGTATTGATACTACAGATTCTTTGATAATCAAGAGCTGCTGTTTTAAAAACTCCTTTCAATGCTAGCCCACCTTGTAAATTCTCTGTAAAATACCTCTAAAAAAAAAAAGTAAAATCTGCACTTTAGATCATCATGTGCATGATGTGAACCAGTTCTATTAAATGGAATAGAACAAGGCAAGACAATAAGGCAATAAAATATGCTATCAACTGACAGGGAACAAAATAAAGCAAGTCTCCTCTGTTACTAGCTTCAATTCCTCTTCTTTACTCATTTACAGTGAATAATGTAGAAGTCTACGAAAAACAGGATAGAAGACTAACCCAAAGTCCATTGGTGGCTACTGAATATCATGCTGGTGGTGAAATGTCCACTTCTGACTGCTTGCTCCAGTAACAGCCAGATGCTTGGAAGATATATTCCTAGAAGATAAACTTCATACATATACTTTTACTCTCCCCTTATCTTCTTCTGGTCATTTCTCAGATGGGCTAGATGGGGTAGATATTTTAATGCAGTCTGACTATTCTATGGCATCCATAAAATGGTGCCTTGACATTGCTTAGAGAAATATTTTCATGAGTCTTATATAGAACTGATAAGCTGTTATAGGACCATTTTTACTCTGAACTTGTGGCATGTAACATTATTTTAAAAATACATTTTCTGCTATGCATTCACTTCTGATAAGAAAAAAGCTATTCTAAACTACCTTTGCAATTGTGATGAGATTATGATAGTGGAGTTTAGTGGAAAGATGCAGTCATTCAGCAGCAAGTTAACAAGAAACCAAATGTCCACAGATTATATTAGACTGCCATAATCTACCACACCACAGTAAATCAATGAAGATCTAATTGGTAAACAGGAGTTCGCAGGAAATCAGAAACACCAAAGAGGGCATCTTTGACATTTTCATTTAAGCATGTGTTCACTGATCTTACTTCTTTTCTAAAAGCTTCAAAGACTAAATAAAAGAATAGAAATGAACAGAAATTCACAGACTAAACCCAGATGTAGAAAGACTCTCACAACTAAAGAAATATTACTACAAATTCTCAGAATAGCCTGAAATCAAACTGAACACATACCAGCAGGATTTGTTCCAGAAGGCCTACATGAAAAAAAAAAGTGCTCAACATGTTTTAGACGGTTGTATTGGGCTTGTGCTGCAAGATTTTGATAGCTGGGGAGCTACAGGTGTAGCTTCTCTAAAAAGCTGCCAGAGCTTCCCCATAACCAACAGAGCCAACGCCAAGTGGCTCCAGGATGGACCAAACACTGACCAAGGCTGAGACAGTCAGTGAAGTGAAGTGATACCTCTGTGATAACATATTTAAGAAGGAAGAAAAGAAATTATTACACAGAAGCAGTTGTGGCCAGAGAATAGAGGAGGGAGAACATGTAGAAGGAACAGCTCTGCAGACTCAAGGTCACTGGAACAGGAGGGGCAGGAGGTGCTCCAGGTGCCAGAGTTGAGATACTCCTGCAGCCCATGGTGCAAATCACGGTGAAGATGCTGTGCCCCTGCAGCCCATGGGGGTACATGATGATGCAGAGATCCACCTGCAGGCCCTGGAGGAGACCCACACTGTAGCAGATGGATGCCTGAGAGGAAGCTGTGAACTCATGGAACACCTGTGTTAGAAAAAGCTCCTAGCAGGGACCTGCAGACCTGTGGAGAGACGAGCCCACACTGGCACAGGTTTTACTGGTAGGCTTGTGACCCTTGGGGACCCATGCTGGAGCAATTTGTGAAGAACTTTAGCCCGTGGGAAGGACTCACACTGGGGAATTTTGTGAAGGACTGTGCTCTGTGGGAGGGACCCCTCACTGGTGCAGGGAAAGGAAGGACTCCTCTCCCTCAGGAGGAAGCAGTGACAGAAACAACATGTGATGAACTCACAGTAATCCTCATTCCCTATCTCCCTGCATGACTGTGGGGGAGGAGGTAAATAATCAGGAATAAAGATAGTAACAGGAAGGAGGGAGAGGTGGAGAGAAGGTGTTTTTAAGATTTGTTTCACTTCTCATTATCCTACTCTGATTTTGATTAGTCATAAATTCAATTAATTTCTCCCGTTTGGGTCTCTTTTGTCCATTATGGTAATCAGTGAGTGATCTCTACCTGCCCTTATCTCAACTTATGAGCCTCTTGTTATATTTTCTCTCCCCTGTCCAGAGGAGGGGAGTGACAGAGAAGCTTTGGTAGGCACACGGTATTCAGCGAGAGTCAAGACACCCCAATGGTATTCAGTTAGGACCATGATATAAATAGGTAGATTTTGTGTGTTGATCCCGATCTATTATTTCCTCATTCTCCTATTTTTATTACTGGTACTAGCGGGCAGATATTTAAAATTAGACTTGAACAAATAACTGGATGTTTTGGTTCACTGATGCAACTGGAAAACTGGAAGTCGGGGAAGAGACTGACCATTTTAGGCTGATTAGGAAGGATTATTTGTTCGATCTTGGTTCTTAGCCACAGAACAATGAGGAAAAAAACCCTGCTTCTGATAGCATGATTATTTCATTTCCAGGTTGTGTGCTTTATTTTAATTTTCTAAATATTGATTTCAATGAAAATATGAAATATTTCTTTAAAGAATCTTCAAAATATTTTTTTTTCCATTTTGATGCTGGCTGAAACTGTTCACCAAATTTAGCATCATTTTAACAAGTATTTTAATTGACATAAGTCTTTTTCTTATTTATTGAATACAATATATGATCACAAACGTTTTCCTAGTTTTACTTGAACTATCTCTGGATTCTGGCTTCCAGGATTAATTAAGTAGAAATCATATAGAAATAATTTTGTGTCTTTTTTATTCTTAGACTCCCTCAGAATCAACTCCCTGGAATGCCTTAGGGAAGCTCTGGAAATTGCCATATTATCTACTTCCTATTCCTTGCCATGTTTTCATAAGGCATATAGCAGTAAAGAATCATTGAGACACATGGAAGATATTATACCTACACTATGACCCTTTTGGCTGTCTGTATCTGGTACAAAGAGCAGTAGGGCAATGCTGAATCTTCATTTTTTGTAATCACATATAAACACTTCTCAGAAATATGATCAGTTGCACTAGGCAATGTTTAATGTACTTGCATATTTTAGCCTTTTGAGTAGGAAATTAGGTGTGTGGGGAAGTAGTGCAGATGCTTTTCTGATTTTCTAGCTTTGATGACTTTTTTTCTTTGACATCACCCATTTTAGGGTCACCACATAAATTCCTACATTTCCAGAGTAATGCACTCTGTTACTTCCTCGGCTAGGCTTTTTTCAGTAACAGCTACAGAATTTAATGTCAAGGGTTTTTTCTGAGAGTTCTGAAAGTAAAAATTATCAAATTGCCCCAACATATATTGCTTTATATATATCCAGTCTTTAAAAATGTACAGTTATAATTAAAGTTGTATGAACTTTCATCCCTATGAAAGAAACACAAGAAAGTGTCCCTTCCAATATTTTTTTATATTGTTGTTCTGAGAACTTCCTGTGTATGCTTGGTAGAGAAAATTAAGGACTCATCTTGCAGAACACACTGAATAATACGAAATGTTTTACTCTCAGTTGTCTTACTTTTTAACCTGTTCACCAGAAAGGTTCCTGTAACATCTAATGCAACATGAACATGTCACTTTATCGCTTTCAAGATACCATAATAATTTCTCCTAGATTATGATCTCAATTTCCCCGTTCCACAGCTGAAGTTCTTTTTAAACATATCTTTCCCTTATCTTTCATGATGAGAATGCAACTTCCTCCCCAGTGCCTTCTCCATAACCTGGACAACCATATTTTACTACGCCAAATTATAAAATATTACTAAAAACAATTCTTGTGAAACAAAATCAGCTTCTGTGAATACATGCACTAAGCACTAAGAGCCTTCAACTATTTGTTGATACCTATATCTTATCACATAGCCACACAACAAAATGGGATGTAAGGATACCCAATGGGCAAGAATATTTACTGGGCAAGGGCTCAGAAAAAAAGGAAGCTGTATACAAAACTTGCCTAAATTACAGTCTCATAAATGAGTCAAAGCTAAAATTTTTCTTGGTTGGAAACCAAACTTCACAGGTTTTAATCCCTGCTTTTGGTTTGATAAAACTGACTAGGTAGTTGAGATGCATAAAAGAAAATATTTTTATTTGTAGTTTTGGAATATCTTTTTAACTTCCTTTATTAAACAGTCCTGCCAGAAATTTCTATGAAGTAATTTTTAAGTACATGTGTACACACATACGCATGCCCTCTCTTCCAAGGGAATTTGCAGGTCCCTCAAAACAAAAAGAATCTACATTCACAAATTTACAATACAAGAAGAAATAACTTGAAGGTCTTTTAAAATTTCATGTGTCAAGCCTCTAATGAGAAATGGAATCTGGGAATTTGAATGTTCTCATAAAATTTTCAAGGGCCACAGCATTCAAATTATTGTGCTGTATAAGTAGCAGCACTAAATGTAAAGAAGTGTATAGAGTTAGTCTCCATTGACATTCAACAGAGAGCAATGATAATTTTAAATGTGAGAAATCTGTGTATACCAGTAAAACAAGGATCCTTTGGTAGGATACACTAGTGTATTCCAAAAGCAGAAAATAGCTTAGGAGGATAGGGGGGACATAGGGACAAAAAAAACCCTACCCCGTCATAATACCATTAATAATGTTTATTTTAGTCCTATCTTGAGCCACAGTTTTAAAAATCAACAACACATTCATGATTTCAGTGTCTCTCATTCCATGTTTTGATTCTCATCTGCCACAACAGTTACATGAAATTAGGTTGCAGCTACTTCAACCAGAAACACAAAAAGGTTATGACTTTTTTGTTTCAAAAGTCAGAATTCATGGCTAAAGGGCCTATTCTTCTCTCAAAGAGCACATATAACACTAATTAAAGGCAATGGGAATTTCCTCTACTAAGAGGAAAATGTAAAATTTCATTAAAATATTTGCTAATAATAATGTCAATTATTAGAGATTATCATCTCAATTTAAAGAATTAGGTCATTTTGAGAACTTTTTATAATACTACACTTTAATCTCAATTTTAAAAAAATTATTTGTAAACCATTTAGATAGTAGTGAGAAAGTAGGATGGAAAAAGGTACATTTAACTCACAAATGAAAGTCAGAAAAGAGCTTTACAGCTATTTCCTCTTCATATATTATTTCAAAAAATATACTTTACTATTTATATAGTAAAAGATACCTCAGTGTGCTGCACATTGATACAGTTGTATAGTTATAGCACATTAAATTTCAGTATTTTGGATTTCACAAATTATTATTTTTCATCTTTGTATGATCCAGTAATCATTAATACAATTAATTAGTAATCAAACTTGTATTAAATGATTAAACACTTTCTCAATGCCTCAGTTATTAAATTTTCTGCATTCCATTTTAAATTTTACTTTTCATGTCATTAGAAGAAATATAACTGCTTAAAGCAACAAAATTTTGGTTAGTTCAGTTTTAGCTTTTATTTTGTAAGGCATAACTTGTTTAAAGGGTGGATTTCAAATATTATGTAATTAGACATTTAGAAAGTTTATGGAATACAGTATTTCAGTAAGTGAAAACTTTTCTTATAACCCGTATATAAATTATTTACTTCAATCATTTGGGAAACTAGCCATAATCATGATGACTATTTAATTAAGGCTTCTGCAGAACTTGACAACAATGTTAATAAAGCAATTGAGGAGATACAAGTAGTTGATCTTAATTGGAAGAGATGACACTATTTACGAGAATAAATGACGGTAGCTAATCTCACATTCGTAATTACCAGTGATGGGCCTGCTTCAAAGGATGTTGTGGTTCTTGTCTGCTTTAGCTGAGTGTCCCAAATATACATGTTTATTCAGAGTTTACATGTTTATCTGAATTGTAAATGTAGTAATTTTTCATACAAGAGGCAGCTGAGTTGCCTCCTAGACCTGAACACTCCAGTGACACAATAAGAAAAAGCTTTTATGTTTGCGACCCAAACAATCTCTCTTCCCCTTTTCATGTTTTGGAGCTGTAAGCTCTAGCCTTGCAGTTTCCCAATGAAGAATGTATTTGATTACCTGGAGCAAATTATGCCTGGCTGCTCTATAGGAAAACACTGGGCAACCATATCCTCTGCCACCTTCTGACACCTTGCCAGGTGGAGCTCCATGTGTGTATCTCAGTGTAATTATGTTTCTCTGTCTTTCCCAACAAGGATTTTATGAGATCCTGTGGGTGTTAGCTACTCATTGCTGGGAATTTTAAGGTGGTAATTAAGATATATGAATTGTCATAATTTCCTGTCACATTCTGCAACAGATAGGCAGACTTTCTTTTGGTTTGGTTTGTGGCAGCAAGGTAGAAGGTAATCAAAAACTGAAAACTTTAACTATTGGTATTTGTGGACTACCTCAGGAAAACTGAATGAAGCAATTAAATTTTCATAATTTGGAGTGGATACTATGCTCCCCACATTTTTCTTCTGAGAGCTGGACTTACATTGATCAACAAGTACTGTAAAATACATCTGAAATGAACATTGGGGACATATTTTCTGCTTGGAAATGATATGACTCTTCTCCTTTGGATGACTGTATTCTCTGTATGCATCATCCTCTGGATGACTGTATGCAATGAAACATGGCAGCAGATCATGAGCAAATAATTTTACTCTTCTCTAGTCTCACTGATGATGGTAATAATTTTTTCCGGAAACCTCTGGTGATCTTCTCATTGAAACCTCTTATATCAAGATAGTTTGTCTTTATTCAATCCCAATTTTTCACTTCTTGCTTAATGGTATGCAAAGACCTGGAGTAATATTAGTAGCAGTGCATGTGTTTGATAACTAGTGACATTATCAGTGAAATGAAATGTGATAAATCTATCACAAAGCAAAAAGTGTCATTCCTGTATTAATTTTTCAGTAATTTTTCACATTATACATTGCATATATAGAATTTTGTTTTGCACTAGGGATGTTTCCTATATCTCACAAAAAACCAGAGCATCTAGGATCATAATGTCTCTGCTAGGAGAAGACATTGCAGCTGAAATTGAGGTGCAATTCCTACTTTAACTAACATAAAATTGGTTTACAACTTTAAAAAAATTTTGAAAAAAAAGATTTTCATGCAAGGAAATACCAAAAGAAAACAAAAAAGCAGAAAAGGTCACACTGCAGTCTAAATCACCTTAAAAACATTTTCTTAGACTCAGATCCCCAGTGGAGACTGTGTGAAATGCTTTGTGAACAATAGTCAAGCAAATAAGTTTCAATCCTAACAAATGTGCCTATCAAGCAGGATAATTTTCAAAATAGTGATGGATCCATTGACATTGCTGTTTCCCTTCCTCATTAGACTACCTCTTTGGTTCTCAGGAGTCACCTGCTTTCCATACAAGGAATTTGCATGCTCCCTTCCTGCACATTTTTCTGTGGCTTGCATTAGCGTTTTCTAAACAGCTTATAACATGCTATTTATCATGGGAATGACTTTGATACCTTTGTGTGAGCTCCACAGACCCTCTCTTCTGATGATTAAATAATAGTGCCTATTCTATTACATCATATTCATAATAAATTCCTTCATCCATCAATTATTGCAGTCCTCTATGATAACAGTTCTCCATGATAATGATATGGACTTTCCTTACCATTCTAAACAAGCTGTATAGCAAACCACCCTGTCTTCAACTAAATATGAAAATAAAATTGAAACAACAGAGCAGTCAGCAGCTGTGATATCTGTGAATTCACTGCCAATTGTTACATCATTGTGAGAAGTGACACACCTTCTTCCACTAACACAAATTTCTGCATATACATGAAATGACAAAAAAAAAGGCACAATATCATTAGCATTCTACAGGTATTTCCATATTCTGAATCAAATCCTTCTGCATTGCTAGTAGTTATTTCATTGCTTTAGATACATAAAACAGTAATTTAACTGAAGGCAAATTAACAAAACTAGGATTCTTTTTGTTTAACAGTTTAACAGTTAAGATAGAAACAATTGAGGGGGCTTTTCACAGAATCATAGAAATGGTGGGTTGGCATAGATCTTTAGGAATATCTAGGCCTCTCCTCTACTGTGAGCAAGAATTTGTATACAAATGTTTGTAATTTTCCACAATCTCTAGTTGACCTATCCTAATTAAATTATCTTTTATGCCAAACAGTTTTCCTTACATATTTACCCTAAAATTTCACCTTTACAGATTAACTCATTTTTAACTTCTGCAACCTGTCTCTGCAGATATTTTACTCCACACAACACCCCGATTCTGCTTGCTGCTTCCTAAAGTTTCTACCCGTTTTAGATTTTATTCCATAGCCCTAACCCTGTGCTACTCAAAATTGGATATATAATTCCAGTGGAAAAGTCCTTAGTATTTAGAAGAGAATTAGAATTACTTCTGGTCTTAAATGCAATAATCTTACTGGTACAGTACATGACAGGATGACATTTGGGTTTGGGTTTTTGGGCTTTGTTTTTAGTTGTTGTTGTTTTGTGGTGCTGGTTTTGGTTTTTCTTCCAAGATCATGATTTGTTTTTTCAGCTTGGATCCAGTTTCGTTATGCCTTCTAGTTTTCTCAGAATTTTTATTTGTGCAATCAGGTGCAAATAGGGGGAAAATTTCTCCTTAGTACTTTACCGTTATTTGTACTGGATTTTATCTTACTGCTTTCAGATCCTTCTTGCAATTTATCAAGATCTCTTTGAATTCTAACCATATTCTTCAGAACACTCAAATCCACCTCGACTCAATGCCATTTTCATATTTCACAAGTACAGTTTCCATTCAGTTACCTAAATTGTTAATCAAAATACAAACACCGGGATAATGGAATAGATGGTCCCCTTTTTTCTACAGATTAAGTGGAATTCTATGGAGAACCACACACTGGAATTCTATTTTGCTTTAGCGTCCTTTGAAAACTGATTTACACTTGCATATTCTGTGGTCAGTCTGTCTTGATTGATGCAGCATCCTACAATGAGCATTCCTTGTCCAGAAGCCTTGTAATTGTGCGTCATGCCTAAGGGTTTAAGCTTAGTAGCACAACGATGTTGAGTCCAGCACCACTGCATCCATTAAAAACAGTATATTTTAGTAGCTGATAGCAACAGACATAATGCTTGTCATTGATTTTATAGGTTGAGTTTGTATCATAATATATTGACATTGTAGTTTTATGTAAGACTTGCTTCAGGGTGTAGCTGCATTCTACACTGAATAACAGGCTAATAAAAGCTGTAGCAGAAACAGCTTTACGACCCTCCATTGACTTGTGTTTTACATTGTATTGTCTTATCACAGACATCTGAATTAAAGGTTAACAAACACTATTTAATGGGTTGTCGGAATGAATGTACAGTACATGAATACATGCCTAGAAATGTCTATCAGTTATCATACTGTACATGCATTGTGAGTTGGATGAAGAAGAGACAGTAAATAGGTGATGGCTCCTGACTGACTCTTTTTAGTAGTATGAAATAGCACATTTTGTTATGCTTCCTCCAATTAAGTGCATATCTACCATTAAAGCAATCTGTCATCATTTTAACAATGTCATTAACTTCTACAGTGTCTCACAGATGCTTTGTTCTTCCTTCAAAATTAGCAGCACATACATTTATATAGAAACTTCGAAATGCAAACTAGGGAAAACAAGTTTAAGAAGTCATCATCTGTAAATTATATAAATAATAAAAAGTGGTTACTGAGGAAATGTGACTGCTTTAAAAAGTACATAGTACTTAATCTGTAGAAAATGTACAGTAATAAAAATGTACTAACCTATAAAAATATAAATTATTTTTCTCTCTCTGGTAATTATAAGGAAATATGGTTTACCATACTATAAAAATGTATTACCCTATAAAAATATACTAAATTATTTGTCTATCTATAGTAATTATCAGGAAATATGGTTTACAATAGAACAAAAAGTACTAAGCCTGTAAAAATACACTAAATTACGCTTCTAGCTATAGCAATTATTAGAAAATAAGGTTTACAACTCATAAAAGTAGCATTTTAAATATAATAAGGTTGTCTACAAAGCTACAGAATCAAAAATGAAATTGATTCTTGACTATTTTATTCTTAAAAAAGCTAAACTTACTTGAGATAGCTCCAGTAAACACAGGAAGAGCTATTAAATGCCCTGCTCAGCAATGGGTGTTTAAAAAAATTGATGGATAAAACATGAACATATTAAAAAAAAAATTAATGGGTTATTTATTTCCTGCAAGTGTCACATTCAAATTAATAGTGATATGTCAGGCTGATGAAGTATCAGCTCTAGAGGCAAGCTTTGTTAGCACAACACTATACTTTTCTAAATATAGTTAAGCTGTTATCTTTTAAAATTTGATTTCAAACCATATAAATCAAGCATCCTATTTAGCTAAAAACTAAACCACAATAAATTAATGTACATTATAATTTTTAATTTCTTTCAACCAAAATGGGACAATGATACCCAAGACTTAAAAATATATTGCATTTTGTCAATAATCTGCATAATCTATAGGGAATACCAGTGGAAAAATTTTCAAAAGCATACAAATCACTTAAGAACCTAAGTTCTAATTTCAGAAGTGACTTAGGATCGGATGTTTAAAAGAATGGAGCCTACAAGTCCTTTATCATTGGTGTTTTAATGCTTGAAAAAAGACTGTAATGTAGATAAGTGCATAAATTTACTAACTTTCAGTGGGGTTTCTTTCAATCACTGCCGTCACTTCAAACAATAACATACAGAATCTCAGGTCACTTTTGGTAACTTCCTAAATATTATTCCTAGTTCCAACAGTAGCCAGTCTTTTGACTCAAGAACCACTTTGCGTTGTTATCAGCTTCTTTAAGTACTCTTGTCAAAGGGATCATTATTCCTTTATTCCTCAATACAATTTCATGTTGGAATCATAGCAGTTAGGAAACTGGTGTTGTTACGTCACTTCAAATGAATTTTGTAATACAAGTATTTGTCATTCTCTATATTCTGGGTCTTTCATAGCCTAAAATAATACTCTTCTTGAAAGCTCATAGGAACTCAATATATTCTAGTTACATAAGAAGCTTATAATAGTCTTCTCTTTCCATGTAATGTTA
Organism: Climacteris rufus; assembly: GCA_013398175.1. Taxonomy (NCBI): domain Eukaryota; kingdom Metazoa; phylum Chordata; class Aves; order Passeriformes; family Climacteridae; genus Climacteris; species Climacteris rufus. The sequence continues at coordinate 46,563 of VZRZ01004057.1, read as the reverse complement.
TTCTGATATGATAAGAACATTGTGTTTTCTTAATTACAAACTACAGATTTCACATGGCATGGAAAGAAAATTACATTTAAAAAATCATAGGGCACATGTTAGGCAGGCATAGATTTCTCATTTATAATTTTGGGGAAGAATAATTGTCTCCATTTTATTTTAATACCTCAGGTGAGGCATTGTTTCCTTAGTCACGAGTGCAACTGTGGTTATTTCTTACCATTCCATTTTAAGAAGTGAAAATGAGAAACTTATCAGGTAAAAGGAGGAATTAGAGAAAATCTTAAATACTGGGGGTGTAAGGATCTTCCAGTTCCACACTAACAGAAGCAATAGGTCAATCCTGGATATAGGGAGAGTTACCTGGGTTAATAATGAAAATCTAGTACCTGTACCATTTCTGGTGTGTGTGAGTTCCTCTGGAGAGGAGAAAAAGAGTAAGAATCTTTTGCTTGCAGTGTTTCAATTTCTGCATAATAAAATGGATACCCTGCTACTTACTCTTCCCCACAGAAGCTAAAGGAAACAGAATGGCCTTGTCATTATCTTGACATAGACCCAGAAAATTCAAGGGGATGTGCCAGTAATTCTACAAGAGCCTATTCCTTGGCTTTCATCCAGCTTGATCCTACAGAAGTTTTGACATCAGTCCAGCAAGACAGAAGGCCTGAGTCAGTTCTCCAGAGAGGCCTGTGCTTTGACATCACTGAGCTATTCAATATACTGATGAACTGGCGGCTTCAAGGGCACATGACAAAGTCTACCACTTTTAGACACACAGGGCTGGAGACCTCAGAGAAACTTATGTACGGCAAGCTAACGTTTCTGACCCAGTCACTTCATAGTTACTCACCACTTGGCAGCAGATGAGAAAGTTATAGATTATAAACCAGAGACTTCATAGTGGTTTTTCCTCATTTCAGACTATTCTTGGTTCTTCTGCCTCAATATCAGTCCAGAGAAGTTGCTGAAAGGGCTCTGCCTTGTCTAACCTCCAAACTTATATGTTCTACCACTCTGCCCTCTCAAATGCTTATTCTTTCCCATGTGATCAGCAAAGTAGGACTGCTGAATAAGACAATGTTATTGTTTGAGATAACAGCAGGAAGAAACCTCCTCCAAAACAGAAAGCAGCTCTCACCAGCCTCTCCTCCACTTTGGTCCGGAAAGAAATTCCTCTGAAGAAAGTGAAAAAAACCCTGTTTATTCACCCACAATATGCATGCAGACACAGCAAAGACAATAAAACAAATGAATAATATCAAATAATAAATCCCCAAAAAGGGAAAACCTCAGTAGAAAAGCCCCAGTGTCCCTTCCGTCTGCTTAGTCTCCCAGAGCTGGTGTCCTGGCACAGGCTGCACCAGGCCTCCATAGGCCCAGGAGGGGAGGTGCCCCTCTGATGATTCTATACTCCTTTCCAGGTAATGATACAGGTCCAAGGAAAAAGGCAAAAAATGAAAAAAAGAAAAAAAATCTTTCCCTGCTCTTCTTGAGGCAGGCAGTCCACAGAAGGGCCGGGAAGCCGAGAGAGAAAAAAAAAAAAAATGGTAACCGCAGCAGCAGTAGCAGCGGCGGCAGCAAAAAAGAATGCCAGGGGAGTTGTCCACCTTATAAACAGTTCCACTGTGCAGAGATCTGTTCTTTTTGTCCCGTGTGGAAACATAAACTTGTATTAAGGCTCTGCTGACAAAAAGAATACAATATAGTGGGAAAATGATACAGTCACCCCAAGACAGACATACCATGAAAATTTTGTCCTTCATGTAAGGCTGGTAAAATGGATCTAAAAACTGCTGTTTCGCAGAGAAATGTAACTCTGCTTCACATAGGAATTCAGTATCCATCATTACTTAGATATTATTCCAGGTACCCATATGTGCTGAGCTATTGACTCTGTATTAACTGAGACAGAGATCTTTTGAATGCTTTTGCAGGAAGGCAGGAACTCCATATGATGTGACAACTCCATATGAACATGGCATAAAAGTGCTCAATATTTCTATTTATAATTGGCAAAAATTGCACATCCTTACTTTCAACTTTTTTTTTTTAATTCTTATTTGCCACTTTGAGACAAATTAGATTAGCAAAAAACTGAGATGGTGTGCCTTCCCTGGTGCTGGAGATTGTATCATGAGGAAAAGGACATGGGGAAAGAAGGAAACAGCTAAGCATGGAAGCTGCTGAGAATCATTAAATACATGTAGATAGTACAAGGTGGCAAGGAGAATGGGCCAGCAATAAAAAAATTGTCAGCCAGTTGGGTAGTCAGCCAGATTTGAGCGAGGTGGAAAATATAATGAAAAATCTCTCAGAATTGTGACTGTCTTTCATCCTGTTGGCTATGTAAGAGGAAGACAGCATAGCTGCCAGTTAGCAAGGGTTCCCTCTTACTCCATTTCCTAAAAACACAAATCCTTTTCAGAGCTGTTGCTTACCTTTATTGCCTGTTTGACCAAGGTACTTCCTTCTGACTGCATGCATTACTTTCAGGTGCCCTCATCTCCTGGGTGGTATGTCCTCAGCTTTGCATTCACAGTTTTTATATTAGAGGAAGTAGGTAAAATGTGAACTATGCTGTTCTGAGCAAGTGTGGAATAAATTGTCCTCTCTCTGCCCACCCTAAATGGATAAATTAAAATTATGCAGTATCCTGTTTGGATAATAACAGCTAACAGCTTTCATCACTTGAAATAACAGGTCTCCAACAATGATTGTCAGTTTTGGAAAGAGTATTAGTCCCATGCAAGCATTTTGTATTATTTCCTCCATGTACACTCCTAACTTCTACACATTTCATTCTAACATAGCATCACCTATCAAGATGTACCAGAAATGGAATTTATAAGAACGGTAGCTCCATATCCTTGCTTAGCTACTCTTCCTCCTGTATTTGACAGTAAAGGATCCATGTCATTGTCTGAGTAGCATTACTGTGGTAGCTTTTAAAAAGGTAGATCAGGGAACAAAGATGCATCTCTTAATAGTCGAAAGAATCACATTTTACCTTTTCTTATTGGAACTCACTTGTGACAAATGAAAAAAAATTATCTGTTTTCTAGATCAGTGAAGAAAATTACAAAATTACAGGAAAACACATGTGATGCAGTATATTTTTTTTCTAATTATTTATCAGGCTATTAATTATATGCATATGGCACTATGAAGGAACAGGTTTCTATCCATCTTCCTAGTCATATGACTGAATTCACCTATAATGAATTAACCTGTTGAGGATATGGTGTTACAGTCAGTACTAAATGATAGATGATGAACCTCAAATAGCCAGACACCAGGTTCTATTGACTGACATGCCAAGAGCAAGGCATCTTAAAAAATTGTAGAAAATGAAAATTGACATCTTCCTGCAATTTCACTTAACTATCTTTCTGTTGATCAAAGAGAAATCTTTCCTGTAATTAAATGGAAGCAGCATCTGTAATTTATCAAACAAATTATAGATATAAAAAAATTGCCCTCTAAGGATTGTAAAAAACTTTACATTTTGTAGGTCTTTTTTCCCCAAATGTTGTGAATCAGATGCATTTTTTTATTTTATGGATTCTTATTGGCCTCTGTTGCTAAATATTTTAAATACTGGGTTAGATTTTAAGTGATAATGTTGAAGGTTTCCCTTAGAAAGGTTTTTCTGGTATATGAGTTAAGCTTTTGCTCTTATAAAAATCTTTCACAGATTATGGATTTGACTGATTACATATAGAGGACAAAAAAGAATAAAAAGAATATAAAGGCCTATTATTCTTAATTTTTGAAGGTATTAAAGGAGATACCAAAAAAAAAAAATCTTTTCAGGACCTTCTGGAGTGGGGGGTGTGCCACAGCCAAGACTCAGTAAACAAGGTGTGTAACAAGCCAGGAAGGTGTGAAGATTTACTAGAGGATTCTGCGCAGTGCCACTTTCCCAGGCAGCTGGTGACAAGCTCTTGTAGCTAAACCATTCAGCTCCAAAAGTCAACAAAAAAAAAAAAAAAAAACCAGAGAAAACAGAAGTATTTTACCACAACTTTATTCCTGTATCCCTAGGTTATAAGTTTAGTGCTGTACTTCTTCCCAAACATCAAGCTTTAATTCAATCTTCTAATTGTTATCCACATTCAAATTTAAACCCCACAGTATTGCTGTTAGAAGGAATAAGAGAACAACTGTTAAAAATAAAAAAAAGGAAACAAGGAATACCATGCAGAAAGTACATGACCACTTAATGAAAAAACCTTGTAAGTCAGAAGCTTACCTGCTATCTTGTATGCACAACTGCAAATATTTGTCCTTGTTGCTTTAGATAAGAAAAATTAGATAAGCAGTCTTCTGGGTACTGTCTGCTTAGCTTACGCTCTTTACTCATGAGTAAAAGGAGTTGTTAGGAACAAGACTTCATCTGTTATATGGAGGATTAAAAAAAAAATAGATCTTCTCTCACATTTACTTTTTACACTCTGGTCAATGACACTTCTTCATTAGCTGAGATCAACTAACCAGGGTGGCAAAGGCAGATACAAAAACTCTTGAAGTTAAGAAAAATACTTGCTTCAAAATTTGGCATACTTGAATTCTGCTACCCTAAAACATCAGCTGTGGTTAAGGGTATTGGCTGCAATCCAAGTGAGAAAAATTAAAATAAAACAGTAAGAGAACAAAAAAGGTCAGAAATAGATCTAGTTAGATGAAGCAATTGTTCCAGCTACCACTGAAAATTAATGTATAAGACCAGGTAAGTTTCTTAGTTAACAAATATTGTGTCACTGAGAGGACCATACAGAAGGAACACTGCTGAAATGAGATCTCACATTCTGAATCATATTGTATCACAAGAACAATCTCTGTGACTACTCAACTACTATTACTATCCATGAGGGAGGAAAAGGAGAAAAAAAATCACTTCCTCAAAGTTCAAAAAGCCAGACTCAGTTTAGTAAAAACATAGGAAAAGAATTTGTATGTTAATTTCATTTTTTGGATTCCATAGTAGAAAAAGTATATTTTAATTTCAGTCTATTAAACTGCTTTACCAACCACAGAGTTTAACTGGCCACAGTAGCTCACTGTAGTATTATCAAGAACAGTGAAACCTTTCTTCTGCTTTTGTCTTCTTTCCACCAGACCATATATGCATTAATTTACTGATTATATTGGGGCCTGTTGCAATGCCTTTCAAAGTTATTGGGTGTCTTTGAATTCATTTTGGTGGATTTTTCTTCAAGGAATTTGCTTATAATTTCATAGTGTTTCCAGCACATATAAGACAAATATGTTGTTAGCTTTACCTTGTAATCAGCCTTTAAAACTTCCTCATTAATCCAGATTTGTCTTACTATTAATCACAGTACTGAACTGTCCTTCTTCTGTCAACAGGAATGACTATGATAAGTAGCAATGTCTCCTCTGAGAAAGAGTTAATTGCAATTAATCAAGACATCCATCTGACCTTTAATAGAAAAAATGGGGACTGTCACAAGGATTGCTTGTTTAAAAACACCTTTCGCATAGTCATGGAATGAATCCAAGTCCAGGGCAGTAGCAGAAAGGTTTAAGAGGAAACAGAGTTAGCAGAAATGTAACAGAATGGATCAAAAAAGAGGACTGAAGATGCAGTGTCGTGGGTTGCCTGCATTCTCCATCAAAAATGTGGTTTGAGGCTGGTCAGACACCAGGCCCCCACAACCAACCCTTCATCCCCGTGCAGCTGGACAGAAGAGAGAAAATTTTAATGATGAGTTCACAGAGTTTGAGATAAAGACTGGGAGAAAACTTTAACTAACTACTATCAAAGGCAAAGCAGGCTCAACTTGAAGAGATTGAGTGAATTTATAGCTAACAAAATCAGAGGAGGATACTGGAAAACAAAATAAGCCCTTAAAACACCTTCTTTCCTCACTCCCGCCCCTTCCTCCTTTCCACCAATGGCACAGGGAGACAGGGGTGGGCAGTTTTTTCTGGTCAGTTCATCACCCAAGATTTTTCTTTTGCTGCTTAGGGGGGAGGGACCCAGTTTTCCTGCAAGAACTGTGGCATCAATCCCCTTTCCAAAACTGCTGCGATGTGAAATGAATTTTCTCCTGCCAGCAAGCAGCCCCCCTGATATTGCTGCCGAGGTTTCTCCACCACGAAATGCAGTCCTTCCAAGGACAGGCTGGTCCCACTCAGAGTGGGGGGGGAGCAAGGCCTCTTTATCCATTGCCGACCCCCATCCCAGATCACAGCACCCCCTCTAGGCATTCAATGCTCCTGCTCTGGCGTGGACACCTTCCCCAAGGCTGCAGGTGTATCTCTGCTCCTTCATGGACCTTCAGGGTTGCAGGGGGACACTGCATTAGCATAGTCCTTACCACAGGCGGCAGGGATGTCTTGGCCTCGGTGTCTGGAACACCTCCTCTCCCTCCTTCTTCTTTGCTGACCTTGGCGTCTCCATAGATTTCTCTTACATGTGCTCACTCCTCCTCTTCATCTAACTAGAACTACAGCTGGGAGTGCCTACTTTGTTTTGATTTCTTCTTAAATATGTTGTCATAGAGGTGTTACCTCCATCTCTAATTGGCCCAGCCATGGCCAGCAGCACATCCATATTCAGAGCCATCAGGTATTGGCTCTGCTGGATTTTTGTGGAAGCTTCGAGCAGCTTTTCACAAAAGCCATCCTTTTGGCCGCCCCACTACAAAAAAAAACAGGCCCTGCAAAACCAGCATATGCGATCAAATCTTCAGGGCTTAATTTTGTTATGAAATAGTGTGAAAAAGACTAAAAGACTATTCAAAATGTCATGGAGTTAATGAATAACTAATCCCTTGAACCCGTGGGTAAAAGTTTGAGTATGTAGCTTCCAAAAGAGTTGAGGACATTATTTATTTATTTATTTATTTATTTATTTGCAATTTTTTATATTTTACAAATTTATTTATTGATTTATTTACAAAACCTATTTTATAGGTTTTGTACAAGTGTTTTAAAAACAGAAATCCGAATGCTTATCTATGCGTGTGTAAACGTCTTTTTTATTAATTAAGAAAAGTATGCCAAACATAAAACTGTAGTTATACTTTTTGAGTTTCTCTTGTGAGTCTTCATACTTTGCAGTTAACACTGGTAGAGATAGCCATCTTTTTCATTTAAATGCCTTCCCATAAGACTGTGTGACCTGTACAACAATAATTTTGTGTTTGATTCTTGTGTAGCAATGGTCTTTTGGAACTGCAGCGTCTTTAGATTTAATGCAACATTTTTAAAGCAAAGGAACTAGCTGAAACAATGCTGAGGTAATTCTCCAAGACTATGGCATTAAATCAGCTGCTTTCTCCATTTCCTATAAAGTCATGTCAACTAGTCCTTGCTAAACAAAATAAAAGGTATTCTGTTACTTAAGAGGTGTTATTCCATTACATGGTAGAAAAAAATGAAAAGAAAAACTTCATCAGTCTTTTTTTAAAAACACCTTCTCAAGCATGTGGTCAGTGGAAACCTGCCCAAATGTTAGTTTATACAGAAGCATTTTGAAAGTTTCTTCAGATGAATGGCAACTGACCAGCACACCTGCCCCATAGGGAAAATACACAGGTGTAACTCAGTTAATTAAGGAAAGAGTATGTAAACAGTGTCAAAGAGGGGAAAAGGCAATGTATCTAACCTGGAGCAGTCTGGCCCTATAAGGCACCCCAAGGACTGATGAAGAGGTCATCAAGTTACTGTATAAATATATCCTTTCCTTCATTTTATCCACTAAGATCCTGATCAGTTAGAATATCTCTTCAGCCACACGAAACAGTAATTTTTGGCACCAAGTAGTTAACCCTGTGTAGTGGTTTAGCCCCGGCCAATGGCCAAGGCCCCACTAGGACTGCTTTTTTTTCCCCTTCCGAATTGAACTGTGTTACTAACCCATGATAAGGAATGCTGGCAGAGGAGCAAAATCAGGCTGAGACAAGGTCAGTGCTTCTAAGTGATAAAGTGAATTTATTACAGAGTCAAAGGAGCAAGCAAAAACAAAGGAACTTCTCCTAAACATTCTTCCTCCGCCGTTCTCCCATCCCCCCTCCCCCCCCCAAAAGCTTCACAGCCCTCTCTTCTCCCAGATCATAAGGGGAACCCGGGGAGGGGGTTTTTCTCTAATTAGTTTAGTATTTAGATGCTCAGGTGTTTCCTCTTCTTAGCAATTATACCTGGAGGGGTCTCTCTCTCTCTCTCTCCTTTGGCACCGTGGCACGGTTTGCAGAAGTTGGCACGCAGCCTGCCCAAAACTGCCGCCGCAGATTCCTCCCAGATCAGGCTGGTCCACACTTAGGGTGGGGGTGACCCAAAGCTTCTTTACCTCACCGACTCCTGCAGTTCAACCCTTCTAGGAGTAGAAGCAGTTACTGACTGTGTCCATTCCTCACCAGACCAAAGCCCCTTCTGTAGGAGATCACTCCTTTCTGCACTATCTCCTCTCCATCCAGCCTGTCGGGCTGGTCTCTCTCTTAGGATAGGAATAAAACCAGGCTTCTTTTAACACCATTGACTCCCTTCTTGATTCAGGAACAAAGTCCTTGGTCCCCACCAGACACAGCTACTCTTGTGGGAGTTCACTCCCTCCTGCACCGTCTCCGCTCCAAGTTTGATTAAGGTTTCTCACCACAGGCTTTGAAGATGTATCAGTTCCGATGATGCAGGAACCTCCTCCTCCATTGCTTCTCTTCTTTGGCACACTGGCGTCGTTTGCTGGCTTTCATATCTGATGTTTCAGTTGTTTTTCCTAGTTATTTGCTGTACTCCTTCTCCCCTGCCTAATCTACTAACTACATGACTACATGGCTACATGGAGCGCGCCTGTGTACTACAGAGATTGCTTCTTAAATATACTGTCGCAGAGGCATTTCTGTCCTTCCTAATTGGCCCAACTGTGCAAAACAGCACAGCAATCTTCCAGGAGCCATCAGAGATAGGTCCTGACTGGACAGCTGTGGGACCTTCTGGAAGCTCCTTACAGGAGCCATCTTTTGGCCCCTACCACACCCAAAAAGCTAGACCCTCCAAACTTCTCAAACCACCACACCCTTGAAAGAGTATTTCAGCGTATTTTTGGAATAGTAATAACAGCCATGGCATCTGCCAAGCAGGCAACATGTAGGCTGCCCTACTTCCAGGAAAGTTGAAAGCAGCAGAACTGATGATTTACTTACTAAAATACACTTTCACATGATTTAGCCTTCATGTCCAAAACGGGCTTGGATAAGAATACCATGTTCTGGGACATATTCATAGGGAAGGAAGCAGAGTCATCACTTGTCCACAACCACCACCTTCCTTAGCTTTTCTTTTTTTTAATTTAATCTTTAATTTTGGTGAGAAAACCTAATTCTTGACTTTATTGTTTTCTTTTCACTTTGATCCAGCCTCTGTATCCTCTTCTGCGGAGTACTCTGGAATACCAGTACCTTTCACAAAATGAGACGGATGCCCTAGGTCTGCTGAATTTTGTCAGGCTGCTATAACTTACAGTCCTACTCCTACAAAATTTAATCCATTTCCAGTCTCAAAAAATAACAATGAGAAATCAGTTCAATTCACATTTTGCTATACTTTACTGAGGACCAGATTCAGAAACTAAACTGGAGAACAAAGAAAAATGCTGTTGCCCTTTCTATAGTGGACCAGACCAAAAGCCTTGATTAAAGTGTTATTCATTATTTATTCAAGAGGTGAGAATGAAATGTTGCAGCTGGAGATTATGTCTTTTTTTACAAAAAAACAAATTTAATGAGAGAAAAGTTGTTCACAAGACCTCTCAAGTCTTTTCTAGCTGACAAATTACTGATAAAACCAGCCCATAGATTTTTAAGAGAGTATCATAAATTAAAGTTTGCTTGCAAAATGTACAAGTTGGCAAAGTGTTCTCAGTTTAATGTTCAAATATATTTTTTGGTCTACCCAGGTGCTACTAGTTTCCAGCTCTCTCTCAGCTGTATGACAACATTCCACCTCATCCTAGCAGGTATGATGCTGTGCTGTCAGAGCTGCCATGGAAATTGCTAGCACCTAGAGGGACAGGTAAATAAATGCTGCTGTTTTAGTATATAGCACTTTTCCCAAGTGGTGTATCCCAGCAAAGTGGGAGACAGCAAGCTACAATGCCAAAAGAATGAGAAGCGTGTTCTCTCAAAAAAAGCAAGGTTGATGTTCTGAATGCCTTCCCTGATATTGCTGGAAGAATGGAGTCTAATATATCTTTTCCAATTAAGAATTCTTCTGCAATACCAAGTTATTAAGTATCATATTCTTCATGTGTAACAAACAGCAGCATTCAGAAGACTGAAACAATAATAATGGTGTGCATGCAGTATCTGAAAAATCTGGAATGCAGTTTCCATGTATTACCTTTTCACCACAGCAAATTGAATTACCTTAGCTAAAATCAGTAATACTGGTGTAGCCATGATGTTACAAAGAGGAAAGTAAAGATTACAGTGAAAAGCAAAATATTTAATAAATATAGTTGGGAAAATAAAGCTTTAAGGCAGAGAAAATTGGAAGGATGGTTTCTTCAGCTGGAGGTTCATTTGCTTTCTATGGCTGCATTCAACAAGTCTAGTAGAAGAAATTATATCTTCTTATAAATTACGCGTCATTAAATTTGAAGCTCTTCAGCAGCTTTTGGCTGCCTTTGAATCCACACTGTTATGTTGCTCTAAACATATCCTAACAATTCTGTGTTTTGGATTGTGACAGCAAAGAGTTATCAGTAGAGCAAATATTAAATCTGGAGTAAATGGTGAGTTTGGGTGTATAAGTAGCAACTGTGAGGGGGCAAAAAAGCATAAAGAAATTCTTCAAATTTAAAGTAAATTAGGAATTATTTTAAATGTTTTACTATCTTAACTATTAGTGTATCTTTATTTAATTTTTTTGTTGTTTTGTTTTGGGGTTTTTTTGTTTGGTTGGTTGGTTTGGTTTGTTTTGTTTTGTTTAATAAAAATTGTATTCATGTGTTGCAAACCAAAAATTTGGACTTGCCTTTGCTGGTGTGTTGCACTTGACCAATACTAAGAATCTATGATTACTACTGGGTTTTCTGTGCTTTTGGAAGTAGTCTAGCATACAAAAAAAAAATAGAAGTGATCTAACTACACCAGTTTGAAAAAAAAGATGAAGCTTTCAAGTTCTTGAGGAATTTTTTAATGAAAATCTGTAGCTGAAGAGAAGCGTTGATGAACAAGGAGCTAGGATAGAGTGCTTTGGAAGTAGAGATGGTGCTAAGGTATATATCTATACACAAGGCTCCCTCTATGAAAAATGCTTAGTGACATCGTACTTTTGGTTGCACATAACTCTCTGTAGTTCTTCCTCTAGAAGAAATAGATGTTATGAATGTAAGATGGGTCTTAAGAACTTTACTAATCAAATCCTGCATGACACATTCACCTCCAATAGATGGTATGATAAGGATTAAAACTTTTTAGGTGTTGATTATTTCTTCACATGGTCAAGAAGGAGATAAGAGAGAACAGCAAGTGTGATTGTGAATGTATAGCAAGAAACAATTGCATCCATCTCAGAAGTAGGAAAAGGCAAAATAGACAAATATTTTGTGGATAAGAGGGAAAAAAATCAACTCAGGTATTAAAGAATTAATTAAAACAAGTTGGAGACCTAGACAGGGGGGAACTGCTTCAGGTTGGTGCTGATAGATCTCCTTAACAAATAGCTAAAATTTGACAGGTGTTACACATAACTATAATGCATAAACCCTGTTTACTTCTTAGAAAATATAAAATTATGGTAATTTTCCATCTAAGAAATGAAACTGCACAGGTGTGAATTGCTGCTGAAAGCTGGAGGAAGTGAATTTGGGCAGCCAATCATGTGGTAGGGGATAGGCTCTGCCTGTCTCCAAGGGGCCCCCAGTGCATGAGCTCCCTCCCCTCAGGTCTCCTCCTAATCTCCAACCAATGCAGGAGGTACAGCCATCCTAACAGAGCATACAGCTATTTTGAGTCTGACAGCAACGTTTCTTTCTCTCCTGGTTGTCTTTTCCATAGGCGGCAGCAAGTTAGGAGAGCAGGGTGCTGCTCCTCTGCACAGGAGTCTGCAGTGCCAACCAGTGAAGCCAGCACCAGAGCTGCCACCCCACCTGCCACAGCAGACCCTGCCTGAATCCCTGCCACAACTGCGAAACCAAGGAGATACATGTCGAACTCCACTAAATTTTTCAGTAGTGTATTTGAATCACTTAGAAGTGCAGATTTAAACTACCTACCACTATTCACAAATTAGTGTGATTTCACAAAATTCTAAAACACTGAAAATTTAAAATAATATTACGTCTCTAGGGAAAAAAAAAGGGGAAAAAACCAAAAAACATTTTGGTTTTTTTTTCTTAAAGGAAAAAGAATAACAAACTTGAATATACTTTCAAGGATAAAGCAATCTTTATGACAGGAAACCTAAAAGATTTTATTTTGAAGTTGCCTAACTTTTTCTGTTGTAGCACTGCTTACAAAAGGCTAGTGATATGATTTTAATAGTTTGTAAGACAATGCACAGTCTTTGGAAAATAACAGTATGCTGCTCCTTATCTCATATATTTAGACTAATCTGATCCACTAACATGACTGGTATTTTAATATCCAGTTTAGTTATTTTCTAATCTCTGCAGATGCAGATGCTTTATGAAAAGTGTGGTAAGAGCCACCTCCCAAGGCTTGGGAAAAGCCACAATTCACTCAATAAACACTGAGGGAATTATTTTTTATTAATTTAATAAATAAATTAGTTACTTGAAAAGTATCTGAACCTCAGTTTTTGTTTGGAGACTCTGGACTGTATATTTAATCACAATAAACTGAATTTCCAGCCCAAGTGAGAGGATGAATCTCTGTTTGAAAGTTTTATTTTTCGCTGAGTTCCTGTGAAAATTTGACGTCAGTTGCAACAATGTATGAATCGAGTGACCTTGCTGTTGAGATAGTTTCTTTCAGTACTGTTGGGCCTTTGGCATGCTGGAATTAGACATATGACATTTAACTTAACAGAAGCTTATTGGAGAAACGGTAAGGCAGCACAATCCTGAAAATAGCTGGAATTAGTAAAATCTGTGCCCTAGCTTTTAGCTACTAAGGTGCTGTTTTGAGGATCACATCAGTGTTACACAACTTCTTTCATCAGTGCTAGATATCATAAGACCAAAATGAGCATATGAATATGAAGAAGTCATGCTTTTGGGACTGAGAAGCTGTTGTGATGCAAAGCAGAGAAACACCAATTGGAGCTGTTGTAGGGACAGAAGTAACAAATCTTTCCAAGACACTTTTCATAACTTCTGGGGTCCCTTATATTGGTCATTGTTTACAGTGATAATATCACATGATCTTTTGTGTTAGAAATGTATCTTCTTAGTTGGACTGGCTTTTAGCCATGAGGTCCCAAAGAAGATTTGGAAATACACAACTGGCAATACACATCCAGTGTCTTAGCTGAGGGCAAGCTGGCTTGACCCATGGCACGGATCAAATTATTGCTTATAGTGTGATATAGAACTGACTCCTCAGTGGTGGTGAAGGAGCTTTGTCAGCCCCTCCCTACTTCCTTCAGCAATGCAGAAAGTTCCCAGGATGTGGCAGGTACGGCTGCTGTAGCTGTACTTTGTAATTTCTTCTCCTGCCCTTTGTTCCCAGGTGCTGTGGACACTGGGGATGGCTCCACAGATTGGGAGACAGTCAATGAGAGCATGTGAACTTCTTGTGTTCCATAATATTTTCCCTTTCCCTGCAAATTTGTCTCAGTGGGAACATATGTACCTATTTGTTAAGGGCTCTGCTGTAATAATTTAAGAGCTGTAATAATTGTTAAGGGGGTTGTTCTGATAGATATTCTAGTTGCATTACTGTCCCATGCTCAACACACCAGCTCAGTGGTCTAAAAGTGTTTTCAGTCCTCTGCATTGCACAATTTCAATTACTATGAGTAAGAAACAATTTAAAAGGTGTTGCCTGAGTCCACCACCTAAGGTGACATGATATGGAAAGTTGCCACCACTAGATGATGTAGATTTTATAGCAAACTCTGTTTCTCAAATGCCGTGTTGTTGTTTGAACTCTGGTGACAGTGACTGAAACTGGTAGATTGCCTTCTGCTAATATTTCTATTGGACAACATGACAAGTTGCTGTATAACAAATTCTACGTACTACCACAGCTTTTAGAAAATTGTTTTTGTCAACTAAGAAACTCTTGATTGAGTAAAAAATATATTTAAAGTCTGGCAGTGAGAAAACTGGTGAAAAAGTTATAGTGTACTTTCCAAGAGATCACCCCTTAAATTCTTCAGTGATCAACACTAAAACCATGATACCACCTAAACTTCCAGATAGTCATGTCTAACTACAGAACATACGCTTTAGGAGACTCAATTTTGGTAGTGCAGTAGAGAAAACAATAAATAAAACTTCTTATGGAATTGAAATTATGTTAATGACACATGTTTATGCCTTTCTAAGCTACAGGAAAATTAAAATTTAGTTAATTTGCAGGTAAAATGCAAGAGTCATTTTATGTGGCACTGCAGCAAAGTTAAAGGGAAACAGTGTACCTAGAAAAAGTAGTGAGTACTGGGCTTTCAGAGACATAATTATTTCATAAACACCTAGAATAATACTGCTAACAAAAGCCTTACACAAAACAGAAATACGTTTTACAAGCAGAGTGAAGTGACCTAGTTTAATTTTATAGGTATGAAAAGTGTTAAACTATGGAGCAGTGTTTTTAGGGTAATTCTACAGCTTAATGGGAACTTGTATGAATAGAAAGAGACATAAAAGTAGCACAGGTGATAAGGGGGAGAGAAATTGATTTGCAAGACATAGCACAGTGAGAGACATGGAGAATCTGTTTATTCAGACTCTGAATTGAGTGCAACAGTTCTTTCTCTGCTTGGTACAGAATGTAAGGATGGGAACTTTCAAGGAGCCAGCAGGGTAGTTTCAGTTAGGATGTCTCATTAGTGCATTTTGTGGGCCTTACTACGTGCATCTGTGTTACATAATGACACTACATCTTAATTGTCCTATGAATATAATTCCTTGAGACTTTGGAGCTTAGGGCCTTCAACTCTCCCCTAGTTCGTGAAAAAATATCTACAGTTTTAAGAAAACTGTAGATAATCCCATCTGTCAAAACCAGTCCATTTGCAAATGAATCCTTCATTGTTTAATTTGCTTGCTCTGTGTGGACTGATAGTGCATTTATATAAAGATTAAAACTTCTATTAACTTGCGTGGAAGCAGCAGGTATGCAAGTACTGCTGAGCTAATGCTCTACTGGATTTTAAAGCTTTCCTTGTGCCTGCCACTCCTCTAGGATTCTCAGAGGTTTCTGAAATGGCATGTATACAGAATGTGTGAGCTGTGTGAGCTATGTGAACAGTTCGAGCATAATGTCTCTTCTAGCTTCAGGTGTTTTCAATGTCTAGAAATTTATTTAGTTGCATATTCTAGCCCCAGATTTTTTTCTTTAACAATGCGATAATATTAGGCTATCAGTGTAAATACACATGCAATTGTCAGTTAACCTTATGCTATTCTTTTCAGAGTGCCTGCGGCACACTATCAGTACTGTCAGAGGAAAAATACCACAGAACAAGGTATTTCCACATTCTTTTCCATGAACCAAGACACCAAACGGGCTCATTATCAATATGTGGTTTTCTACAGTTCAATATTAATATGTCTGCAGCTATCTAAAAAGCACAGTGTATGTGTGCAACTCAGTAAAATGTAAAGATGTATTCCTGAAGAGACCTGATGCTGACAAAAAGAAGACATTTCTTTTCTTCTTAATCGGGCATAAAAGGTTTTTGTGGAAAACTTCTTGTTCAGAAAGCCTTTCCTAATTTCAAGTATAACTGTGCTTGATTGAGAAAAATTGGAATTGTTGATGGCAGCTGAAGGTGTGGCCCAGAATTGCTTAAAGTCATTAGGTACCACACTGGTGTACCCAAAGACTGATGAGAAAAAAGGAAACAGGTCCCAATTCTACCTTTGTTGCAAGCATACATAGAGGACATGTTTAAAATTGTTTATGACACTTAACTAATCTACCTACGTGTATCCCTACTGTAGCTCTTGTACAAAGTTGGCCTTTTGTTACAGATGCACCACCACCTGTAAACTGTGATGATTATAGATACTTACCTCACAGGGATATTGTCAGGATGCACTAGTTAATGTATGTGTGGTACCTTGAAAATGTTAAATGCTACATGCTGCAAAAAAGGTATCAATAGAATGATTTTAAAAGACCATTTTAGAGATCTCTTCTCAATGTGTATACACACCTTTGTTGACAACAGGGACTTCTCTCGTGCCTCAAAAGGGGAATAACACATAGGGGTTTAAACAGTGTGGGACCCTATCTCTTGTCATGAAACCTAAAAAATTCAATCACAGGACATCTGGGACTTGCCATTTAAAGTTCTTACAGTAAATTTTGAAGTTTAAGTAGACAAGTTTGGATACAGATTACTATTACCAATATATATCAATTACCTTACCTAATACCTGTTTAAAATGTCATTATGAATCAGTAGTAACTCTATTTCACTGTTGTCCTTATGTTATGTCCTTATGCTGTGAATGCAGTTTTGATACCCTTTAATATCATATATGGTATAATCACCTCTGATAAAAGATGCTCCTGTTATAGACATTGACAGACTGTAATAGTAATGAGACATATACTTTCATGCAGAGTAGTGGTAGTCAGGTTAATTTTTTGGCAATTCCAAAGTACCACAGGTCTTGTGATATTTTATGAAGACAAACATGCAATATACTTGTGAAGTAGGTGAGATAAGAGAGGTCAGATATTCTATGTAAAAAGAAAGTAGACCTCCTAAGAGTTGTCTAATACTCTAGTCACTGAACCACTAATCGATGAAGTCAGTAAAGTTAGAGCAGCACAAGTGTAGCCCTGTCTTTAAAAATCTGAATATCCTATATATTGTGGAAATACCTGTATTTTTTTCAGATGAAAGTATCCAGCAAGTTCAATAAGATCTGGACTGTGAGGGAAGCATTGTAACATATAAAAAGTATGCCATCTTTTCTGGGACAGGGTTGTTCTTGACAAAGCCATAATTCTATATTGGAATTCAGATACTATGGTGATTAATCTCCTGTAGAAACAGTTATCAGGGGTTCACACAGGTCATGGGAAGAAATAGTCATGTAGTTGTTCTGCCAGACATGCAATGATGACTTTCTGAGTGAAGCTGTTCCCTTTCTTAGCCACTACTCTGCCCTCCAAAAACATTTCCAAGATGGGGAAGTCTGATCAATTAATTAACTGGTTTTCAGGGCATTGCAAGTTTTAGCTTAGTAGATTGAGAAAAGCAGAGCACAAAACTATCAGCAAGAACTTTTTCATCTGTCCAACTTTTAATTTGTCATGTTTATTTGTTGAGTCCTCACACAAATGCACAGAGAAAATAATAAAATACATGAGAATCCCCCCTGCTAACAGGCAAGATACACTGAACCTGATAAAGTGGGTTACTTAATACGTACTTGAATGCATGGGCTAGGTCATCTGTTTCTCATTTAAAAAACGGGGAGGGGGGGGGAGTATCCAATAGCCAGTCACACATACAATTCCCATGTCTTGCTGCAATCAGTAATCCTGTTAGGAGGGGAAAGACCAAGTTTGAGGATGCAGAAGAACAATTTGAAAACATGTCACATGTGTGGGAATGTCAGACAGTTACATAATTTTCTATTTGTTTTCTGTAAGTCCTTTCTATTGAACTGCTTGACTTCAATAAATTAATGTTACTTGGAATAAGAACCTTAATCTGAGTTCCATATTAGAGTTCCATAGAGCCAGCATTTAACATCTCTCTTTTTGGACAACGTAGTCATGTCAAAGATACAGAGAACAACATGGCTATCTTTGTGATGCTATTTCTCATTTACCTGTGTTTTTATTGCTAAAGATCTGGCTGTCAAAAGCAGACAACAAAAGTTTGACAGTGGTGTGATACTGCCACTCTTGCACCTCAGTGTTGGACTTGGATGCCTAACATGACAGCAAAGTATTTGTAATTTACCTACAGCTGTTGACTGCTGCCTGGATAAATGTAAGCTTCGAGGCCGTGTGCTTAAAAAAAAGCATGTAGCCTTTATGCTTACAAATAGAGGACTCCCATTTTAATGGTCAGAGTGCAATTTGTTCCCTGCTGTTTAGAAATAAAGCTTCTCATGATCAGGATGAGAAAACTCTCATGCCTCAGGATGATAAAACTCTCATGCCTCTGAGACAACATAACTTTAACTCTGTGAGCACATTCAACTATGAATAGAAATACCCACCTGTCAGTCAGTCAAGGTAGTTTAAAATACCTGTGCTGCAAAAGCCTATGTGTCATTATAGATTTAGCAGTACGAGCAATGTTCTCTTTGTCAAACAATGAAGCAATATGACTAATTAACACTCACTAGGGAATCTGAAATAATGATCTCTCTCTTTCTCTTCCTAGAGCCAATTACCCCAAATATTCAGATTAGCTACCCACTATTTCTCTGAAAGAAATGTCTTGCTTTCTTTTTCTTTTTAATTTAAGGCATTATGTACCATGTAGCATCATGTTATAGGATGTTATGTCACATCCTGACAGCTTACGACTAGAGATATGCTGAATTTATTGGGTAGTTAATACCTTCCTGAATTAACAAGATATCCAACTTTTCAGGAAAAGGAAATCTGGGAAATATTTGCAGTAACTCCTTCTACATCTGTAGGGAGAACTTACCTCATTAATTTAATCAGCTGTAGTATTTCATCATGGCTTCCCATTAAGATAATGTTTAAATACACAAGTTTACTTATGTAGACATTTAATTAACATAAGTGTATGATCTAATTTTACAAATGCATATAATACCTATAAACATACATGATGGTCCAGCTTTGTAACATAAAACTGTGATGTTTAAAAAATCCTTAATCAGTAAGATATTTCCAAGATTATAACTGTGGTTAAAGTTACCAAATTCATAAACAATAAAACCACTGACCAAAGCCTTTCTGTTATATGGTAATTGTAGAGCATCACATCAGCAACTTTTTTATTCTGCATGGAGAAGAGAAAGGTTTTTGCTTTTTATACTCTCTGAGGTAATGTGAAAAACCAGAACAGTAGTTAGACATATTACAACACATTACAACAGCTAAATCTTGGGCAGCTGGGTCTCATATTGAAAGCAGAATAGTGTTGGGCTGCAAAGGCTACCAGGCTTACTTAATTATAATTAATACAGTGTTAAGAAATAGAATTATTGCAGAAACTTAGATTTCACAAACTAGAATCTAAAATAAAGGAATGAAGCCCTAGAAGCAGAAAATATTTTAAATATCACAGCTTTCCAGGACTTAATCACATCTGAAGAAAGATGCTTTCTGTGAACCAATGGCTGAAGATCCTTTCCTGGAGGTAGAAGAATTGTATGCTCTGGTTTACAGAACAGACCTGTTTTGATTTTTTTTCCCCACAAGATGAGAGTCTGGTTCGGTGTGTTGCCTGTAACACTTGGTAATACTAATTGAGGGCTACAAGTTGTGTTGAAAGCAAATTGAAGGAATACAAAATGTTTCTCAGCTGTCCAGGGACTGCTCTGACTATATGGATGTTTCCAGATGTCTATGTTGTCACTCCTACTGAAGGTTTTCCATTGGGCTGAAGAAAAATCATGAGTCACTGGGCTGAGAGGATTGATGAGCATGATAAAATTATTTGGAACTTGTGAGGGAGAAAAAGGTCCAAAACTTGTCCTTATTCCATTCTTCCCTGCATTATGTATTTTATCTACTAATTGGTTTTTTGTCATTTGCACAGAGAGACTTCTGAGCCAAGAATTATGTGGGTTATCTTACCACCAAATTACAGTATGCTCATTTAATAATTTGTGTATTAAAAAAGAAATTTTTTATATCCCTCTATTGCAAATTTTGTACATTTCCTTTGAAAAATGGCAGAAATTCGGTAATGGTGCAGTGTTTTCCTTTTTTAACCAACATGGTAGAGAAGCAGGTGTCCATCTTTGCAACTGTTAAAAAGTAAGAAAATTAAGTTCATAAAGTAACTGCCGTTTGGTTTGTACTGAAGATTACTCTGAATTTACTGATCAGATCTAGCTTTTAAACAATATTCTTCTGTCTGTTAAGCAACTTGAGGGAAGATCAGGCTTGATTCTCAAATCCTACATTTTCAAGATTGTATAAACTAGGTGGCAAGCAAAATTATTTTTGCCATGTTGTAGAAACTTAAAAGGTTGCTACACAAACACATTTAAAGTAATGTTTTAAAGGTTTTTACAAATTTTAAGGAAAATTCTTCATTTTCAGGGGAAAAATTTGAAAAGCTGTGTGATCTGATGCACCAGGATTTCTTATGCAAACATTTCTTTCTGATTAAAAATACTTAGAGTCATAAATATTCTTATTTACGCTGCTGGTTTTAAAATGTTGTGTTACTGGTGCTCTCCATTGTATTTAGATTTTACTGTCACTTATTTAGACTGCAAAATCATTCTCTAGGCCAAATGTTTGTGTAGGTAACCTTAGCAGTGCTTGACACTGACACACATGTATATATTCAGAAAAATGTTGTCTGTTTCCTCACTTGTACATATTACAACATGTAATAAGCATAAGCAGGGCTTGTCATTATGATGTGATAGGGTGGATTAGCAGAAGTTATACAGCTAAGGCTTGAGCATTTGTGCACTAACTACAAAAATAGTCTCTGTATCAAGCTTTGAAAAGAACATATGTGGACATTCTTTTATTTCTACTTGTGGCTGACAAAAATAAAACTGGCTGGGATTGACAGAGGTGGGTGACACATGAAGCTGTCAAGTGGGAAGTCAGTTTAATACAAAAAAACAGGGCAGCTTCCATTGATTTGACTGGAGTGCACACTATAGTTCTAAGCAGGAAAGTGTGCTATATCCCTAGTGCTTACTAACTAAATCAGGGATAGGTAGTACCTTTAAGTTGTTCTGGATATGAAATTGATAAGTTTTAGAAAAAAACAGCAGAAAGTGTTGTGTCCTTTAAATCAGACTCAAATCTAAATTGTCTTTCTCATATCCTGCTTCTAATTTACTGAAGTTTAGCATCCTAAAACTGATGGCTCTTAGGAAAGATCCATGAAAAGTCAGTTCTGTCAAATTTAGACTTCTTCATGTGTGCCATCCTGCTGTACTTTTCTTACTCAGACAAACTTTTGCTTATCAAAAAGTTGAGTTCACCAATGACATTTGAAGTTGCACCATAAACCTGTTATATGGAACATAAGCTCCCAGAACTGAGGGTCTGCCACTGGCTTGTATTGCTAGCTTTTCACAACTTGGACCTTTCAGACACTTATATAGAGTAATTAGTAGCACCATGTCCTATTTAGGGATTTTTGGCTCTCATAATACCAGAAACTGCAAGATATTGTAATATATATTTTATTATAGATATTTAGTGATTATTTTCTTTGTCTCCCCTCACTTTCTCAAACAAAACAAGGTTTCTTAACTGTTTCTTTGGATACTGTGCTTTACAGAAAGCTGTTTGCTGGCTGACACTGTAAATGGAATACTGATTTGCTGCAGCTTTCATCCCTTACTAGTGCTCCTGCTGCTCTCCTCCTCTATCTTTAGAATCTTCCTTTTTAGATGATGAAAACAGGATAAAAAGAAAGACATGTACTTAGTTTATTCATTCTCTTTCTTCAGGCTGCATCGTATGTCCCATATTACTAATGACTAATATGATAAATTATACCACATTGATACTGAAACAAAGGTACTTACAGGAATTGGAAATACAGTTCTACAAAGAATTTTTAATTACCTTTTAAACTAAAGGTTCTATAAAAATTCTTGACGTTTCTTAAGATTCAGCAGACTGCAGTTAATGCATCTTTGTTTGGAGTTGTGTGGGATTTGGCCACATGACTACAAACAGAATGAAGAGCTACTCCTTCGGCCCATGTGTATGGGAACTTGGTGAACAACCTCACTGTGCCTGTGATTGTTTTAAACCACAGAGAAATACTTGGAGCTCCATGTAACTACAGAATAGTATTTTTAATTGGCCAAGGTGTGTTAACACAGTTTTCTTCTCCACTTTTGCAAAGACAAGAGTACACCATTATTGAATAACCACAGAAATATTTTCTAAAGTTGTTATGGAGCTTATTTTACTTAGACTCATAAATATAAGGGCCAAAGAGCAAAAGTTTCTCAGAAACAGTATATGAAATGTATAAAAATAATAATTCTGAGTTTGTTATATGTTGATCTCCCTCAGTTCATTCTGGACTCATTGCCATAGTCTTTTTAAAAGGATAAGCTTTTAGAACCATGACTCATTCAGATAGAAGTTAATTACTTGTGTCTTTTGTGAGCAAGT
This sequence comes from Climacteris rufus, assembly GCA_013398175.1. Lineage (NCBI taxonomy): Eukaryota > Metazoa > Chordata > Aves > Passeriformes > Climacteridae > Climacteris > Climacteris rufus. The sequence continues at coordinate 24,121 of VZRZ01004057.1, read as the reverse complement.
ATGAACAAAGGAGAGTAGAACAGGCAGTCTTAGGCAATTTAGAAAGAACATTTCTACACTTTAGTTTGAAAAGCTGTGTTACTAAAAATGTTACTGCCATTGAAGCTTTCCAGTATGATACCACTGAGACTGCAAGATTTTCCCTTGATAGCATCCTAATCACTGCCTGATAGGAAATTATTTTAGAAACAGGTGTTTGCTGTCCTTTTTGTCTTGCTGTGCTTGCTCCTAGGGAGTTACAGAGTGCAGGTCAAGCCAACTATTGTTCTGCTATTCCAATTGAGAAATAGCTGCTTCTAGCAATGATAATTTTAGAAATGACCACTATGGTAAGAAAATGCATCAGTGTTTTGCAGTTAATGAATACTTTTCAAATGGTTGAACCTTGTTAAGAGGACATAATTTTTGCTGTTACTTTTTCAGAGCTTCATCAACTTTCTTATTGGCATTTCTTTCTGTATCCCCCTTGGTTCAGTGATTGGCTTTCTAGCAAAGCATATCCAATTCTGCACAGTTGCAGCGGTCTGTTAGAAATGTGTTGGAGCCAAAGTTGATGCATGTTAAAACTCCACTGTGAAATGAAAATGCTAGTTTTACTTCACTGCTGTGCTGCCATGTGTGGCCTATAGACTGAGTACATGTGGACCTTTGGAGCCAGAGAGTAGTTGAGTTAGGAAGATCAGGTGCTCCCGCTGCTGGCTCTAGTTAGCACATAGCAGGGAGAGGAAACCCAAGCAAATTCGCTGATGATTACAGCTATTGTTGAACTCTGAGTCCCTGTCTCTGCTAATCCTGCTGCTGTGATTACAGTGTTTGCCCCTGCAACCCTTTTGGCTCAGCAAAGTTACCTCTGTGGTAGTCTAGGGTAAACGTACCCTGTTGGCTCGTGTTCCCCGAGATGTCACTTGTCTTGGACTCATTATAACATTCACAAAACAGTATTTTGTTTGGTGGTTTTTTTTTTCTTTTTTTGATATGCAACAGTAAAAGGCCTCTGACAGAGTTTATGCTGCATGCTGTCACCCTGTGGAGTTTGTTTGCTCTTGAAGGTCATTGAATCAAATAGTTTAACTGTATTTTGGTTTAGGGGATGAATACTTCTGTTTGGATTATTAATTCATGTATTTGTCAAGACTCAATAAATGTAATGAGTTGAGATGCTTCAGAGTATGCATTTCTCACTACCTAGAGAGGTAAGGAAGTTCAGACTGTGTTCCTCTAATGGATAACATTAAAAAAATAGGTCTAGAAGCTAAGGACAGTCACTCTTAATTAAGAGACATTGCAGGATACGAGATCAGTTATTGAAAAGATACATGCTGGATTTATTAATACAGTTTCTCTTATTTTCAGAATTACAAAAGTTAATTCTGTGTGGTTTTAATTTTCATTGTTTCATTGCAATCACATGTTGATTAGTACCACTTCAATAAAAACATTTTAAAGAAAATTGTGCGTGTGGTAGGGATGATAGATGGAGACACAAATAAAGTCCTGCAGGATTTCAAGTTTTAAGTAGTTTATCTTGCTAAAAGCTGCATCCTTAGTGCAGCTAACCACTTCGGTTAGATTGATACAGTTGTTTTAGAGCTTGTCCAAATAGCCTTTTATGTTGCAATCAAGTAATAGATGCAAGATTGACAAGTTACAAAGAAAAGGAGCTTTCAGTCAACAAACAGACTAAAATCCATTATTGTGGTGTGTACACTGTGTCCTGGACCTGTAAACACATCTTCATTGATCCCATAGAAAGATAGAAATATCTCCTCTTGTATAGTTCAATCAAGACCCTTTTCACAGAGGCAAAGTGCAAACAATATTGAAAAAGCAGAAAAAGACTGACATTACAGTCAAACAGTAAATAATGGTTGTGCTCAGGAAGCCTATCCATAACATTTCAAACTGCTGTCAGCTCAGATGAAATGTATAACCTCTCTATTACAACCTTAAGAAAGACCAAAACACAGGTACTATACATTCCCCTTACTGTCATACCCTTTTTACCAACTGACCAAATCAGAAAGAAAAATAATCTTTTTTTCCAGTTTTGCATGTTTGTGGGTATCTCAAATATTAAAAAAAAAATCATTGAGAAAAAGCTTTGCTCTCAGAATTTTTCTTTAATTGTAGTGTCTGACAAGAAATGTTGAAGCATTTTTAGCTCAGTTTCATGTGGTTCAGCAAAGTCATGTAAGACAGATGACCTGATAAGACATTGTTCTTTTTATTGTGTTTTTAATATGTTTTGTCATCTATATTAAGCTTATATTTAAAACTGTATATATAGTCAGAATCTAATTATGTAATTAATAAAAGGCATATTCTATTACTTCGCATTTTTGGTCTAGAAACCACACACTATGAGTTCACAGGAAGTGCACCGCCCAGGCAGATTACTAGTTTAGCCACCCCTTCCACTCCACATCCCCAAATCCTATTTAAATCCTTATTTGAAACCTTAAATGGAATTGAAATCTACCATAAGCTTTGGTCTTTCTCAACAGTGGCAGTGAATTATATGCATATTGCACCAGGTAGTGGTAATAACTGTAAGGTTCTGCCCAAGGATTAAACATGGTCTATAAAAAGATTAATTTGCTATTTAAAGTTAATATTGCTCATCTTGAACTGTAATCTAGACGGTATGAAGCTGGTCCTCACTTTCTTGAGCACTGAAAAGGGGTCTTTATGTAATGAATAATTACAGCCTCTGGCTAAGGTCACTGGAAATCTGTTCTTCAGGAAACTTGTGCAAGTGCATGGAATTATGATATCTTTTGGAAATATTCTTTTATGAATTGGATTGGAGGGCAATAACCAATGCTGGCTGACATCTTAGGAGGTACTGCAGGGGACTGTGATTACTCTGATTTATTAATCTACTTCTGTAGGGGGATTGCAGGCACCTTTTCTTTGTAAGATCATTGCAAAAATTTCTTCAGTAGTATTTGGTAAGACAGTAATAATATAATTTAATTGGGCCAAGTAGTCTAATTCCATTGGGCAAGTCTTACAGCACTTGCTAGAGTGCTCGAGGTTGGAAGAGACCTCTGCGAGTCATTTAGTCCAGCACCGCAGCTCAAGTAGGGTCACCTAGACCTGGTTGCCCAGGACCACATCCAGGCCGCTTTTGAATATCTCCAAGATCAGAGATACATCCACAACCTCCCTGGGCAACCTGTGCCAGTGATCAGGCATCCTCATAGTAAAAAAAAGTGCTTCCCGGTGTTTAGGAGGAAAGAAATTTACCATTAAATCAGCAGAAAGCTGGATGAATAGACAAGTGGATGATTAAATAACCACATCAAGAATCTCGTGCAAAAATATGGGCAGATTCCTTACCAGGTGTTGTATGAATTACTAGATGTGGTTGTGTGGCCTGTGCCAGGGACAAGTCAGAGCAGGCTGCACTTATCGACTGTGTGTCTAATTAAACCTGAACTTTGCACTAAAGTTTCCTGTTTACTGTTTATTCATGGGTGGGTTGTAACAGCTCACTCTTCTCTTTGTTAGCGACCCTAATTGTTAAATGTAATCATTTTCTCCAGCACCTCTTTACTGAAGGCAGTTCAGATAGAGGGAAATTTCCATGAAATATAATTATTTCTGCAGTTGCTTGCACAGTGCAACTCTGGCTATTAAATTAAGGGAGTTAATAGATTCTGGCAACTTTTATTTTAAAAAGTTTTTGGGAAAATTGAGGCTATTAATAGTTTAAAGTCTTACAATAGACTTTGAAAAAAAATCAAAAAAAGGTGTGCTAGGTTAGGACAACTCACGATGTAGCAAACACCTGCTTGTTATGAGATATCTCTAGTAGATGGAAGACTTAATGACCTTCTTCTTAATTACTCTGACTAGGTTGCTCACATTGTCCGTAGGTGCAACAGTATAAAGAATCTTTAATTTTTTACAAAACTGACCTAATCAGCAGAGCTTTGTCCTGCTCAGATGTACATTAGGATAGTTAAAGAATTTATCTAGAAAATGGGAGTCTAAGATTAATCGAAGGCTTGAACCACTAACTCTCATACCTACATGGATGTAATGGACACTGTCTTACTGATATTAGGAACTTAATGATCTCTCCCTCATTGTTTTTATTTCTTTTGGATTTTGCCTTTCTGTCTATAAAAATCCTTGGAAAGTGTTCATTTCTTCTTGTAGTATAGTAGTGTGGAGGGATAACTGTTGAAATCAGAAAAAAGATCTATCCAAATCTCCATGTACAGATCCAGTTAAGAACCACCTGGTCTAGAACTGGTATATAATTTTGACAGTTGTGCTCTGCTTGCTTATTTGTTGCCTTTTCCTTCCATAAAAATAAACCAGAGAGAAGACTTTTCAGCCTTGGTTGAACACTGGATTAAAATGTCTAGAAGAGAAGTGATGGTAAGCTTGCTATTGTAGGACATGTCAGGGTTAAATTGAAAAAAAGTTCCTGATTGAGGCCTAATATCTGTTCAGCAGCAATGTTCTTTAGCTTTGGTTAAGGTATTCTCATTAGAAACTGCTCATTTTTCAGTTTCTTTGCTTGATCATTAAAATTAACTATATCTTCCAATTAACTTGGGTTTGTAGCACTGAATGAATAATACAGATTTACCATTTTGGATTCTAAAGTGAAAGAGAGTGTTCTTTGTATTTTATCTATGTAAACTACATTATTTGGTGGTCTCCTACTGCAGCATATATTCTAAGACTGAAAATAAAAAGGCAAAATTACCTCTACTTGTAGAACACCAGCCTCTCAGAAAACAAGTGGTCACACTGGTTGTGTCTGCATTAGTGTTCTGGTTTTGATAAGGAGCATGTGAATGCCCATTAGTCACTAACTAATGGCTTTTTCCCACATCTTAGAGTGGTTTCCAAGTGTGCCAGAGGGACTCTCTTAAGGTGAATGCTAAAAGAGGTGTGCTTCTTCAGTGCTTCCAGTGCACCAGATTAATAACACGCAGTAAATCCGAGGGAGCACTCTAGAGATAGCTGGTGTAAACTCACTGAGAGACATTTAAGGTACATAGTTGGTCCTTGGCTCAGACTGTTCTGCTCCAAAAATCCATTTTCACTTGGTCAGTCTACATGCTAATACAGGCTCAGACATGGGGTCCACAATGTTTTATCTGTCAGTAACCAAAGGCAGATGTGTCCAGAGGGGATGCCAAGAGAAAGGTGAAAACAGTGGTGTTTCTGTAATGTGCTGTCTCAGCCACCAGCAGCCAAACATCCCACTGATTTTATAACCCTGATCCTGATAGTCTCATTCATGCTCAGTACAAAAAAAAGGCAAATTTAGGAGCTGTGATACCAAATTCAAGTTCTTGGTTCAAGTGCTGAACCAAGAAGATTGTGCCTGTGATGTTAAAAAGGTGTTGCAAGAGGCTTCAGATTAAAGTCTTAAAAAAATGTGTAGCCAGACTGGGCAAAATCCTTGAACAAGCTCACTTAATCCAGCAGTTCCTGGGGCTAGTTGAAGTCATACTCCTCAGGCTGCTTCTTCAAGACTGAGTGATCCTTCATTTGAGACCCACATAGATGCACCCCTCCTCTAGCTAGGTGTCCAGGTTACACTTTGAAAAAAGTAAGCAGGAATTGGTTTTCCTTTAAAAATAGTAAGAATGGAGGAGTTGGCACTTCTTTATGCAGGAGTGCAGTGGATACATCATGCACATGCAGTAGTGAATGTCTTGGTTCGGTTTCTTAACCTGACATTATTTATAACCAAGAACCATCAGGTCACTCAGGGAGGGATGTCTGCTGAAAGTCAGGGGAGATGTTTCAATTGATATTAGTGGGATTTATACCTAGAATCTACAGAAACAATTCCACACCTTAACAGCACTGAACAAAAAACAGCTTCTGAGCACTCAATGTTTATCAGTCCTGCCTATCCCCAACCAAAGTAGATCCTGAAATAAAATGCTTAATAATCTGGCTGTAAAATAAGAATAGGAAAAGTGAAGTTATCAAATAAGTTATTTGCCCATCTGCGATCAGGGTATCAGGGATTATTAGGACAACACCTTCAGACTACATTGAAAAAGAATAAAAATTAAATTGGTGAATGCCCAGATATATGAGACTATATAAATTAGGTGGTGTTGCATGAGAAACAGTTGATTTTCAAGCACTTATAGACTGCATTCCAATGAAACACCAAGAACAACAGTGCAAAGCTGTGATTTGGATATTGGATTTCTTTTTTTTTCAACTGGTTGTTGGTTTTGTGTTCAGAAAATATTACTTTTCTAGCGTAATATTAAATATTAACAATTTGAGAGTATATGCTTCCATAGAATATATGTGTAATATACACGTCGGATAAGTATTAGTCACTCAGTTGAAGCACTGAGTGTAGAAACACACTTATCCCAACATACCTCTATGGAAAATGGAGGCAGCAGGCACCCCAAAGTGTAATTCCATTCTTCTGAGATCTGAATTGCCTTTTGGCAGTGCCATCAGACTTCATTGACAGTATAGAGAGCCTCGGGACAAATGTGCATCTAAATCCATCCACCTAACTTAGGTGCTCCAGTTAAACACTGAATGTTAAGTGGCATAAACCTGGGCACAGTGAATTGTGTAAATTCTCACTGATATTTAATGCAGTCGTGTCATAGACCAAGGTCATTATAATAATAAAAGTGAATTACAGTCATTTTTCCATAGACACCCATATCAGATAGCCTCAAGCAGTACTACATATAATAATTAAACAGATACTAACCCAAATAGCATATTCAGTTGGAAAAACATGTAATGCAATGTATGGATATTGTTGCTGGCATCAAATTTTTGTGCATATTTATTTTTTAATTAAGGGAATAAGAAATAAATATAAATTTTAACATGAAGGGATGTTTTTTATTACTTCTGGCCTTTCAACAAATTATTTTTTTAAATCAAATGATAGAATTTGCTTCTAGCTCCCCATCCTATTTTCTGTTTTGATTTGTTTTTAATCAGCTAACAATAAACCTTCCAATATCTCAGTTTTCATTCAGTTTCTTTCAGTAGCCTGTTCTTTATTGCTGTGTGACATAAGCCTAGATAATAGATTTAGGATTTTAGCTCTGGACCAGTCCTATAAAATGCACACTACAGCATGTTCAGCCTCTGGAAGACACCAACTTACAGTAATTGATAAACTCTCTCTGCTGGGTGACCCTTGTTTGAGATACACTCACTGCTCTGCTCTCACGGAGAGGGTGGATAGCTATGAAACAAAGTCCTTGAAAAATTACTTGGATTTCCATATGACATCCAAGAACAATATGACTTCCAATAGTCAGTAATGCAGTAAGAATTTTGTAGCTTGCTTTCTGTAAAAAATATCAATCATTTGTGATTGAAAAATGAATGTGTAAAGTTAACCTACTCTGTCAAATTTGATTTATTCAGAGGTAAACAACATTCCAAGAGGATTTAGTGAGCCTGTGTTTGGCAAAGGGGTATGTTCAGGCTGTGGCACTACATAGATTGAATGTCCAAACATTTAAAAACTCTTTTATCACTGGCCTGAATACAAAAACGACAGCCTTCATTTGGTGACCTTAGAATGTCCCTGCTATTTGTTATGGGCTTTCTGTATTTAGTTTAACCTTCCATCATGCTGGGGTTAAATAAATGACAAGTTGTTATTTTTCTGATTTTTAGATTAATATTGAGCCATTCAGCTATAAACATATTGAGCAAGATCTCAAGCCAGTGTAAATCAGCGTAGCTTTATTGTTTCCAGTGGAGTTTTGCTGAATTCCTTCAGCTGGAGAGCTATCCTGTTATTTGGAACAGTGCTGTATCTTGCTTTCATACACAGCTTTTGGCTGGAATGTTTAATCTGTAAATCACAATATTGTCGCTCTATTTCTTATCCTAAGCTCTGCCTGCTCATTCAAACATGTCTTTACTCCTACTTAGAGCCGTTCTCCCCTTCTCCTTTCCTTCACTTCTGAGTATTTAGAAACCAAATAATTATCTAGGTATATATTTATATTTTTGAACAGCAGAATTTTGGCGTGGTAACTGTGTTCTTATAAATGTGGACCACATTTAAAGAAAAAATAATCAAGGCCTGAGGTCAATTTCCCCACTATATTTACAATTGAAATTACCATAAGTGTGCATGCAAATGGAGTGTCTGAATGCAAAACCAGTGTAAGATGGGTGTCTGCCTAAAACAGACGGATGGTAATTACATGCAGAAATGTCACAGAGCAATTGCGCACAGACCTGTAGCCTCCCTTTCAGCTGCATTTAGCCTTTGAACTATTTCCCTTCTTTTGCAGGCCACAGTACACCCTTACGATATAACTTGTTGTCTTGAGGAAAACAGACACGCAGATTTTGTATTCTTTCATTGTTTTTTTTTTATTTGCAACAGGCGTGTGGTTGCTGATACTGTCAGGAGAAAAGTAGCAAAAGAATTTACATGCAGATAAACTTTTCCAAATCTGTAGCACAATGTGTTGCTGTGTTCAGTATCTCCAAGCTTTTAGGTACTGCTTCAATTAACCTGGAGTTGCCTCAGATCACACAGAACCCTTTATACTCTGTAGAAAAGTGCATGCCTGACCTGCTACTCTGAAATTACAACATTCATGTCTTTGGCCTTATGGTTCAGGGAGTTGTGAAAATGGGATGTTTCTATCAGACAAGTGACAGTAGTCTGTGGTTGTGCTAGTATAAAAGCAGTTTAAAATGACTACATCTAAAAATGAAATTGTCTTTGAAAGAACGGTTAAGGAAATATGTCAATTATTGTATAAATTTCATATTTTCGTGCTTCATGTCATTAATATCAAACTATAAAGAGAGAAGTTAAATTCTTGTATGTACATTGATTTTTGAATGTTTTTATAATTATGTTATAAAATTTTTGATAAATGATACGTTTATGCTAAATTTATAATATTTATAAGTCTGTCTTATTATATAAACCAAATTTCCCTCACAGAGGAACAGGTTACAAGTTTCTGGTTTATTGTATTCCCTCTTTCTCTTCTTAGCTCTAGTACAAAACACAGCCTGAGCTCCTTTTTGAATGCTGTATATGATGAATGTCCAACATAAATCTACATCTAAAAGGAAATACTGATCGCAACATAAGCAGCATTTTTTAAATATAAAAGCCTTTCACAATTTAAATAAAAATGTAAAAATAAGTTGCTTCAAGGAAACTGTTGAGCATGGCTTTAGCACACGTGTATGGCAGAATAAAACCTACATACTTTTGAGTATGTTTCCGTGAACTTCAAAGAGTGCATGAAATAGGTGGATGCTTATGCTTGCATGTAGAATAATAAGTGTAAAAATCACACATTTATGAACTTTCTTACTTCTACAGTATTTTTGTTCAAGTGGATCTGGTTGTGCATCTGCTAAAATAATGTTCAGTAAAAAATATGAGACACTGTATATTTTACATCATCATCCAATAATGTGACAGGTCCTGGTCTGTGGACCTGCTGGAAAGGCTCTTTTTAGAAGTTAATTCCAATTAGTAGCAGTTGCCAGACATTTCTCTGTCACCTGCCTGGTTCTCTGGGTGACACACAAACTTACCTTTCTATTTCCGCAGCCAATGCACTTATTTGTTTTTCATCTTGTCTAAATACTCCACTCCTGAGCTGCCCACTTTGCACTATGGTGGACAGCACTCAATAGTCATTACTGTGCTCCTAGATCTTACAGACCACAAAACTACTTCAAAGACAGAAAAATGCTTTTTGAAGATTTGTACTGCAGTATTTCTCAAACAATGAATGGATGTTGTACTAACGTATTCTATCACTAAGCCCCTTTGCTCATTCTCACATGTAAAATTGTATACAGAAATTCCGTTAATTTCCTTTATCATCTTCAGTGTAGGTGGCTGAGTTGAGCTGAGAGCCTGAAGCATTCCAGGTACAACACTTTCCACCATCACATGTGGTGAGGAGGCCTGTTGAAGTTGCATTCCTGGGAGCACTAAGGAGCTGACCAGACATTCACCTTGGAAGCCCTTCCACAAAGTCAGGAGGCTCAATGTTAAGATTAATTTCTGTTGTGACCTCCAGTCCCATTCAGCTACTACTTTTCAGTGTGCAGTGATTATCTTGTTATGAATATTCATTTCTTTCTTTTCGTGTATAAGTTTTCATTTAGTTATGTTGACATTTTGCATGGATGAGCTCAGCATACAATGCCATCTTGACTGCTAACTGTGGCTTTCCTGATCTCTGTGTTACCTACCAAACTTATCAACCTTGACAGTTTATTTACTGCCACATGGTGGATGCAAATTTTAAACAGGATCAAGCCCAGTTCCAGTTTCCCATACTAGAAACAACCTCATTTGGTGGTAATTCTTTGCTGAAAACCACCTGTGGGACCTGTCAGCTGGTCAGTTCTTAGTTCACTTAACCACCCCTGCCTTAAACTTTACCGTTTACTAGACAAACCTTATTTGGTATACTATATATATATATATATGCATCTATATGTATGTGAGCAGTCTAATATCTGTTCTTCATGTTTGTTATGATTGTGTAAACTTCTCAAGCCTTGTTTCCTTCTGAAAACAGATGTACTTGTCTCCGTTTTTTTCTGACTTGCTGTCTATGTCCTCGGCTAATCACTTTTGAAAACTGTTTCTGATTTCCACTGAATCTCATAGTATCTATTAGACCAGATATCCAATAAAATAAAAAGGAGGACCCAAGTGAAGAAGTAGGCTGCTCTGATCAGTCACATCTTAAAAGATACCAGAAAACACATCTGGGAGAGATGCTCTTTTACTGACCTTAGTGCAGCTGTGGTCTGCACTTTCATTGATAGTAGAGTCAACACTAGAGAAATCCATGGAAAAACCAGTTTAATTGCTGCAGACAATGAATAGTTTAAGGGATTTTTGCCACTATTCATAATTTACAAAAAAAACCAAAACCATTCGATAAATTATTGTTTGGAATGCCCCAGAGAGAGGGTAAAACAAGTGTTGATATAGGACTGTAGAGTTCTGCAGAAAATTCTTTTCAAATCATTCTGTGAAGTGAGACAGTTTGCCCACACTTGGCCCACACTTGACAGACTTAACAGATTTTTTGGCAAGGATATGGGTGGATCCATAGACAAGGGGAGAACCTTATCTACAGCAAACATAACCACATTCAACTAATACAGTTTGTAACTTCTGTGATTGAGGCTGCAAGTAGGATCTGAGTGCTATTAAGGCAGAAATACAAAAAAAACCCTGCATGTTTCACAGTAGACAGAGAAGTATTTTACCCATAAACCAATCAGGCAGACTAAAAGAAGAACTGTTCCATATTTGAGGAGGAAAACAATGACTTAAGAACTGATGAATAATATCAGCTAGAGACTCAGCTGGCTAAAAGGAAAAGAAAACTCTGTTTCATTTTAGAGTGTTGTTTCCTAGCAGCTGACTGTATCTACAAAACGTGGTAAGAATAAGAAATGGAATTCAGTGTTTCAGTATGAGAAATAACTACAAGCACAGATCTAGATTCCAGTTATCTAAAATGCAGCTACTACATTTTTTAGTTTTATTGAGTTTTTGTGCCCGTTTAGATAATTTATAGTTAGCTTTATCACATAATCTGGAAATTATGGCAAGGTTGGATGGGGTTCTGAGCAACCTAGTCTAGTGAAAGGTGCCCTTACCCATGGCAGGGGGTTGGAACAAATGATCTTTAAGGTTTCTTCCAACACAAGCCATACTATCATTTTATGATTCTATATGTGCATACACAATGGGCTCATTGTTTTCAGTCCAGTTCCTCATGGAAAGTAATCTACGTCACAAGGCCACCACATAAAATTCAGTCTAAAAGAGTTTGTCTCAGACTTGATCTATAGCAGCAGAGGAGCTTAACTGCTTTCACTTCACTCCCATTGCTGTTTTTTAAATGTGTGGTGTACCCTGACTGAAATTGAGGCAAATGACAGGGCAGAGTAAGAGTCATTATTCTGAGTTTGTCCATTTCCCTTTTCTCAGGTTTGAGGCTGGATGTCCAACCTTCCACCTTGACAGACTCTGTCAATGCATAGACATTACATGAAGAAGTAATTTTTTCTGGTTATTATGTGTAACCATGAATTTTCATTCTGTGAATTGCAGTTGTAAAGCAGTAGAATGATGAGTGCTACCCAAAAGCTGTGGGTTTTATAACCAATAGAGTCAGTCAATGAACAAAATTCTCATCTTTCACTATTCAGTCTTCACCCTATCATTGTATATGTAGAAATGCATAAAGTGCAATAACAGTGCCAAACATTGACAGACTAGTATGTCATATGCTCTACTACATGCTTACTACTGGATATGTCAGGTCTTAATCTCTCTCCTTCACGCTTTCTTCATCTTCTCATATTGCATTCTGTAAACAGAAGTCCAGAGTCTCCTTGCCTGCTTCATGTGTCTGGTGTAGGACTTGATGCTGGACAGGAGAGAGGAAATGGCCAGTGTTGTACCCAGGGTCTGTGTTTCTTAGTCATGCCCTGGGCTGAAGCAGCACTAGGAGCCTTCGTCCTCCATATATTTGGATGTAGTAGCTTTTCTACAATTACATTAATGAATAGAGTGCATCTCTTATGCCCCTCCTCAAGTAGCTGTGGTTCATATTTGCCCCTACTCATGTGACATGGGGGTCTCATGTCTTGGCATGTGAGAAAGTTAACGTCTGCTTCTGGTTTGTGGAAAACCACAGTCCAAAACAACACAGTAGAGTAACTTACCACACTGGAGTGAGAGAAAGCCTCAGGTTTCAACAGGAGATGGGACAGAAGAGGGGACTCAAAGTGATGGATCTGCTGCTGAGGGACAGGTTGCAGAGCCACAGCACAGACTACAGGCTCCTGCCCATATCTAATAAAGCTCTTGTTAATACAACTCTGTTTGCTTGTCATGTCACCTAGGGCAGTAACAGAACACATGTGAAGCCCCCAAACCTGAAGGCAGACCGGGAAATCTAACAGTAGATGACAGAGTGCTCACCCCACCATGCTGCTTTGGGGATCTCTGCCAAATGCTAACATGTCTATCAAGGAAGCCATGCTGTAATTTAAATGTTCTTTTCACGCCTGCTTGTTAGGAGACATGAAGAAGTTAACAGTGTTTTTATCTGAAACTGTTTCCGTAGAGAGTTTTGGTGGGGAATATAAAGGAAAATGCACATAGGAAATAATCGCAGATAACCTACAGAGTATTAAATGTAAACATTTGCTGGGTGCTGATTTTCACTCTTTTTTCCTCTTTTTTTTCTGTGTTAATACAGTAGAACAGAACATGGGCTTTACAGGAGTCTACTTCGGTTTAACATCTATTTCAAAAGGAATTTCTTTTATACTCTTTAGAAACTATGTACACTGTAACTTTCAAAGTACAATGCTTGCAGAACTGACATGCTCATTGGCTTCAATAGCATCACAGCTCCAGTTTTATTTAGCTTGTGGTGATTGTCAGGTTATAGGCTTTATTAGGGTTTTTTTTTGCAGAATATGCAAAATGGATCAAAAGTATAATTTGATCAAAAGAAAAATATTCTGTGGATGTTTGTGTGTGTGTAAAAATAGATGTGGATTGACATCATCTGACTCTTTCCACACATAGGCCACACCACCACTCTATAGAATATTTACAAAACACTCATTGATCAATATTGTAACAATTACACAATGCATTGTAAATATAGTAGAGAAAGGCAACCAGAATATAAATTGAATTACTTTGTTTACTTGAATAGTCCCTAAGCAAATTGTAGTCCATGAGAAAAAAAATCCATAATTTCAAACCATTTTGCACAATTGACAGCCCCAGGAGAGGAAAAGATTAAGGAACAGAAAAATTTTCTACCTTGACAGTAGAGAAGACTCACTTGTTTTCCCTCTACTTGCCGTTATTAGCTTGGAGCTGCAGACTGTATTATTCAATTATTGTATATATCTGGTAAATTACCTTGAAATGTTGTGGTGTTTCAAAGCACTGTACAAACTGGATTTTGTGTTGCACACAAAAGTTGCTTTTAATTGTGGTTACCATGATTCTGTGTGGCAGGACCCAATGCTCAGTACTCAGAAAAAATTATAGACTTAGACTGACACTTGAGTGTGTGGTGTGAGGTATGTGGTGCAGGTGCATTCCATATGATCTTGCAAATGGGAATCAGTGGTAGAGGCATCCTGATTTTCTAGTAATAGGACCTCCTAAAAGAAATACTCTATAATTTTTCTTTATTCTAGTAGTGGTTTCTTCTAAAGCAGATCTATATTTTTTAATCAAACCAGGGAGTATATTTTTACCATAAGTCCTTTTCTTTCAGATGTGCTATATTCTTCAGCACTTTGTATTTCCAAATTTGTAGAAACAAACCTACCCATGCCCTAATAGAAAAAGGAAAAGTCTGCTTGTGTAATAGAAAATTATTTTTGAACCTTATAGATTTTGTTGCTGTTGGAATGTATATATAACATAATTTTTTGTGTGTGTGAGAACAGTCTGAATACTGAATGCATCTGAAGATGCAACTAAAGTCTAAAACAATTATGAAATTGTTAAATTCACTTGTACTAGGGCCTCACTTGCAAGTTTTGACAAATAATAAAAAATACAAAATACTGCATTGCTTAAAAAATTACAGGATTTTCCTTGCTTGTAAACAGTACAAAATAAGCATGGAATAAATGTTAGTCATGTGTCTTAATATACAGTAGAAGAGACCACTTAATACACATTTAGAGACTACTGTAGTGAATATGGTATAACAGGAAAAAAGAATAGGAGAGAAAGTTACAAATAACTGCATTTGTATGGGGAAAATGCAGGTAAAGACCTGTATACCTGTCTGTTGTTCACTGTTCATAACTTGCTAGTCTTATGTCCAAAATATTTGAATCATCAAAAGGAGATGTAGAAAAGCAAAGTTGACTTGAATGACCAGTCACACTGAGAATACACTGCAAAGAGTCAAAATTAACATATTGCAAATAATCTGTAACCAGGTATTAATTTAAATTTTAAAATAACTACAGATGAGAAAGTGGGTATCATAAACCATCTTCTTCTCTAGGGCTAATATGAAGGTCTGTGCTGCACTGATTATACATAGTGAATAATTCAGCCCAAGTCTCATTTTTACATCCCTTAAATGCTTTCTGGCCCAGACAATTTCACAAGGTAACCATGTCACGTGATAAGTGGCAATGATGTGTTATCATAGTATTTCTGTAGCAAAGAGCAGACAAAGGCAGCAATCCTTAGTATATAGTTAGGAATTTTTAACACCAGCTTGGAGAAGCTTGGTGGCTGCAATGCCACGATCTCAACTTTGAAAAAACAAACAGAAAATGTATAAATTTTTTCCTGGTGTTGGGCAATTAATAGAGGTTTCTTTCATGCCCTAAGCATTGCATTCAGCTGAGAGAGAGAGAGCATCTAAATTAGATGTCCAAAATAAAGCCCAATGAATCTAGAACAAAACCCCCATAGAATTTTAATATTTTGGAGAAACTTTTTGTATCTGGCAGGCTTTTGCAAAATAAAGTTGCATGAGTCAGATGTACTGGCCTCAGAGGAGAAACACAAGTTTATAGCAGCTGAGAATCTGGACCTTTGTATGACAAAAATGGAATTAGATTAAGTTCATTATTCTAAATGTCACTTTTATAATAAAAAAAGGAACTTGACAGTGACTGCATGACAAAACCTGCTATGAAAGGGTAATGAGGGATAAAAGACAAAGGAAGTCTAAATAAGTCCTTTTACCACAAAACCAGAGACTAATAATCAGAAATTATAATGGATGCAGAGGAGAAAGTAAAATCTGTATTGAACACTTTTTCTGTCTGGAAAAGACTTATTTAATTTAACAGGGATTAAACCCCATAGGTTTCTGTGCAGTCTGTGTAGGATGCCTTGAAAATATTGCAGAGGAAAAATACGTCTTTAACACAAAGCACGTGAGTTTGACAATGGCCACTCATCAGTGTGGTAGTTTTGCTTTTCCTGCATGTTGCTTGTCTTCTCTTTAAAAATATGTTCACAGAAGTGATCAGAGAACTTATTTCAGTACAGACAGTCTTCTTCAGCTAGTTTTAATCTCACTAGTGTGAGATTAAATCTCACTAGAGTGGCTGACAATAGCTAAGAAGCAGTAACTTCACTTTTTTCCACAGGGTAGCCACTTAAATAAATATGTTGTGGTTTTGGTATGCCAGAGTGCTCCCCATAACCCCTGGACCCTTTGATTGTAACATTTTTCCCTTTTAATGAAGAAATCCTGTCTCCTAGCTGCTATTCTCGACCCCTACCAGTTGTGTTATTGCTTATTGTTACAGTCTCTCATCATCCATAGGAACCTGTGAATAGTAACTGAATAAAATACTTGCTATGATATTCAACATTAGAATTTCTCTTTCTAGTCTCTTCCTTAAAAATATTATTAATGAAAGCTAAAATGAAATCCCACACTATTGCAGAAAACAGAGGAAATTGCCATGTTAGATTCCTCAGTAAAAGTGAAAGATGCTTTGTATATAGTTATTTATTAAAATATGCCCCAAACAATAGCTTAACAATATTTGCACATTGTTAAGAGAAAGTGGGGAAACCTAGGCAACAGAATATTACTTTGTGTAGTTTGTATTTATTAGTTCCATATAGTTTCCATCATCCTGTGGGAAAGTCATCTAAGACTAGTGGAAAACCAACTAGTGGACAAGCACCAATTTACAAAAAGGGCAAAATGGATTCCCCTTTGAAAAATAATGACTCCTATGATGAGTTCTTTATTTTAAGCCAGATGCTTAGATCATGGGCAATATATTGCTTTTTATAATGCCTATGGCATGGTTTGTATATAATGTAGATAGAAAAGCCTACCATATAGTTCTGATGAGACCAACCTACAAATCATTTTCCCAGAAATGAGAATTAATAAAACAAGCAATAACATCCTAATTTCTACACGACAGCTAGAGTAACACTTAAAACCGCTCTGCATTACAGATAAATACACCATTCATTTTCACAAATGGAGTCTGTTTCAATTCTCAGCTGTTGGATGATGATTTGACTTGGAGCAAAGGCAGCATAATTGGGTAACAGCTGAAATGTGCTTCATTGTAAAGGGTTGAAAGATCCATTGCTGGATTTTCAGGAGTGTGAATTACAATTCCCATAATATCAGAAGCAACTAATTCTATTCTTTAGAAGTGAGGACATAAAAGAAGTTTTAGGTTTTCTTATTTCAAGCTTTAATTGAGGCCTATGTTGTAACTCATTTTCATCCCTGAATGGGTGGTAAAAACATACACAGTAGGTAATTCACACTACCTCAAAAACTGTTAGTGCCATAAGAAGACTAATCAGGGTAAGCTTCCAGTAGCAAATTATCAGCTACAAATTAAAACCTTGCCGCCTGTCTGCTAAAAGCAACCTTTCCCCCCCACCCCAACATATTTTTCTGATTAGTAACTGTTGGATTACTACAGGATATGAAGAATCTAGGATGATCTGAGAAAACCTTAGGTTTCAGAAGTGAACAAGGAACAATTTTAAGCTCGTATTTTTGTTTTACTGCCACATTTAGAGCATTTTTTTTCAATGACAATTGAATTTTGAAAATAAGTCAAGGAAGAAAGATTGATGTATTTTTTATTTAATTTGTAATGCATCATTCTAGGCTATAAACTAAGGGAAAACATGCATACATTTGGCCACTGCACTGCTATGGATATTTATTTAGGAAATGACATGTCCCGTCCACCGTGTGAGTCCTTTGCCCTTTCCAGAGACACATTAAACCAAAAGCATGGTGTCTATAATTAGGAGCCCTGAATTCCTCAAAATTTTCTGTCAGTTTTCATACCTAGCAGAGAGTTTTATTCCCTTTGCGGTAAACCACTGGCTTCATTTAGCGCCTGAATCTACATTGCTAGTTTTCTTTTGTGTTTGTCATAGTAATCTGGTTTTACATCAGATTTGAAGCAAAAAGTGAATATAATTCCTCACTCCCATCAATAAGGCAATGAAACGTAGAAAAGCAAGCGATCAAGTTAAGGGTAAAGTCTCATGTAATATCAAATGTTCTCATTTTGATCTTATACCTCTGAACATCTTTCCTGAAAGCACCTTGTTTAATAAAAAAGGGATTGGGGGATATGACTATTTAAATGTTCTTTTTCAGGATAGTCTTACTGTTCTCTTTTCTTGCTCATGAGTTATTTAAAAGTGCTAGAAATATTTGTACCTTGCACTGGGAGAGCAGCTTTTTTGATATTGAGGGTAGGGATTTTTACATATCACAGGAGATCTGATATCTGCCTTAATCTCTCCACAGAGTCAAATTACCATGTTTTTTTGGTTTGTGGGTTGTTGTTGTTGTTTTTTTTGGTATGGGTATTTAAGTTAAAAGCACAGTGATCCCTGAAAGAAAGAATTATCTGCACTCTTTGCAAGGCCCTTTATGGATTGTTTTGTACCTAGTGTAAACAAACAGCTTGCAAGCAGAAAGTGTCATGAATACCCTTCTCAAATGCCCATTTTATGCTCCGGATTCTGTTTCATAGACCTGAATTCCACAAAGTGGTTAAGCCTATGTATAATTACAAATGGTGTGTTAACTCTTTAGCTTTAACATGGGGCTATGTGCTGTGCTTTTCAGTAGCTAGTCACTATGATCTTTTTTGGACTCTAGTGGTGCAGCTCATAGCTTGTGGTTGTTAGGTGAATTCTTACCAGTGGCCAGTGGGACAGCAATGTGAGCAAACAAAGCAACATTTTCAGGGAGGGTGTTTTTCATGTGAAGTTAGCTCATGCAAAAATTGTAACATTTTCCCTTTGTCCAAAGCCTAATCAGATAAGAAATAGTGTTTATTTATATATGTGTCATGCATGGATGCTTGTTTAATGCATTTTATATTTTCAAGTGCTTTATATTGTTCCTGATTGGGGCGGGGGGGAGGGGGGAGAACAAACCAGAAAAAAACAGAAGACTTATTCTTCTGCTGGTTCCTCTTTGTCTGGGAGCAGGTAGCACTGTGCAATTCCATGAGCATGAACTATACGGTGTATTTAATCAAGTCAAAGAGTACCTGAGCCAAATTAAATTAATCTGTTATGCATCTATAATTCCAGATATTTCTCTTAATTATGCTTCCTAAGTGTTAGGACTTTTCATCAAACTAGTCATCATTTTGCAACAGTCTGGGTGAGTGCTAGACAACCAAAGCAAAACACAATACTTTTATTTTTGAGGTTCCTTACTGTTCCTTATATGTGTTAAGCTATATATGAATGTTCATTAAATCTACTAAGATAACTGTTTGATGTGTTACTCAATAGATGAAACATAAAACTGTTCTTTAAAAAATCAGCAAAATTGCTTGGAGGAACAACAAATTCATACATCAGCCCATTCTTTATGTTTTAAAGTGCAATTTACAGGACTGAACTAAAGCAAATGTCATACCTTTAATTTCATAAAAAAGTTATGTACAAGTCTATTATTCAAAATAATCACATAACTGGGAAATTCACTGAACAGCTACCTTTCTGCTCAGCAGGGTGCCATTTTATAGACTTTAAAATTCACTAAGTTCAAGCAGCTTTCGTTCTCAATAATACATGTGCTAAATATGTCACATTAAAAGTGCTTTTGGCATGTAAATGATCCGTTTTCACATAGAAATGCTTTTAAAAGAATCTGAGCTCACTTTTTTGGAAATTATAAGTGCATTGAATTTCATTGTCCTACAGAACCATGTAGAGTTGATCGAAGTGAACTACAATGACAAACCAACCCTTGTCAGCCCTTATATTTATGTATCATTTGAGCTGTCAGAAGTATATTTAGTTGCATTTTCTTATACATATTTTCTAGTCAGTTCAAAAAAATAAAAAAAATTTGGTGTAAGGAGGGGGCTGTGGGTTTGCTTTTCTAGGCCTAAGTGCTCACAAGCACTTCTGTGTATAAAAAGTTAACATTTCACTGGAAGACTTACAGTATGTTAAACTGATTATCTAAGCCAGTTAATTTTTTCTTAGAACTCAGCAGTACTTCTACTACTGCTTTAATACTGAAAGATAAGGCAAATGTTTTACAGATGATTTAGGATGCTTATCCTCCAAAGAGCAAATTCCAAATTCTTATGCATAATATGAATAAAACTGAAAGCATAATCTCTGTCTCTCACTTCATTATACTGCTGCACAGTGAAGAAATTCTTCATACTCTGTATACTGCAGAGTGAGATTTTTTCGTGATGAGTTGATTGTAGCTATTCCCATTCTCTGTATCTCCATGTAAGGGACCATGATAATGTCAGGCACATACAGTTTTAAAAAATCTTTTGTTCTTTCTTATTAGAATAAGTAAAGCAACTTGGATGCTGTTTGGAAGTAATTACGTTGCTATTCTGGTTACCTATAATACAGTACATGGCTCCTGGGTTCTCACAGATACTTTTTTAAGAAAACAAACTGTCAAAATATTCACTTCTTATTTTAAATACAGAAGACAGAATTTGTGAGATGACTCAAAAAAATTAAACTAGAAAGGCTTGATTTCAGAGAAGGAGAAGGAAAAGAAAAATAGGAAGGAAACATATATATCCACAGCTGCAACTCTAAAGACATAAGCTGTAGCTCTGGGCTGCTGTAGGATTCCATTGAATTTGTTTTTAACAGGTGAGGGGTATCTTGTTTATATATTAACACATATAGGTGAGTTGTGTGTAATTCACAGTGCAAATAGAGTAAAAATGAGAGAAAGTGATGTGATATAAAGTAAAAACAAAGGCTGAATATCTGTGTCTGGTACATTTTTAATTAACATTTTTAATTAATTCTTTTGTGCACTGATGGTATAATGCCAATATTTTCAGCATTTTGATTTTTGGGTGACACAGGAACTTAAACATTTTTCTGTCTTCTGACCTAATGCAAGGTGGAGAAGAGGCATTTAGGCTTAAATTTCTCCTCTTTCTTGGACACATTCCTTGTATATTTTGCTTTATCTAACATTAAACTGAACTGGGAATATTGGTTGATCCCTTGAACATGGAGTAACTGACAGAAAGAGCTTCAAAAGCATTCAAGCAAAGTACTTCACCCCAGTAATGGCTGGCTATCGACCAGTTATAAGCATCCATCTGCTCTGGAAAGTCTGCCTCTGGAGAAAAAATTGGCCAAGGCATCCTGAAAGTTGTCTATTTGACTGTGATGATGTGTTTGCTAGATGTCAGGAGACATTTTAAGCATTCAGGGCTCTCAGATTAGCTATTGTAGATTTTTCTTACCAAGCATCACATTGCTAGATTTCTACATGCTTTTGTAAAAACCATTTAAAAATGAGGAAAAACATTGTATTGAAGTGTCAAATATTTGTTTTACCAACTTTCAGCCTTGTGTAACTATTTCAACATCAGTCATGACCTTGTCTTACAGATACTAAGTCACAATAAGACATGTAAAGGACAATAACCTACTTAATCCTGGTTTTCCATTAAAAAAATGCTTAACCAATGTTTAGGATTGGAGTCTGAACTGATGGTGTCTACACAGTCCTACATCTTAAAAATAGATAAACTTCTACAGAAAGCAATGCTTTACAATGTCCAGTCCGGAAATGAGTTGTTGAAGAATGAGCTCAGAATATGTCTAAACATGTTCATAGCACAAATACCCTCTAAAATACCCTGAAATGTGAAGTAATTTCTTTAAACACCTACCTTTATATGTTAGGTATTTATAAATTCTAGTTCTCAACAGCTATAACTGGGTATGGGATATTTCTTATAAGCTCATATATATTATCTCATATACCCTACAGGATAAATAACAGGAGTCTACAGTCATTGAATTGACTTCCTATAAATTAATCTTAAAGATGACAGTATTTGGCAAGGAACTAGATCTTTTTGTCTATTTCTTTTTAATCATTTGGAATAACATTTTATCACAAATCCTGTTTTTTTTTTT
>VZRZ01004056.1:63916-83856 GCA_013398175.1 Climacteris rufus | reverse complement strand
TCAGGCAGATGGTCCTTCCACAGAGACTGAACTTGAAGTTTCCTTATTATGGAGTCAGAAAACAAGGACTTTAAAGCTATGTTTAGAATTAATTTTGATAGAACTGTGATATAGAATTGGGTTTGATAGATATATCACCCATGGTATTGCTGGAGAGTCTCTCTGTCCACCTTAAATCAGCATCTGGTTTGGGCTCTGTTCGGTAACTGGCCACTACCAGGCAGACTCCTTATTGGTATTCAATTAGGCTCTGTTTGGTAACTGGCCATTACCAAGCAGACCCTTTATGCTGAGTTTGTTTTCCCTTCCACAAGGGACCTGCAGAGGACTGCAGGCAATACCTTCCCTTTTGGTTCTTAAACGAAAAGGGGGAATTGTAGCAGCCCTGAGCTTGTGGGAAAATCTTTCTTTCCCTTGGGAGGTATAAAACAATAAGATAAGCACCTGTTGTTGTCCTTCTTGTACAATATGTTTTGGGTTAGGGCGGTGTAGAACCCAGCCAATCATATACCTGGGTTCCTACTATAAAAACGACAATACAATAAACGGGGCTGCTGCTGGCTGGCTCTCGGATCCCTGCGAATCAAGGTGTGTGCTGTCTCATTATGGATCGCTGCAATTGCTGCTATACCTATAGGATTTTATTTTAGTAGAAAACACATACAGGTATTCATCTTTTAGCAACATTCAAAAAGCCTACGGTGAGATCTGTTGAACATCTGAATATGGAGAAAGTCTGGAAATTTTTTTAGGAAGTGAGAAGAACATTTTGTAAGGAAGACTGCTTATTTGCAAAGGGCGTGACTTCAAACAAGATAACAGAAGTAGTAGGAGGAGAAAGTTGTGTCTTAGAGGTTAGAAATAGCAAGAGTGAGGTGAGACTTGCCAGCATTCAAATTAAATTAGACTGTTAAAATAAATAATAGCAAAAGTTGCATCACTTGTAAAATTGTAAATAAATCCTGAAATTAAGAAGTTGAGCTCTTTTTTTTTATAGTGAGGAAGAGGTGAAAAATCGAGGCTCTCTTCCTCAAACTGAGTACTCATTTTCCTGATGATTGCTGACTGGAGGAAAAGGTGAGAAGAAAATCAACAGAGTGGAATAAATGAATGTATACAAATGGATGTTACTGTTTTCACAGGGAAATTAAAATCAAGAGTGTTCAAGTTAGAGGAGTAAAACTCCATCTAAATTTGTTGAGTCAGAGGTGGAACCCTGTTCCTGGAGATTGTCAGACAGTACCAGGATTTAAGAAATGGGAAGAGACCTAGGAATTTTCCATGACATGACCTAGTTGGTGATAACATACAACATTGAATTTCAGGGATGTTTTTATTATGCAACACAATTGATAAACTGCAGCATATAGAGATAGGTGTACATGTAGTGATTAGCAATATGAAGGATGGCATAAAGTTGTCCTGTTAAGATGGTCTTGAGAAAAATTAGGGGTAGTGTTACAAAAAGAGTAATTTTGTATTTGTTTTTTTAATGCATTTTCAGTAATTGTCTTGATAAGTAAGTACAAATGAACTAAAATTTGATAAAAACCCACTAGCAAGATGCAGGATGTTTGGAATAATGTACTAATCAGATGAGGAGTAAAATCACAGAGCTGGGATGAAGTTTTAATGGAAAAAAAAGGCCAGAATTTTTGATTATACACTAGAGACTCATCATCTGGAAATCACAAAGGAAAAGAAAAATAGTATGACTTTGTGCTAGAAGTGTCATTAGGTTTTGAGAAAGGAAAACCAATTTTTATCACATATCAACTGTGTCTAATAATATGGAATTTTGTTGACCTGTCTGTATCTCTGCTTGCCTGTTCAAGTTTGCTATGGTGACAGTTGTCAATAGAAGGTGTTACAATTAACAAATAGTTTTACAGAAAGCTCTTTCTTCTTTACAATTAACCAGTGACTTGCTGACACTTAATTTAAGTGGTCAAATAGTATGTGGCCAGCTAATTTGGAAAATAAGAACAAATGGCAAGAATCAAGTCCATCCAGAGAATAATTTGGTGGAAGTGTGTAAACAGGGCCCATATGCATGTATAGAAGAGCTATGAATTATAATAGGAAAGTGAAGAAGAAGCCTTCATACACTGCTCTGGGTTTGACTTCAGTGTCTCTGTAGCTTAGAGAATGTATGTGTATTTCCTGAGTTCTTGGTCTTTGTTCAAAGGCAGAATAAGGTAAACTCCCATGGGCCTGCTTTTCATTTTGATTTTACCTAAGTGTTTAATGCATCAAAAATTTATGCTGTAGACTGTGTAGCAGTATTTAGTAGCTTACTGGAGCTTTCTGAAGCTCTCCTGTTAGGAAATACTTAATCACAGTCTTGCTCACATATACATATGTGAGCATATACTTACTAAAAATGATGTAAGAACTTCATGAGCATTAGGACCTTCAGGAAGTTCCTAATAAAATGAAATGTCCTGTAGCTGACTTGGCTTTTTTATCACCTTGCTTGGTACCAGTGGTAAAAATGGCATAAACCATGAAAGTTGGTGAAAGTGGATTTGATTTTACAAGACATTTTACTAGTGAAGGCATATGTTATATGGAGAACTATTGTGATTTACACCAGATAGCCACTTGCTCATAACCTCCCACAATGGGATGGATGGAGATGGGTGAAGAGAATTGAAACAGTAAAAGGCAACTCGAGAGTTTAGCTAAAGATAGTAAAGCAAAAACCACACACACAAACAAATCAAAACAAGGAATTCAACATTTTCCATCTGCAGAGAGCTGTTCAGCCACCTCCAGAAAAACATGACTCCATCACACATAACGGCTACTCAGGTGGACAAACACCATCACTCTGAGTGTCCTCCTGTTCCTTCTGCTTCCTCCAGTTTTATATGCTGAGCATGATGCCATGTGATACAGAATATCCCTATTTAGGGTCAGTTGGGGTCAGCTGTCCCAGCCGTGTCCCCTCCCAACTCTTTGTTCACCGCCAGCCTGGTTGCTGGTGCTATGAGAAGCAGAAAAGGCCTTGATGCTGTCTGCTCAGCAATAATGAAAACATCCCTGTGTTATTAATACAGGTTTGATTACAAAACCAAACCATAGCACCGCAGACAGGTATTATGAAGAAAATTAACTCTACCACAGCCAGTAGTACAAGAACATAAGATGAGACAAGGACCACTGAACACAGGCATCTTTCAAGTTTACTCCCCTGAAAACTAGGAAAATTAGTTGTACTGAGTATAAAAATGAAGTCTGATCACCCATCCACTTTTTTTGTGCCTAAATAACCTACGTCCCATGGACCTGCTTATGTGGTAATTGTCTATGGTAAGTTATTTCATGTCTTCCAAAATTCTGATTCTTTTGGAGTCTCTGCAGAGCAAGCCATTGTGCTGTTTCCTGAAGAGCGGTAAATAATTTTGTTATAACCCATTTATTTGTCATAGTTTGCCATAAGCTTTTTTTCTCCTTTTAATACTAAACTGAGTACTAATGTACACTTTAAGGGGTTTTCTGGAGATCCTCAGACTGCATTTAAATGAAAGCAAGACAATGAATGAACAGTTCTTATGAATCTTTACCAATTTTTTTTTTAACAAATGTGGGCAAAAATTTTACGTAAGCATTCAAAAAAATGACAGAAAAAGCAACTGTCATATGTCAACAGAAGTACAGTTTAAGATACTGAACATTATTTTACTGTTCCCATGGAGAACATAGTAGAGTACAGTTTCTACTGGAAATCAAAGCAGTCTTACTGATGTTGAAATACAGTGTAGGAATGTAAGAACCCTTAGTTACACCCCTTAATAAGTTAATATGCAGCTGATTTATCTGTAATTGTTTATTTGAAGTAATTTCAGGTCCCACAAATAAAATTATGCACAAAATAAAAATTGCTGTATGCTTCCTACTAAGGAAAGACAGTATTTAAAAATGTTGATATTGAAAGTATTGTTTCTGCAGATATTTTTTAAAAGCAAATAGATTAACCTGTCTTTCCATGACCACTATTTCAGTTCCTTACTCTTTCTTTTTTATTCTTTCGTTCCATTACAGGTTTATAAGCTGTTAAGTAAATTAGGTAAATTAACACATTTTGTTCAATTGGTTGAGATGTAACGTATATGCCAAAAATAGCGACTCAAAAGTACTATGATGATGAAGAACATTTTAAGAAGAACAGCAATAGACTTTCTTTACATTAAACCATCATCATGAGAACATTTTTATAGTAGTGATATATTTCTACAGTCATTTCCAAACCATTTGGAAGGGAATAATTTTTAAAGTAAATTCTGATTGATCACTTGATAGCTATGAAAAGAATATGAATTCAAAAGCCTTCAGTATATTATTTTCAGTATGAATTAAAAAGCCTTCAGTATATTATTTTCTCATCTTCAGCAACAGGAAATTTCAAGTTAGATGATCTCGTTGTAAATAGGTTAGAATAAGCAAATACTGGATGTAGACAGCCTCTGCCAGTGTTTCTCAACAGCCTCCTCTTAATGCTAATTGCATATTTTCTTAGACTGGGATACTCAAGTTTTCAAGGCAGGGACTGTCAAAGATGCAGTTTGTGCAACATTGTTAGACACTAGCAAAATGCAATGATAATAATTTATGACGCTTGACAACACTACGATGTTTTGACTTCAATGCACAGGACCCAGTTCAACCCTAAGTTATAAGCTATTTCAGGTGAAAGTAATGGTAGTTGTGTCTGCACAGGGGCAGAGCCTGACCCTTAGCCTCCTTGATGTCAGTAGGAACAGATGTGTTCTCCTTTCTTTTCCCTTGGGGCTTCCAGCATTTTCCTATTACAAAGGAGTCTGATTTTCTTAACACTTTAAATTGAAACCTGCTTGGGTTTTCTCATTTTCCATTGTCAGCTTCATTGCTTTCTTATATCTTTCCTAAACTTTATAGGAATAATAGTCCCATCATAGCGTTTCCTATGCTTAAAAATACATTACTAGAATTGTAATATAAAGCATCCTTCCAAGTGTGAAAAATAACTTATAACAATATAATGTTGCTATAATGCATGTGCTATAAGGGGAGAAATTAAGACATTAAGCAATCTCAATTCTGGCATTAGCCATAATGTTTTCTAAGTTTTTGACTTGTCAACTTTCATTTTTTCACATTTTTCAACGTAGTATGTGGAAGCTGTTATTTTTTAAAGAAAAAAAAATACTGTCATGACTATTTTGATACCCACATAGGTATCACTGTATTTACTTATGTGTATAGATGTCTAGTGACCTGGTGTAAAGTTGTCCCTGCCCATGGCAGGGGGTTTGGATTAGGTGATCTGCAAAGGTCCGCTCTAACCCAAAACAGTCTGTGTTTCTGTGTATCAACATGAGATGCAGTACTTTATCTTTTCCTTCCACAAGTATTTGTCAACAGTACGAAAACAAAAATTGTAGAATCCTGACATTTGTGTTCATGCCTTCTTCTAACTCTATCTTTGCATCCTATTGGATCTTCAACCTAATTACCATCTGCAAGTTTCTTGTTCCAGCCTATTTCTTTGACTGTCATTACTACAGATTTTCAATTCTGTAAACTTTTAATCCTGATTTCAGATCTCTTCTCTTATACATGTTTGTTTTAGTGGAGAAACCCATTGGAGTCAGTAAGTCCAGGTGCTTACTGTTACATAAAAGCCTTTTAAAAGAGGTTTGTCTAAAAGATTGCCATCTCTTCATTTGCAGTGCAGCAGAGAGCCTCTTGCAACACAGATAAGATCTTTCATTTAAAAAATGAAAAACAAGAAAATGATTGCTACCAAAATTTGCAGTGCATAACAAGGAAGAGGGAAACAAAGACCATGAGAGCTGCCAAAACCCAATGCCTTTGCAGATGCAAAAAATTTGACAGCAAAAATGTGTCATGGTGTTTCTATATATTTTTGGTTATTTTTCACCACCAAAACAATTAAAACCAGACAAGAAACATGAGAATCCTGTCCATCTGACCAGAGAAAATACATATTTTCCTAATTCCAAATCTAGCACAACCTATTTGTTTGGTTTTAGGCAGATTTCTCAGTAATTTGCCAGCACCCCTAAAACTTTGTCTAAAGCACTTTCTAAAACTGAAGAATGCCTGTTTTCATTCTGTGTATTAGCTTTGCTTCTCATTTCCATTTCCATATCCCTTTCTGTTTAGTATTCTTGTGCAAAAGTTTTCAGTTCAAAATTAAATAAAAAACCCAACAGTTTTGGATGGTAGCTAATCTTAGTTTTCGAAATAAAAGAAGCTTGTGGGTTGCTTATAGTTTTTTAAATGCTGGTGAGTAGGTGGCAGTGTAACATATCCAGTTCTCCCGATTTTCAAGACATTTGCAGTTTTTAGTTGTTTCTTTGGGTACCACCTTTTGAAACTTTTTATTAGGTCCCTGCTCCTGCCTTTTCTTGCACAAGTGTAGTTCTTCCTGACTTTAATGCAGTCAGGACAGAATTGGACATTTGGAGTTCAAGTTGATTGATAGTCATCCTTGGGAATATATTTTCAGTTAAGACAGCTGCCTGTTTCCTGAGAAATCTTTTCTTCATTGTACAGGTGTGTATATTTTCTGACTTTTTTTCTTCCCTACAGACTAAAAAGAAGCAAATTCATTATTAATAATTGCTGTACCAAAAGCTGTTTAGTGGTTTTGATTAACACAGTTGGGGTGCTGGGGCATTCTTCTTAAAAGTAATTATCTCCCAGACCAAGTACTTTAATGATTCTGTATCAATGCTAGTGAATATTGTCTTCCAAAACATAATTGTATAAAAACTAATCGGGTTGTAATTTGTTTTGGCTTAATTTTCCTCTTTCATTTCAGAGTGTATATTGGAAAATTCTGTAACTCTTCCTTGTGCCTTCCCACTCACAAGCTCGATACGTCCATAGGAATCCCTAGGAATTTCAAGTCAATCTTCTGTGGTGACTGGATTTCTTTGGGTCTGTTTATGTTCCTAGAGCAAACTGTGTCAGACAAGAAACAAAAGAAACAGTAAGAGATGACTTTCTCAACAATGGGTTAGTGGGATATTGTTTTGTGTTATGAGGGGCAAAAACAGATGCTGGAAAAATAGTACAAATTTCAGCAAGGGCTGCATGGAAGGTACAACTGTCACAAAAAAATTCTTCTGCAAAGACTTTTTTCTCCAATCAAGAAAGAAAGGATTAGCAAGGAAGAATTTGTAAGAGATCTAGTAGGTGTTTTAATGAGCACAGATATTATAAAAGATTAGATAAACAGGGGAATAAAATTGTACTATCAGTGGAACATTGTCATTTTATAATGTGTGGAATTTCACTGTACTTGTAGAGATATGAACACTTAGACAGATAAAATTATATAAAATGAGCCTTGGATGCACAGGCAGTATCTTCCAGAGGTAATATCAAATTGCATGACAGTGGAGCAGTGGGGCATGCTCCGTCTGAAAAGTGCTGCTGAACATGTATGCCAGCTATCTCAAGGCAATAAAAGACTAATTAAGTGGATAAGTAGCTGAATAGCCAGACTTGTAGCTTGCAATTTGTAGGCCAAATGTATCTTCTATTTTTTTTTTAAATCTGATCTCTGATGCTGATGTCCAAAGTTACAGTTTTATTCACTTCAGTTTTATGAGCAACAAGTTTTCATCATCCTTTGAAGAGAATATAATCAGTACACATAACCCAAAGTGCTTCCCTTTTGAGATTGGAATTTTGCTAGAAATATCAATATCAAAATGTGATTTGAATTACCATGGTGTTATGAATATGAGATAGTTTAGATGAGTTTTAATTCTCTTGGAGTGGCCTGCACTCCAAAACAACGTGTTCTCTCTCTGGTTCTTTAGCTATGATCAATCAGGATTATTACAACAGGGATAGATTTATTGTAATAGTCACAGGAAAACACATATGAGACCAGAATTTAAGCAAAACTTCTTACTACACAGGATAAACAAAGAAATACTACCGGTAAAATAATAGTGCATAAAAATAAAGGTACCTATAGCAAAGAAATAGTAAGGTTAGAACTCAATGTAACTTACCAAATATTTCTCACTGAACTTCTAGAAGAGAAGCACAGATACGGCATACTGACGTCTTAGTATGTCGGAGAAAACAGTTTATGCACTTTGAGAAGTAACAAAACTGTAGTCTGGGTTTTTGAGTTTTGCAGTGCTCTTTTATATCCGTAAAATCCTTGTGTCTGTCAGTCACTTTATCTTGGATGTTCTGCCTTCCCAGCACAGAGCTCACAGCTGGCACCAAGAAGTTAGGGGAAGATAGTCCTCTAATCTTAGCATCAGCAGATAAGATTTGGCAGAGAGGGGTTGGGTTACACGGTCCTGTGACACATGGCACAAAGCAACTTTGATCCTAGATCAGGATCTGATTAGGCTAGGCAAAATACAAAACCAGCCGCAAACCAAGATGTTTTGCTGTGCAGTTTACATTCAAAGGATCAAGACACTGAATAGTAGGATACAGCTGGGTAATTCTGTCTGAGTCTTCCCCAATATACAAGAACACAGGAGCAGCCAAAGTACTCATATTTAAAGACATCATAAAAATAAAGGGAATAGGGGTGGCAATGAAATGACTGATGAAGATGTCCTATCTCAGGTCTAGAAGGTTTGCATGTGAAACCACAGATGCAGGAATGCACAGAAATGAATGCTGCAATCAAAGTGATGGGATAGAAAATTCATTGTTGTAACAATGTTATGACTTTGTACAAGCAGGACATGTGGCAAAGCCAAAAAAGAGGATATTGTGGTAATTAATAAGAACATAAATGAGATTTTTGATTGCATAGCAAAATAGGAAAAAGAAATCCCAAGCATATTTTAGAAATGTTTTGAAGGGAGACCATGCCTGAAATAAAATTTAAAAAGGCAACAGAAGAGTAAGGGCAGAACTCTGAGAAGGGAAAGACGGGAACTAAGAACGCTACTTTGAAGGCCACTATAAAATAAGTGGGAAGAGACCAAGAACTCTATTTCACACAAATGAAGAAAGAACAAAATTGCACAGTCAGCAGGCTAAAAAACAGGGGGAAGTAGGAAGTACGCCTGGTTCTGAGATTTTGGTAGAGTGGTGGGAGGACAGATTTGAAGCTTGTTTTTTATTACTTTTCCCTTCCCTTCCCCCCTAAAAATTCCGTTCCTTTGGTTTCTCAGAACAGCTACTCTATAAATCAATAATACCATTCATTTTTTAGTTTGCTCTAGAATATGAGTTTTCAGGGATTTAGTGGATATATTGCTCTATATTGCAGGGCTTTTCAGCTGAAAGTTGACCTTAGAAGGGGAACAAACTCTCATAATTTACAGTTATTTTATTTCAGATGTCTCTAAGAGAGTCTAAGAGACTTTGGATTATGATCTTCCATTTAACTATTATAGAAAACATTTTCTAAGTGAAAACTACATCCAAAACATAACATATCTTTGTTGTATAGGCTTTGTGATTATTATGAATTGTCAAAATTATCAGGCAAGGAGACATTAAAGAAAATCCTTTTACAAACAACAACAGCAACATTTCTGTGTCTTAAGTATTTGATGCTGGTTATCTGTGAATCTTTTGCACAGATAATATCCTTTTATTAATGAATCTAGCTGATTAATTGTAGTTTTCATCTTAAAAGAGACAAAGTTAATAAACTTGTCTATCAATTTGTTTTTTTGATAGATTCTTTATTATTGCTGCATCTTCGTTGTGAAGGAACTCTGCTAGGCAGACTTTGAGATACTGTCCAAAACTCTGAGTAGGCAATATGACTAGTGAATTTATAGAAACAAAACTAGTCATTTCATTCTCTGGTGTGTAATAAAGTTCTCAAAGAAAGTCTGCACCCCACAAAATCTTGGATGTTGTACATACACATAATGATAAAAATGACATCCATGTCACCTAGATTCTGCCTTGCCTTGACTCTCAGTATCTAAATTTTGCTTGAATCCAAGTTGGAGTGGCTCTCCTGAGACTACTTATTCTCCTTTACTGTCCTTAGAATTCCTTGTATATCTAAAATTAGGGTCTGGATATACTGAGGAAAAACCCTGACTAAGCATAGAAATCCTTGCCTTTTGCCCAAGCCCTGTGCAGTCTACAGTTTGTGTCTGCTTACTTCAGCCCTATAGTGGTTCTGCCTTACAGCCTGGAGAGCAGTTAACTGGCGCTGACAGCACTGGTGTCACCAGAAAGTGTAGCATGGCACTCACCTCATGCAGCTCTACAAAGGGATTTGTGTCTATATGGTGTATATAGAGGTATATATCTCAGATATCTTATAGTCTGAATCATTAAGGCACAGAGGGGTAGAAGAAAGGGAAAACTAATCTTTCATTTCAGCTTACAAATGGAGAAATGGAGCATGCTGAAATTTGAGCAAGGTTTGGAATCTGATGAAAAAGTCTACTTCAGCTTGTCATTCTGAGTAGGTATGGTGTCTGTATGTGAATTTAAAACTTTTCCAAAGATTCACCAAATACAAAATAATGACAGTGCCAAAATTTATCCATGTGCCTGTCCCTGTCAGGCCACTATTGACTTTTCATTATTCCAGTTCTAAATTGAATTCAGCCTCAGGGAAGGAAACATTTATGTAAGAGGGTGACAGTGAAAGAATCTTTGTCCTAATCCTGCATATGAAAAACAGGCCTTGGGACCAGCATGTCTTCAGCTAATTAAATTTCATCATTCTTCCCCTTCAAGAAAAGATGTTTTCCCCTGCAAACTACCAGGGAGCTTTATAGTCTTTTTCCTCTGTCACAGAATAATTTTGGACAAGGAAACTAAAACTGAGCAAGTAGAAGAATAGTCTTGATAGAATTAATGTTACACAGTATTTTTGTGCTTGTATAGGTGAAAAATTTCTAAGGCCTATTTGTGTAGGGAGCAGTCCCTGACAAAGTTATTTCTCCTATGTAGCCAGGTTTCTCTTCTTCCATTTCTCTTTTTATTTACTGTTCGGAAAAATAGTCTTTTGAGAAGGACATTTATCCTGATTGTATAGGAAAGTCCTATCCTCTTTTGATTATACTAGTTACAAATATTAAAGAGATTTAGAAGATTAGTATTTTTAGGCTATTTTGCATTAATTTATCCTGTGTCATATTTAATAAGCATTTCATTGATGTCTGATATCCCAAATTGTGTTGATTTGAAGCCGCACAACATTTGAAACCTCTCACTAGTTCTAGAATAGGTAGCTGCTGGATATGGCTTTTCAAATCTACATTACATGAAAGAACATCATGGAAGAATTAAGGCAAATGTTTAATTACAAAGGCTACTGAAAATCGTCCTGTTAAAATTCAGAAATACAGCTTGTGCACTTAATCACACAAAAGCTAAGTTCATCACTTATTCAGCATTCTTTGTGTCTAACAATGCCATGCCAAAAACAAAGGCATGTTTTTTCTCCTACAATGGACTGGGCAGCTCTGTTTCTTTCCTCCCTTGTTTGATTTACAATATATGTATTGTCTGAACACTTAGCATGAATATTTTTTGCAGTGGATGCCTTGTCTATCTTGAAGACTGTAGATCCAGGGCTTTAATATTCTGAAGCCTTTTTAAATTTGTAATCTTTGTATCTAAATCTCAGCAAAAGAAGTGAAATAATTGTGAAAACCAGACCTTGTTGTCTGGGAGCAACATGCACTATAAATTCACAAATATATAAATAATGCATGATATTCATTTTGTGGCTAAAGATTTTTTTTTCTCTGGGACATCTAGTAAAGTAAGAAAAACTGCATTATTTGTCTGTTCAAAAAAAAAAAAAAAAGGTCTAACTGTTGCAAATAAAGTATCAAAAAAATTCATCATTATGGGGATAACTAGAATGTTCTTATTAATGATCAAATGGTAATTAACTGCTGATTGAATGAAAAAATGTTGATAAAGCAATAGTTTAAGATTAATTAAATGGTGATATAACAATTAATTGAGAAATATTTAAATGCTGGTTTAAATAACAGTTTAGATAGTGGTTAGACATTGATTTAGACGACAGTTTAGACAGTAGTCAAGCTTTGCTACTTACCGCACTTCTAATAATTAAGCTACAGCTGGATATATATATAAATTACTTTAGCATACACTATATTTTAGGCCTAATGTGAAATATTGCTTACCTCATTATAGGTATCAGATGCTGGGTAAAGGGTCTCTCGACCTTGAGGAGTGACCTTGAGCAGTGGCCCTGCTCATGGAAAGTCTCAATGGCTGCTGTGTAACCAGCAACAGTGCAGGAGAGTGCAGCGGGCTTGGTGGGCTGCAGGTTTTACAGTGTGAAGTGATTGACTCGCAGGCAGCCCCTGTCCTGGGGTTTGTTCAATGCACAGCTGGAGCAGTTTTAGTTCTGTCCAGCCCCAACTCAGGCATCTGATGAAACCTGGCCTGCACTGCAAGAGAATACAATGAGCAGGCAGCAACAAGAGAATGAGGAAAGAGGCTGTGGAGTCTCCTTCTCTGGTGATATTCAAACCTCCCTGGATGCAATCCTGCTTCAGGTGACTGTGCTTTAGCAGGGCGTTGGACTAGATGACCACCAGAGCTCTCTTTCAACCCAACCATTCTGTGACTCTGTGATACTCTGAATTGTTGACTCCTCTAGAAATGTCTATTATGAGCACAGAAAAATAGTTTAGATGCACTTAGGGTTTGGTTCCTTCTTGCTTTTTCTTTTTTATATCAATAAATTTAAAAAAACTATAATGGCATACATAAATTGAACCTTTTTAAAGACTGTATAAAAGCAAGCTAGAGAAAGGATACAGCTGACTTAACAATGGAAGAATGCTGGGGGTTTTATAAAAGATCAGGTTGTGACTTGTCCCAGATCTCAAACACAAAGAACTAATTTTTATTGAAGTAATTAAAATTTGCCAAGCAAAGTAAATTTGTCAACCCACATAAAAACTTACTGAAGAAAGTTAAATTCTTGAGTAGTGTGAGAAAATAAAAAGAAAAGAAAACAAAAAAACCCGTAACAAACCCCAAACCAACTCCAAATCAGAAAAGAGAATCTGAAAGAAAAGGAAGCAGCAAAGGTCAAATTTGAAATCCATGACAGGTGTGTTGCCAAAAATCACACCAATAAACACAAGATCATCCAATGCTAATGTTTGTAATATGGTAGTTTAACTACTAAGGATTGCTCCAACTGCAAGAGTCAGTACAATATATATATATCATACACGAAAGAGAATACTCCAGCTCAGAAGAAACCATGGAAGCGACACCAGTACAGCGAAATTTTGAATTAATCCTAGTCAGTTAATTGATGTATATATTTGCAAATTATACTCACTGGTTATATATCTTGCTCCATATTTAATAATCCTTAATCTGTTGCTAAACTTCAGTTTTATCTCTTTTTGTCAATATGCATGTAGTTTTTTCTAACAAATACCTTGTGAAAATTATAGAAAATGCAGCCAAACTTCATTAGTAGGGAAAATTGTAACTAAAATATTCTTAGTAGATGGGTTACAAATATACTAAATAAACATTTATAAATGTTATAAACCTAATATAGAAACTAATGGATAGATGTTATAGTCTGCAGCCTTTAGTATTTAATAAAGGAGTAATAAATTGAAATAATTAGAACACACCCAAGATAATGTCAGAAACAAGACAAAGCATCTACTTAGGCATAAACTCAAATGCACTCAGCATGGTCTCAGCCCATATTGACACTTTAAGGTCTTTATATTATCAGAAATTTTTTTTTAAAAAATGGAAGCCTGGAGACCCATTCACTGTTATAGGAAAGTGTATGAGATTATACTTCAGTAACTTTCTTGAAAATTGAGAAATATAATATTCATAGTTTGTCTGTTGTGACATCAGATGAACAGTGATATCAGAGCAGCTGTTAGAGGCCTATGCATATGCCAAAAACTAAGGCAAAGTCAGGAGCTGATATTGATGGCACATTGGAAAAAGTTGAACTCCAATTGGTTGTTTAGTGTTCGCTGAAAAGAGCAATGAGCATGTCCTTTGTGGTAAAGCTTGTAAAAGGTTGGATTGATAATCTTTTCCAGCCTAAATAATTCTGTGAAAATCCTCTTCACTGTTATATATAACTAAGTGGGCTGGTGGATGGTGGGTTTAAAGAAGAAAAAATTTAAAAACTAACTTTGCTAAGTAACAATATTCCAGCAACAATGTGTCATTGGCTAATTCTTCATGCATGGAACACTGCACACCAGTGTCTGCATAGTTAGGAATTGCTGTCAGAGTTTCTGGGATCTTGCAGAGGTCTCTTCCAGGGAATCTTCCAGGGAAATGGGAAAAAAACAGAGACACAAGGGGAATTGAAGAATAAAATATGTTTAAAAGGTTATTTTGGAAAAATTGCCTTTTTTTCCCAGAGCATTAAGACCTTTTTTTTCATATCTAATTTTTCTTGCTTCTATATATACAATTCAACATGTCTCAAATTGCTATTTAAAATGGTTTACAGTTTTAATATATTTCAAAACATCAACCCCCTAAAATATTTAGGATATAAATATGTAGTTGATATCAGTTTAATATTCAACCTTAACAGAATTAATATTTAACAAGCATCTTCAGTCTTCTCAAGACTGTTTACTTGAGAAAATCTGACTTAAAGATAGAAAAATTACTAATTTCCTAATTTTTGTACTCAGTTGAATCTCAATTAAAGTGTTCCTTATGCAAACAATCTATAGTATGTCTTTTTTCAGACTCTAACCCTATAATAATTTTAGTAGTTTTGTGAGCAGTAGAATGGCTACTTTATACTGGAATGTGTTTGTTTGGTTTTTTTTTTTTTTTTGTCAGCTCAATATTGAGTTTGAGTGCAGTATTGAACTATATTAAGTTTGACAGTGTATAGTTAAAACAAATTCCTAAAGTAATTTCCTTTACATGTTGGTGGTGTTGTTTATATATATGTTGTTTAAAGTGTATTAAATTTGTGAAAAAAATAATTTGCCATAAACTTTCCTTTGGTGCTTAACCATCAATGCATTATGTCATTAAATAAATGGGAATAGTTCTCAGTCAGGGAAAGTTTCTTTCAATCAATCTTCTTCATCTTTAGAGAGACTAAAAATTGCAGTTTCTTCTCTAGGGACAAATTTAATATTGGAAAGTAACAAAACATTTTAAGCTGTTTTCAGCTGTAGAGGTAAAGGAACATGCATAACTTTTCTAAGTATCTAAAACTAGCAAAATGACATAGCTCCCATTATCTTGAAATTTTGGAAGATGAGAAAGAAAGATGAAATGTAGTATTACATCATGGGCAGGATCATTTTATGACTACAGTGCATTTTGCTCTGTAGGAAATGGACAATTAGCTGGAATTGAATATTTGTTTTTATTCTCCATTAATTTGCAGGCAGAGTAATATCTCACAAAGCTGATGGCTGCCCCAGGAGAGCCCCAGCCCCAGTATCCATGCATAAAATCCATCATCATGACTCACTGGAAGTAGATCTCGAAATCGTCTTTCAGACTAAGAGGAGTCAGTGCCTTGTGGTGGGACACATGATGGGGTGCAGAGGAAGAGCATCTTGGGATCAGACAGGAACCAAAGATGAAAAAGGGATTTAGGAGATTTGGGGACGAGCAAGTGTGGAAAATAGGGGAGAAAGGGAATAAAAAAGCTTGGTAAAATAGAAGTATTTGGCTAATTGGTACATTTGTCCAGCTATGTCCTGTGCCTTAGTGCAATCTGAAATTCTGAATTCTTTCTGAAATCTGTGTTTTGACTGACTTTCTATAGGAGGCATGTGGCCTTATTTGGATACTGTAAGCTACACTTTTCTTTGAGCAATGTATAATTTGCCCATGTTTTCTTGATGTTAGATGATCCATGCCTCCACTTCAGAATTTCTGAATCCCATCCAAAGATAGCATAGACTTATATTAGCTAATGACCTAAAGCAATCATACAAGATTTCTTGGAATATCCTGGAGAGGGAAGAATGCTTTCAAATTTTAAATGCTAATATATCTGTTTTACTAAAAAGAGTAATACATTTCTGTCACGACATGCAGCTAGCTATATTTCTCCTAAATAAATACACAAGAATATACATGCTGCCAATAACCCAAAATAGAGTAAGAACTTGTGATTAAGTATTTGAGGTCAAAAAGCACCATAATTTACATCAAAAGTAACTGCAAATTAAGTAATGATGAAAATTAGAAAGGTGATAAAACAGCCCTTTATCAATACTGGAAGCTGGCTGATTTTCAAGAAGGGCAAGAAAGAGGACCCCAGAAACTACAGGCCTGACTGTCTCACTTCAGTGCCTAAAGACGCTTAACCCAGAGCTCTCGAGGTAGCGACAGCGTCCTTTATGCAAGTGAAATCCCTGCTGGGACGAGTTGCAATGGTTTTACAACTCTCCCAAAGCACAGAATTCTAGCTACCACAGATGACCTATTTCTGCTGGCTCCTCTAGAAATGAGTTACCATGAGTTACCTCTAGAAATGAGGCGTGGTGTTCTAGCGTTGGTGAGAATGAAAGGCTACACAGAGGGCTCTTCTCTGGGATAACAGCCTATTTATTATAAATCCAGTGTTGCGTTATGAGGGTCCAGGAAGGAAGTCCGAAGACATCCATGTGGCTGGATTAACCCAGAAGACAGAGACCGAGGAAACCCTGCACAGGTCTTTTAAAGGGAGGTGGGACCAGGAAACACCCAGTGGGAAACTGTATAGTTCAAAGTGACCAGTGGAGGGGAGAGCTTCCCAGGGCATAGCCATATATGGGACCTAAGGTATGGATACAGGTAACAGAAGAGAAATATGGGGTTTCAGCACAGCTCAGGCAGAGGGTTCAGATATTGGAGGGAGAAGGTTGAGGGCATTACCTTGGCTTTCTTCCCACCAGTCCTGAAGCTCCACAGCATGAGCTTCTGCCAAGTATGCTGCTACAAGTGCCTGGTAAAATCCTGGAAAATATTATTCTGGGGGGTGTTGATAAACACCTGGAGGACAACGCAATCGTTGGTCACAGCCAGCACTACTTCATGAGAGGAAAGTCCTGCTTGTTGAATTTCCTTTTACTACAGTGTAATGCACCCAGCTGATAAAGGGAAACCAGTAGGTGTAATATTTTTGGACTTCAGCAGAGCCTTTGATGCTGTCTCTCACAGGATCCTTCTGGACAAAATGTCCAACACACAGCTGGATAAACACATCATGTGATGGGTGAGCATCTGGCTCACAGATAAGGCACAAAGGGTTACAGTGAATGGGGTGACATCAGACTGGGGACCTGTCACTAGTGGAGCTCCACAGGGGTCCATCCTCAATGCTGTGCTTTTCAACATCTTCATAACATGACTTGGACACAGGACTCAAAACAATACTAAATTTGCTGATGACACCAAATTGGAAGGATCTGCCAACTCACTTGAGAGTGGAGAGGCCCAGCAGAGAGACCTCAAAAAATTAGAGAGATGGGCAATTACCAGTTGTGTGAAGTTTAACTAAAGCAAGTGCCAGATTCTGCATCTAGAATGGAGCAGACCTGGTTGTGTGTATAGACTGGGGAATGACATGCTGGAAAAGAGTTCTGTGGAAAGGTACCTGGCAGTCCTGGTCGATGGCAAGTTGAGCATGAGTCAGCAGTGCCCTGGCAGCCAGGAGGGACAACCATGTCCTGGGGTGCATCAGGAGCAGCATCACCAGTGGGCAAGGGACGGGATTGTCCTGCTTTGCTCTACACTGGGGTGGCCTCACCTTGAGTGCTGTGTGCAGGTTTGGGTGCCACAATATAAAAAAAGACATTAAACTGTTAGAAAGCATCCTAATGAGGGCAATGAAGATGGTGAAGAGCCTTGTAGGGAAAAGAGGTGGGGAAGCATTTTAAATACATGTAGTCAGCCTAACCATGTAGTCTACATTGTTTAAATACTCTGGAGTTCATCCACAGCAATAGTGCAATTAACTACTGTTGCAAGTGATTTTAAAGGTGTCTATATAGTACTGAGAATTATATAGTGTCAGGGGAAGTTTAGTGACGTTTTAGAAAAAGGGTTTTCACCCAGAGGCACTGGAATGGGCTCCCCAGGGAAGTGGTCACAGCACCAAGTCTGACAGGGTACAAGAAGTGTTTGGACAATGCTTTCAGGCACATGGTGTGATCCCTGAGGTGTCCTTCACGGGGCCAGGAGTTGATCTCAGTGATCCTGATGCATCCCTTCCAACTCAGCTGATTCTATGATTCTGTGATTTGAATACTGTAGAAAAAGTATTAACTTCAAAATTTGAACACCAGTTTCAGATATACCTTTTAATTTTTTTTTCTTTTCAAGTTAACAATTATATATAATGCTTTGGGAGGCATATAATGTAATATTTATCAAACTAAATCTAGTCACTGAGTAGATAAAACTAATCCTGACACGTATTTCAGCTGTGTTATCTGCACAGAAAATACTTATTTTATCAAGTATTGGAGAATCTGATTCATAAGGAAGAGGGACTGTATTTTGGGGCATTGTTGTTTGTAATTTACAGTCTTTAAGAATAATTAAGCTGGTGCTTAATTATAATGCAATATAAACTGTATAATTCTCAGTACTATATAGACACCTTTAAAATCACTTGCAACAGTCGTTAATTGCACTATTACTATGGATGAACTCCAGAGTATTTGAACAATGTAGACTACATAGTCAGGCTGACTATCTGCATTTAAAATGCTTCCCCACCTCTTTTCAGGGCTTTCAGAAGGTCGGTTTCAGTGTTGAGCCATCACCCTCCTTCATCTCAAGGAAGATTGCAAACTATATTTAAAACCACTTTGAGCCACTGAGCAATGAATCAGTACAGCTGGGTCAGCTCAGAAAGTATAATTCTTTAAGGTTTAGCAGTGTTAAATTCTTTCCTGGGTAAGGCAGTAATGTCCAGCCTTTGCTGGGTTGGTTTGCCTTCTGGTGCCCTTCTAAAACTGTGTAGCCCTCAGTCTTATGGGTAGATCACTTGAAATTATTTTGGTATGGAATATCAAGATGAAAACTAAACAATTCCTGTCTTGTCCCGTGCTCCTTTCTTGCCTCCCTCCCTCTCTCGCTCCCTCCCTCCCTATCTCCCTCCCTCTCACCGTCCCTCCCTCCCAATGTTCTGGATAACCTTGATAGTCTACCATTGCAAATACAATACAGGTTTTAATAATATCCCTACTTCATATTAAATGGAAGCTCCAAATACAATATGAAATCCTATCAACCTGACCAGCACTTCATAAGATCCCTGAGTCCTTCGGAACAGGAGATATCTGTAGTGTCAATAAATGTGATATTGCCTTCAGTCAGGATCTGCCCAGCTTTTCAGAGGCTTATGGCACTCACACTGTCACAAGCTTTCTTTTCTCCTTTTAAGAGATTTTCTGAAGGTCATTTAAGAACTATAAAAAACTGAACATCTTCACTATAGTCTGATTCATTATATTGTAGAATCTGGTTTCTCTGAAGTAAAAAAAGCATTTGTCTTCTCTTTTCAGCACAATATTAATATCTTAGTAAAATTTATTATTTCTATTCTTTCAAAAGAGTAGTATTTCCATCAATGGAACGGAATTCATACTTCCACAGTACAGAATCAAAGTTCAGAGCAGTTATTGTCACTGAAATGAAGGGGTCTCTTATCCTTTCACCTTCTATTGCTGCCTTCTTGTGGCCAATAGGAGGTGTCATAGGGCCTTTACAGTAGATTCAATATAGAGAAAATCACTGATGGAATCCAAGGAGTATCATTGGATACATATAGTTTACATTTATCACAGAGAGCACACAAGGATTTCACACTCATCGTGTGAAGAAGTATATGCAAGGACAGCAGTCCATTAATTGCTGCAAAACCTGAATTTGCTTAAAAAATTGCTTTGGCTGTCTTGCCAATTTTTTACCAAATATTAAAAAAAAAAAAAAAAAAA
>VZRZ01004056.1:0-53968 GCA_013398175.1 Climacteris rufus | reverse complement strand
CCCCCTTTTTTATGAGTCACTTACTTAAAAGATTTTTGCTTAGTTGCTGCCAGGGAGACAGTTTTGCTCTGAGATCTGTAACAAGAAAAACTGGTATGCTTCTATCCCCAAGGAGAGGAAGAGTTAGTAGAAGGGGAGAGGACGAAGGACGTTTTGTTGAAAAGACCTTAATTTTCAAAAGAGGGAAGCAATCTTATGTTTTTGTAGTAGATGGGAAAGCTGAGATTTTGATTGAGAATGCCTCTGGGATTTGTTTTTCTGTAGTTTCACAAAAAAAAATTTATTTCTCTGCCGCATAATGCACATATAAACAGTTTTTTTTGTCTGAACCAGATTCTCTGTTCAAACTCAATAAGTGTGTATGAAGGTAGATGCATAAAAATACAAAGTTTTGAGAAAAATCCTTTTCTTTACATGCCACTCATGACAGTGCATATGGACTTGGAATTATCTCACAAAGATGTATTTTGCTCAGATCAGAACATTTTTCTTCCCAAAGCAAATAACTGATAAACTGCTTTTTGTTTATCCTTTCCCTTTTCTGTTGGGCAGGGAGGTGTCTTTATTTTCCACTGGAAATCTATACTACAAGAACAATAAATTTGACTATGGAATGACTTCATGCTCAACTGTGCCTGATTGTTTTGTGCCATGCCACCATCCCCTCTTAAAGGACCACTTTCTTCTCTTCCATGGGACATCCACCTCCTTCAGGTCAACTACAAGTGCACTGAAATGTGTAGAAAGATCCTCACTGACTTGAGCAGGCTCATGACCAGACTGTCCCACTACCTGCTAGACACTGAACAAGGCCAAGAACATTGAATTGTGCTGAAGTGCCTGGAGAAGGGCTTTGACTGTGTGCAGTAAATAAACCATGTGGGTCAAATGGAGTATTGAACAGCTTGTGTTCCGTGAGCACAATACACCCTGGCACCAAGAGAGAAAGCATCAGGCTTTTGTTTTAATAAGAAGAATAGGTAGTTATGTACAGAGGTAGACAATGCTCACATACAGAAAGGGCAAAGTTAAGGTTATGTGGTACATTTATAGCGAGTGCTTTCTTTTGCAAACTTAATGCTTTTTAAATTTCTTTGCCATTTGAAAGCTTTGTAAAGGCCTTCTTTGTCATGTTATGAAAAGTTATTGTGACCTCATTTAAAATACACTGAACATCTTGAGTAGTTATCTTAGAGCATCTTGACTTGTGAAAGGGGTTGATCTTTATAAATAAAAGGGTAAATTATTAATGCTATGTCATATGAGTCTAGACACTGGTGTTTGAGTAGGACACTGCCATAGCAATAAAATTTCATCAGAATCAGAAGATCTTGGGATCACAGTAGTGATGTTTTTGAGCTCCATTCCCGAGCAGGAGAAAAATGTACTGTCTGCTCTGTTACATATTAAATTGTTGATCT
This sequence comes from Climacteris rufus, assembly GCA_013398175.1. Lineage (NCBI taxonomy): Eukaryota > Metazoa > Chordata > Aves > Passeriformes > Climacteridae > Climacteris > Climacteris rufus. The sequence continues at coordinate 52,547 of VZRZ01004056.1, read as the reverse complement.
GTCGATATTTTTCCATGCATTTGCTGCATCTGGAAGAACCACCTTTTGCAGTACAAGAACCACCTTTTGTAGTATAAGTAAAACTGATGAGTTGTAGAACTGTGTCTTAATAACTCAGCTTTTCATGGAAACTTATAATTAGGATTTCCACTGGGAATGTTTGGAATAACCTTTATTCCCATAGAATATTAAGAAATATTAAATGAGATTATTTCCAAGAAAGACATACTGAATTTCAGTGAGATAAACAAAAAAGCAAATTTTTTTTCCATGAAATATACCCTTAAATATGGATGTATGAGAACCATCATCCAATATAGCATTTGGGAATTGCTTGTTTATGGTTTCCTTTCTGATTGCAGATGAAAAAGAAAAAAAAAAAAAATCCTGATCTCATTTTGTTTTAAAATGAGTATTTTTATATAAAGCAGGTATTCTATTCCATTAAATCCCTAGGCATTGTGCAAAAATGACAGCAAAGGTGTGGCTATTGGTCCATTTCCAAGCAAATCTTGTATTGGCTGATATTCACTCAACTAATATAAAGCCTTTAAAAGTAGGATACAGAATGTAAAATGTTCAATCAAAACATGTATAGAATACTCTTCCTAATGCTCACAACTGTCATTACAGCTCAGTTGTTTGGATTTGCAGACAGGAGGGAATCAACTGAAAAAAACATATTTCAGCACCAGAAATTGAAGGGAAATAAAAACTAAATAATAATAATAATAATAACAATAACAACAACAACAATGGCAATAATAATAATGAACTCTGAGTTTTGGAAAAGAAGCATCTTTAAATCCATTCTATTTCGGTTTTATTTTCATGTCTTCCCTTTTACTAAATTAATTTCTACATGCTGTTGCAGAGAAATAATGTCACTGAAATCCAGGCAGTCCTTCCTTATCAGGCAACAGCTGTCCCCAGATGCAGCATTTTAATTTTGAAAGGAATATAAGAGCAATACATTTTCACTGACAACCATGCAGCAAACAACCCTCATTCTATAATAACTTGTCTACAGTGTTTCTATTCATAGTGGCTTTATGCCTATTTCATGTAACTGAATTTTATATTCACCTTTTTTACATTGTTTAAAGAGAAGGTTGTCCATTTCTGTTTATAATTTAAAAGCTCATTATTTTTGCTGGCTCCTTTTCTCTTCAGTACTGCTTCTTGTTTGATGTGTTCCTGTTGTCCTACCAGCAGGAATTCCATTGTAACCAGACTGCTGTGCTCAGTGTTCCTGCTGTTTTCCATTTTAATTGCTATTATTATGTTTGCCCCTCTAGTAGAAGACTTGGTAAATAAAGCAGTTACCGTACACCTTAATATTTGCAAATATATAAACCGTAATAAAAATTTTGCCTATACACTTTCATAGACTCGTAAGATCCCTTCAGAGCAAACTGTAGGTCCTTGAAAACTCAGAATAATAAAACATATTCAGTTTGTTCCTAAGAACTTACACCTCTTTTAACAAAATATTATAAATAAATTCAAGTTATAAGAGTGTTTTCCAAAGGAAGTTATCATGATTATTATGAGAGAATCTCTAACTGCCATTAGTTGTCATTCATGCACAGATACAAATGCAATTGGTGTTTCTAATGCTTTGTATATCAAACTCTCAGGAAGCCATCTCATTAGCAAAGATAGTACTGCTAGCTATATCTTTACACTGTACTGTAAGGAATTTCAGTTAAATAATATCCAACTTCGTAAGATATTATCTCCAATGTTTCTTTATGTTAGAATTCACTTGGAAGTGCAAGACTTTTCTGCATAGTTCTAAGTAAATTTAGTTCTGTTTGTCTGGGCCTGAAATAGAGATTATTGTAAACTAGAACCCTCAACCCCTATCTGTTATCTCCAAAGCTAGAGAAAGCATTAGGGGTGAGCCAGAACTGTCACTGTAAAAGCCAGCTGGGAATTTGCCCATATGTTGGGTCATGATTTGACTTAGCCCAGTATAGATTGGTACCAGACATAAAATTTGGGTCAAAATCCAATTTCTCTCCAAGAGCCTGATGGGTTTCCAGTCAAGTTTTCCTATTTATATTACAGTCACTTGTCTGAGTTTAATGGTGAAATCCATATCAAGCATAACACTAAGAATGCAGGCTGTTGGATTATTCATGTCTGTGGAATTTGGGATTTCCTGCTGTCATGTCACCATGACACAACTGGAAAACCAATGTACCTGATTGATTTTGTGTAATTAATCTGATCATGGATTTCGTGTTTCAAAGCATTCAGGATTTGGAGGAACAAGAGTATGCCAGACAAAGAGGGGGTTCCTTATAAATGCAGCTGTCTCATTCTAGAGAGCTGAGCCAGGGCTGCAAAAATAGTCTGAGAATCAGGGGCTGATTCATCTGTTTTTTTCTGGGTAGTGACTGTACCATGCTGAAGCAGCCATAAGACCACAGTTAAGGTTTTTATGAAGATTTTCAGTTTCACAGCATAAGGATTTATTTTCACATTCCAAATTGTTTGAGAATATTGTATACAAGCATTATTATTTTGTATGTACTCGAATTTCTGTGCTTGATTTTTTTTCCCTTCTATTTACAGCCCATGCAGGCAATGATAGATATTTGTGAAGTATTTTCCTGAAAATATCATGAGAAATTTGAGCCCCCAAAGGCTAAGCTAATTAAATATTGCTTCCAGTGTTCCCTGTAATTAAATACACTAGAATAATTCAGTTCTGAAATGTTTGGTTTATATTTAAGATGCTTTATCTCATCACATTTTAAACCTGCTTTTTTCATACCTCTTTCTTTTTGCAGTTCTATGTTCAGAACTAATGAACACAGAGACATCTGATCCAAGCAGAGATGCAGGCATTGAATTTAAATATTATGTTAAGCTACCTGGAAAAGAACCTGGAGATGCTGGTCAACAGTGGCTGAACACGAGCCAGCATGTGCCCAGGTGGCCAAGAAAGCCAATGGCATCATGACCTGTATCAGCAGAAGGACAAGGACAGTGATAGTCCCACTGTTCTCAGCACTGGTGAGGCCACACCTCAAATCCTCTGTTCAGTTTTGGGCCCCTCACTACAAAAAAGACGTTGAGGTGCTGAAACAAGTCCAGAGAAGGAGCTGGAGAAGGATCCAAAGAGTAAATCATGTGAGGAGTGGATGAGGGAGCTGGGGTGTTTAGCCTGCAGATAAGGAGACTCAGAGGGGACCATCTTGCTCTCTACAACTGCCTGAAAGGAGGTTGTAGCAAAGTTGGGGTCAGTCTCTTCTCACAATAATAACTGAGGAAATGGATTAAAATTGTGGCAGGGGAGATACAGATTGGATATTAGGAGAAATTTCTTAACTGAAAGAGTGGAGAGGCATTGGAACAGGCTGCCCAGGGAATTAGCAGAGTCACCACTGCTGGAATTGTTTAAAAGACATGTAGATGTGGTACTTAGGGACTTGGTTTAGTGGTGGTCTTGGCAGTGCTGGGTTAATGGTTGGACACAATGATCTTAGAGTGTTTTTCCAAGCTACATGATTTTTTATTCCATATGCATAAATACGACAGATCAATCACTTGTATGAGTGGTTCTCCATTAACTTACAGATTTTCAGTAAGCCTATGTGCAGATTAAATACATATAACAGACAATGAATACTGCATGTGGGTTGCAACTGAAATGGAGGTTACTCAGTTATTCTTTCACTTTGGTCCATACTCTATTCTGTATATTATTTTACCAGACCAACATATGGAAGTGGCTGTGTGTGGAAGTGGTGAGTAAAATTGTCAGTGAAACTGTAGGTAGTCCCTGAGTGAGTCACCATCTTAATTTCAATTTTTTCAGGACAGGTGATCCTTTTATGGCATATAAAATACCGGTGACCAGAAAGAACATTTTCCCTCAAATTAGAAAATGTAAATGTTTTCCATTTGGTAATTCACTGATGAGTTGTGAAATGCAAAAAGAGACAACTATCTAGTTTTTAATAATTTGTCTCCTGAAATGTATCACCCATTGTTTATTCTTGTAAATTTTTTTTGCTCCCTCTGATTAGGATGATTGAACTGGAGGATTAACAACAATCAGATCAAAGCAGTAAAATTCAATCTCTATTAGGCTTTCACCTCATTTTGCCCCAAATTCAGGACATCTCTAAGGGACCCAGATGCTTCTCAGGAAAATAGGGGTGTTTTCCTGCATATTTCAAGATCCATTATTTTTGGGAGTCAAGTAGCATTTCTAAAATGTGATTCCAATAGGATAAGGATGATCTAATTTGAAAAAGATTTTTACACATGTAAGTGAAGGAAAATTCAGCAAATGGGTATTTCTTTGGTACTGAGTTGCAAAGAGTCTGGAGAAAGTAGTAATAATTCAGAATCATTCTAGAGGCATAGTGACTGTAGTGAAGATCCTTTGTTTCACATCTGTAAGGGAAGAGTAGATATGTATAGCAAATTCTTGTAGTGAGAGACAATTCATGTACACTAGGTATATGCATGTATGTGTAGAGAATTATGGCTGTGTTCTGCTTCAGCCTTCCATGCAATTTATTCTGGCAGCCTTTTCTTTTCTTTTCTTTTCTTTTCTTTTCTTTTCTTTTCTTTTCTTTTCTTTTCTTTTCTTTTCTTTTCTTTTCTTTTCTTCTCTTCTCTTCTCTTCTCTTCTCTTCTCTTCTCTTCTCTTCTCTTCTCTTCTCTTCTCTTCTCTTCTCTTCTCTTCTCTTCTCTTCTCTTCTCTTTTTTGGTTTGGTTTTTTTTTTGCTTGCTTATTTGTTTGTTTTGTTTGGGGTTTTTTGTGGGTTTTTGTGTGGGTTTTTTTTTTTTTTGAGAGGACGGACATCATGCTCTCAGAGCATCTCTAAATGTCTGTATTATGTGGAATTTAGCTTTCTACCACCCAGAAACACATATGTTCATTGCAAGCTGTAACCTGATTGCATGAGGCTAAATGATCTTTAAAATAGACTCACAGACATTAAATAATTCCTTTTCTTCTTTGTCAGCATCCACACAATGAACTTAATAGGAGTAATGACATCAGATATGTACAGCATGCTCTGAGTACAGTCACATGCTATAACCATGTCATGCTTGTGTTAATTTATATTGTTTTAATAAAGGCCATTGCCCCTCTATTCATTTTATACCTGGCTGCATATTCCCACTTAGTCAAAGGGAGCTTGAGGCCTGAAACACTTATAAAGCATGTATTCATGCTTTTCGTCAGTTACCTTAGATTTCACCAGCTGCCTGTAGTAGCCTGCAATGTATAGCAGTTCAGGAGTTTGTGGTGAATTTATTATACTTGACAATATTCCCAAGCATATTTGGTAGAATGGTCTGAATATTAATGCATCTCCTGAGTCAGTACAATCCCTCACTGTTCTGTTGTTACTGCTTTCTTTGAAATTCAGTCAACAGCCTGCAATACCAAAACAACAAAAATATGTGCACTTATCTTCAGGCCATTAAAATCCTACAGCTGTGTTTACCTTCCTTTTTGTGGAAGGAATGAGTAAAAAGCTTTCAAACAAATACATATAAAAAAGAAGAAGGACAGGGGAACTCCCTAGCAGGGATTAGAAGCTGCTGCCTTTCCTGGCATTTGCTGCAGAACAGAAACATCCTATACGTTAGCTGCCCTTTTCATTTCTGTTGAAACAGTGACAGAGTTTCTAGCATCCCCTGCTTAATGGGTAAGGGGCCCATGGGTACAATTCTGCAATCTAATCATTCCAGGTAATTTGCTGTATGGATGGTTGGGTTAAAGCAAAGTGGTCCAGAGACCTGAATTCATTTCAACTCCAAATTATTGCCACAACTGGAATGAGATTCATGTTTTAATCTTAAACTTTTGTCCATATATATTAATGATTCTTCTCTCCTACCTCCCACACCATGTGCAAAGGAAAATGATATACATCTCTTGTTTTAATTTCAGTTTGGTTGATGAAAGGAGACAGGGAATCTAATGTATGTATGAGAAGGGACAGAGACAGCTCTCCAGGTTGATCGGTTCTTTGAGTTAATTAATAGCTATATAATCTTGCAAAAGTTATGTGCTTCCTATGCTTGTATTTTTTTAAGAGCTGTGACTGTCATTCTTGCAGAAACCTTACATGTTCCTTTCAGAACAGGCACTATTTTGAGTTAGACATGGATTTATTTTATAACCTTGCCTTTTCACAAAGGAAAGCAAACTGATTCAAATACACACTTTGAAAACTGAAACAAACAAATTACATCCCTTCCCCCCCCTTTCTTACTGGAGTGATGGAGTAATCTACCATAGTAATTTTTTATAAATAAAAATTTACTATGGTAGATTACTCCATCACTCCAGTAAGAAAGGGGGGGGAAGGGATGTAATTTGTTTGTTTCAGTTTTCAAAGTGTGTATTTGAATCAGTTTGCTTTCCTTTGTGAAAAGGCAAGGTTATAAAATAAATCCATGTCTAACTCAAAATAGTGCCTGTTNCAGAAAGACCTAACTTCTCACTGAGCAGTTTTTGGAAGGTAAAAAAGGTCACCCATTTCTTTTTTCATTTTCAAATCCCAAGAGGAGATTTTCAAGGATACTAAGGGCTGTTAAGCACCCAATTCCCACTGAGCATCAGAGAGAATTGGACGACTGGCTGCCCTTTGTGTCTTTGATTTATTTCCCTCTTTGGTCTTTACTAACAACAATTTTTTCTCATTTGGAACACACTGATTGAAAACATCCAAGGTCAAATTCATTTTGCGGAATTCTACTGAAGTCAACAAAGACACACACCAAGATGGAGTTGAGTCCATAGTCATACTTTTAGCCTCTCATTAGTACCAAATCTTCGTGATTTTTAATCTCCATTGGAACCACTTGGAGAAAGAGAGGAAAAAACAACCTAATAAATGCTTAAAACTGAAGAGGAATAAAAAATAAATTGAATTTTTTTTTCGAATTTTATTTTAAAAAATCTTACCAGGAAAAATATTTTGCTTTTTGCAGGTTTATGTTCTTGTCAAATGTTTCCTCTGAAAATTTTATAAGAAAAATATGGCCTTCCTGCCTAACTAGTTAGAGGTTTTTTTATCTCCCTTTTTCTGCATAGCTTCCAGTTGCTTGTTAAGAGTGGAATTCATCTCACATCACTTTACAAATCTGCAATCTACCTGTCTACATTTGAACTACATTTCCTAGGCTCCATTTACACTCTTAAGAAAGACAAAAGCACTGCAGGGCATAATTAATCTGACCTATCCTAAATAAGATGTGAGGGGTAACACCCTATGTGTACTTGCTTTTCTCAACTAGCAAGAAGGGTAATCCAGCTGTCTAGATCAGATTTGCACTGTAGGAATCTACATTTGATCAGATGAATCCTCCCCAGCTGCCATCCATTTCTTTTTCCTTCCAAGGCTAACGTTCAGTCTGGTGTGATTGTGGTTTGTTTGTAAGATAAATTGCATTTGTGAATCTTCCAACATGTCCAACTCTTTCTGATATTTGTGCATTAAAAAAGACAGATTCCACACTCATGAATATAATGGAACTGATCATGTAAAATTTGGCACATCTGTCTAACATGTAACGTTGGCCTCTCACAAGAATATATGAGTACTTTAGCTGTTCCTAGTCATTTATATACTCCATTAAAAATAATTTCTTTTTATTCAAGTATAGTAGTTTTGTTCTGATGTCATATAGAATTATCTAGGTCAAACCAAAATTCTTCTTCATTCTTATCAAGAATATACAGAGACCTAACTGGAAGGATTATGGTTGAGGAACTTGTAGCATTTGTCATGGTGAGGAGTATAAGTTCCAGGTGACTGGAGACTGGTGGTTCATTTCAGACTCCTGAAATCTTCCTGAACAACTACTTCAGAAATGCTGTTACCTGGGATTTGCTACCTCCTGGGACAGTTTCAAAGTTCCCTTTGAGGTTACCGCAGGTGTTGTCCAGCATTATTAGCCACTTCAAACAAAACTCCATATTTTCTGATAGCATACCAGAATGAAATCACACTGCAGCTGATATAATTTCAGTTTAATTCTCCATGATTTGTTGTTGCTGTGATATCTTTATGGTTAATGTGTTTTCATAATTAATCTTTGTCTCAGTATTTTAAAAGAAGGTTTTATTCAGTTAAAGCCATTCTCCTTTGATTTTAATAGTAAGTACAGACAGGTTAGGGAAATGGGTTTGTCTGGAGCTCATATACAACCAAGTTTAGAAAGCTTAATGTTAATGACTTGAGCCTCACCTAAATAACTGGACAGTCAGTACTTAAAACACTGTATGTGTTCACTGACTCTGATATCTGAGTTATGGCGGCAAATGAGAACTACCCACCTAGTTAATTTAGTTTTTTTGAGAATATCACTGCATGGCAGGAAAAATGGAAGATGTACATGACTACTCTATCTGCTGTTGACATGTCTGTTTTAGTTCTACAGTTACTGTTGAGCTGGAATTCAACAGTCTGGTTGGGTCTAAAGAGCCACAGGAATCATTGAGAAAGTCTTAATTATTTTTGTGAATCAAAAATATATATCTAGAACAGTTTGGTTTAAATACTATCTCAATCAGTTATTAAAATATGTTTCCTAGGTAGAACAGTAGGAATCAAAGATTGCTTCACTAAACCGTAGTCCTTTAAGGTACTTTGTCCAAATGCCTCATCAATAACTCAAACGTAATCAATTTTAGCTACATCATTCCTCGTGGTTCCTTGTTTATACAGTATTAAAGACCTCCAGTTATGAAGATTCCACAACTTCCTCAGTCCATCTCTTTCAATGCCTCATTTTCTTTTACTGTCATACAGACTTTTTCTTTTTACCTAACCCAAATCTTTTCTGTCCTTTGAATGCAATCCACCATAAGCTTAGAAACACATTATTCTGACCTTTGATATTTTTAGGAACATGTTCTCACATTCTCACTTTTATTTTCTCTTCTTCAGTGTAAATTACTAAGTACATACATTCTTTCCTCCAAGGTACTATTTTCTAGATACCTGATGATTCCTGTCATTGTGTTCCAGTTTGTTGCGGTGCCTCTGGGCGTGGCCTGCGACCGGGCCCGGCCCTGCCGGGCCAGGGCCGGGGTGGGGGCCGGTCCTTTCCCCCCCACGCGGTGCTGGTCCTTTCCCCCCCGACGCGGCAGCTGGGGTGGCGCAGCCCCAGGTCGGCAGGGGTTGTCCCCGGCCAGGGTGGCAGGGGCTGTCCCCGCCCAGGGGAACAGCTCATTGGTTCCCATGCCGGCTGCGGACAGCCGACTCACTGGCCGGCACCCCTGTCAATCATCGTAATCCTCCGCAGTGGTTTGCTCTCCTGACTGCCCTTCCCCCGCCTCCATCCTATAACATGCCCTGACCTCCATTTTGTCTGTTTTTACCACACCATGCTCCAGCGAATAAAATCCTGCTGGCAATAAGCAGAAAAGAACCCTTTCTTGTCCCTTTGCTTCCCTGCATAAATTAAACCACTGTGCGTGAACTAAGCCTAGATTCTGTGGGAGTTCTGATGCCCAGCTCGCCTCCAGATTGGAGACGGGATGAGGCCAAAATCACTTCATTTAGGAAAACGAGACCGATGCAAAAGCCTCCGAGTTACTCACGCTTTTTACCCATGGCACCAGTTTCCACTTGGTCCACACCTTCCTTCAAGTTCAGGGAAACCAGTTAAGATTTACCAGAATGGTCCTTATAATTTTTTGCAGCAGGATGATGCTGTTGACACGTGCTGAATGTGCTATTACTGTCAAGGCCCCAGTGTTTCTTTTTTTATTTATTTTAAGCATAGATGAACAGCCATCATGCAGAATGACTGTATGGACACATAATTGCTTGGAGTGTACATTAAGTACAAGACAGCTATTTTGTACATAATCTCATAGTGCCAGGCCTTTTATTATTATTCTTATGGTAGCCCTAAAAGCTGTATTATTTTTCCATAGAACTTCTGATTAGGTGTTGTTCTTGCATCAGGGACAGTGTGTGAAGTTGATTGTTTCTGACACTGTTATTACTATGTTTTTCAGGCCAGATCTCCATCTCCGGTTTCTCCAGTAGAGTTTTAATTCCTGGCTGTCCTCCCTATCTTGTTGTCTGAAAATGTAATTTTATGCACATTGAATAAGTATCCTCTTTATTGTCTTATCCAGGTCAATGGATACCAGATCTGGACCAGACTCCCATGGATAGTTGCACGGTAGGTTCTTCTATTTTGACAATGAACCATTGATAGCTAGACTAAGTTGCACTATGGAGTACAAAGAAATACATTGAAAATGAGAGCAATGAATTAGAAACAATTACTAATTAATGTTTTGACAGAGTCCGTTGCAATTTAGTTACTTATCTTAATTCTTAGTGTAATTTTTTTCCTTTTTTGTCTACCAAACCCCCCCCAATCCCACCCAACAAAAAACCCAAACAAAAGAACTAAACTGCTCGCTCTTTGAAAAGAGATGTCATTAAAAGAGGATTCACTGTTATGATATGTGATATTTCTGTTGTTTAAGGCTATTTGCTACTTTCAAGTAAGTTAATTTATATGTCAATGAGCAGAACTCAACATTTTGAGGAAGAGCATATTCCTTGCAGAAATCCTGAAATCCTCACAGAAGTTCTGAATTGATAATGGAATGGTGTATGATGAAGATTCTGATGATACTGGTAGACCTCTTATCTAATGGAAGAACAGTGCTACTTAGAGTGTGTCTGGGATACACCTCTGGCCAAGCATGACACGGAGTTTATGATTCTCTTTGTTTTGCATTGTGAGCATTTGGTTTTTAACTGAAATTCTGGTTTGGTTCATGGTTTACATGATGATTGTCATGTGTATTTATACACAAACTCCAAAACAAGTGCACATACAAGCACAGAGAACCCAAATTCTGCCTTTTGTTGCACATTGCATAAAACTGCATTCAAATCTTTGGGTTATACAACAGTAAATTAAATCTGAAATTTACTTTTCAGTCTATAAATAAATATCTTAGTCTACAAATGAATTAAATATAAAGTAGTACCTATGAAAAACTGACAGATAAAGTGTAGCAAAGAACCCTGTCTTTCCTATTGCTTGTAGAAACCAGAGTGCAGATGTTCAGCCCTGACTGCTTATTTGCAATGTTACTGTTCAGGTCATGGGTGACCATCTGTTTCCTTTCACTTTATGACACAGCACTTGCCCTCCATGAATCTTTCTGAGTTTCCTTCTGATATGATGGCAAAAGAGGAGTGAAAGAAACACTTATTTGGACAAGAGGCAGAGAAGCTTGAATGAATAATATTATTGTAGTAAAGCAGTGCGATTCTTCTCTTTAGTTTCCAAGCATCCCTAACAGTGTAGTTAACTACTCCTCAAACAAGAAGAAGAGAAAGATACACAGCCCTATTGTTATTTGACTTTAGCCCTTGTAGGGCTCTGTTTCTTCCCACTGACTAGATTGGCCACCTTTGGAAATGATAAACAGAAAAGTAAGTATCTAAATTAGCTGCCATGGTTTGACTACCTCTCTAAGGATCTGGACTAATGCTTACATGGAGCAAATGTTTGTCTAAACTGTGTAGCAGTAGAACATTTGCTCTTTCAGAAAGCGGAACTGGCATTCAGTAGTTTCATGAATCAGAGGTCTTTTCTGTAACACAGATGGGCATTTTAAAATTAATTCTAACCCTATATTATGAATAGTTCTCTTCATGAGTGGGCCTGGGTTTATTTCTACAGGGAAACAGTATCTTTTTTTTTTTTAACAAGATACTTCTAAGCATAAGGGGAGAGAACAATGAGACAATGTTGAAAAGAAAAAACAAAATGCAAAGTTAACCACAAATTTCCATAATGAGGAAAGAAACCACAATGTACTCTGAGATGGTGCCAGCCAGTCCCTCACTGCTTTTCAATATAAAATAGAGGGTAAAATAAGAAAAGTTAAGGTACTTTGAAATGATCTACATGTACTGTTGATTGTAAGTCCCAACTTTTTTTGTCAAATATGCATATGCAATACTGTTGCATGCAGTTGTGCACACTTGAATGAAATGACAACAAAATTGTATCCAATGTATACCTTATGCAGGGAAGCTAACTTTTATGACAGTATTCTGACTTTCAAGAGCTTGCTTAAAACCCAAGCACATAACTGACTGGAAAGATGGGTTCTATTTTTTGTATCTTCAGTAACTGTTTGCAAAGTGTTAGGTTTATAGCACAGCCACTGTGCTCAAAATATTTGTACCTTTAATGTTTTGAGTCAGAATTAAACCAGTTTAACTACTTTAATCATGACTGTATGTACTTGAGAAGAATTTAACCTATTCTTTTCCACAAATACTTTTCCTAATTAAGTGTTTCAGATAAACAATTTAAATAGGTGGCTGAAAACTTTCAGAGGTCTTCTAGCTTAGCCACATGCCGTCTTGAGTGATTATTTGACTATCAACTGAGTGAATGCACTCAGATTTGAAACAATTTAATTCCAAACCAAACCTTTTCTTTTCTAAGTCTTATCATTTGTACTGCCATTCCAGAATCCACAGACTTGAAATAAAGTTAGGTCTCTAAGTTAATTTTGCTGTTCTTCAAAAACAATTGTTCTAGGTAAATGTCAGAATGGGCCACACATAATAGTGTGCTCCATCAGCACCAACTGGGACTTGATATAAACCAGTGAGGATTTCTAATGTATACTGTCTCAAGAAAGAAGTCCAACAGAGGCTTCTGTATTTCTACACCCAGATTTTGACTGCCACATGCAACACTTCTTTTAAAGAAATAAATTATGGAGAAGAATCAACAGTTGCTTCGTTTTCCCAAACATGTAAATATTCCTTTAATGGGAAAATATTTTAACCTAAATAATCCATGGATGCACAGAAAAGATACTTTTCAGCTGAGATTTGACTCTCATGATATCCACAAGCAACCCCAAAATGTTCATAAATATTTAACCACAACAGGAATGGTTGCTGATCAATATTTTCCTTGGAAAATCTAATCTGAAAAAAAAGTTGACATTTGATGGAGACTTCTACAACGTTCATTGGAAAATTCTGGAACTTTCTCAGACTCCTTATGTATAGCTCTGAATGTCACTAATTCTGTTCTATTTTTAAATTTATTTATCTAGCAACTTTTTTCTTATTTGCAGAGAACTGTAGAAAATATGGTATTTGCTAATTAAGTAGAGTCTCAAATAGAGAAACGGTCTTGACTCGAACTTCATTCGTAGTATTTTCACATAATTTTTGCTTTCACTGAGCCAAGAAATCAATTTTAGTATTACACAATTGTGCACCAAATCACCTTTGAACTGTAATGCTAAGTGCAGCAAAGAACAGAAAACCTTCTGTATTTTTTCAATCTATGTGTACAAACTTAGATCTGGGGAGGAGGGTCTCAGCACCCTGCAAAACAGGGCAATGAATTTTCTTAAGTCAATACATTTCCTACAGATTTATGTCACTATAAATAAGTTAAGTGAGTTAACGTATTACTCAAAATCCTGAAACAGAAAGTTGATGCATATGTGGAAAAGTAGTACATTTTCTTCTTTAATCTCAGAACATTTTATATAGAACATTTTCATTTGACTGGACTTTGTATAAAAATGCAAAAAACCCACCTATTACTTCCCATGGAAAATTAGTCAACAGTCCAATTGTTCTAATGTTCAGGGTGCTTTTTCACTTAATCTTTCTATTTCTTTATTTCATTCTATTAATTCTCATTGCACAGGTACCCTTTTAAATTATTCTTATATCCCTTTGATATTAATGGTGCTACATTTTCAACTCTCTAGCCTACTGCCCAGAAGCATCACATTATATTCTTCTTTTGCAGTAGAAGAGACAAGTAGTCAAAAGCTAAAAGTGCAGTTTAGGCTGCCTATGCAACTTTGTTATTCACAGTGTAGGTGGAATAAAGCACTTATAGACATGTTCGCATGTATTTTTACTAGATGTACAGTCAGACTGTCAGGGTCCATTTAAACATGGGATCTGGACACTTTTCAGCCGGAATGGAAAGTTTAAGTTTAGGAAAATCTTATTCTTATGTCCTGGGGTGTATGAGACACCCTAGATATACACATTGTTAGGCAGCAGCGTATGTCAGACCCTGAAGATGAACAGCTAATTAGAATCCCTGAGATCACATCTGACTGCATGGTGCAGGGGGAAGTTGATGTTTCTGGCTGCATTTGCATGAGAGCCTAATAATTCAGCTGTTTGCCAAAGGACCTCTTTGATCTAGCTCCTCACTGTAAGAGGATTTTCATATCCAGCTTTTGTGTTCTAGGAGGGCATCTGTACTGACAGTCCCTGGAGTGATTTGACCATGACTTAGCTTCTCTTCCTATTATCACTGAGATACATTACAACCAGAAAGGGAAAAGCGATCAGACCAGATAGCAGGGGCCTTGCTCTGTAAACAGTTGTTTGGGCATTTGGCCAGAAAGGGTTGTGTGAGGTCAAGTCCTGCACAGTCTCTTTTTTCTCATTTTTGTCAAAGGCCAAATACTTAAACTACACTGGGAGCAAGCTAATGTCTAAAAGCAGGAAATTATGTCAGGTCCTCAGAACTTGGAAATCTGAGTGATGACCATGAAACAGGTGTTTAAATGCAGACAAGATATTTTAGCCACACTGAAACTCTCTGATAGAGTGAGATCATGCATCTTCATGTTCCACATCTCTCTGCCTTGAATCCCAGTCTGCAGACTTAATTTTTCCTCCAGACATTATAGGACAAAGTTGGATTTCTGACAGCTTTATGAATTCAATTTTTTGAATATGCTGAGTGCATGAGTTTTAAGCATTGCAGTACTGAACATTATTATGTCAAAAGCCTTTTGTTGAGTGATTACCATGGTGAAAAATACTTTAAAATTATGTTTCCAGAGTGATAGAAAAGTATTTTCATTATCTGACTTAATGCATGGCTCCAAGGCTCTCATTTCCTGCTCATTATTTGCACCATCTACATGTAGGGATCTGTGGTAGAAACTGATAGCAAACAGCAAACAGGCTATGGTCAGCATTGTCTGCGTTACTCATACTCATTTTGTGTCCTGTCTCCTGTTTTTCCCAGTTTCCTTCTTAAATAATTTCTATTTCATTTCAGGATCTAAATTTTTTGTTCTCCCATGTTGCGGTTCGCTGAGACAGCACAGGGTCCCAGCCTGAGCCGGGACAGCTGGAATGCTTGCCCCTCGGCTCTGGCTGGGCTTGTTCCCATGCACAGCCGGGGCCAGCGGGCCCCGGAGTGACGGACCTGCGGACAGTGGTCACATTGGGCTGGCGACCTGTCAGTCAAGCCGTGTTCCGCCCGTCCTCTCAGTGATTGGCTTGAGTCAGCATTCTGCCCCTGTTTCCTGGATTTTAAAAGTGCTGTGCAAGTTCGGATGCGCGCCCTTTTTCTCCTGTACGAGTTCACAATAAACCCGGACTGCTGTGCAGGAGAGGCCCCTCCGTACCATCTCTTTGTCTCTGTCGTGCTTACACCACGAGGTGTGGGATAACGCAGCTCCAGTGCCCTGCACTTACTGCTGCCGTACTCCTGCGAATAGGAGCTGGGGGCAGTGCCGGAGGGTGCTGGTTCCAGTCAACCTGGTGGGCTTTGTGCAGCATTTTAAACCCACTACCTAGCCGTGGCACTCCATTGCCCTAATTCTTCCTTGATTTTATCTTACTATTTCATGTTATTTGCTTGTAAGCCAATCTTCTTTTTTCAGCACATTTCAAGGTTAGAAGTCAAGTCTCCAAAACACCATTCAATGGCTTAATGGTAAGACCTTACTTTGTCTCCTCTTTAATCTTCTTCCTGTGTATGCGACAGTTGGATTATGGATGTTCTGTACCAAGAACACCCTATTTTATGATGGTTGGCTAATGCTCATGAGAACAATTCAGCACATCTCTTTCACTCCTATGATATACAGTCACACAGTTTCAAAATGCAAGCATTCCATTCTATGTCATAAGCAATACAGGAACAAGAGCTGATGTGTGACTTTCCTCACCTCCAGAATGTGTTGTGATCACACAACAAAACAAAACCCTTTCTTTTTGTTTGAATGACATAATACAGGAGAGAAGGGTTTTGGCATATGAAGGATCTTGAGTATTTCTATGAAAGTCTATCTGCCTGCCCTCTGCTTCCTAGAGGATGGGCATGGCTGTTGTATGTACTGCTGATGATTCCCCTGAGAATGATTCCCCTCACCTTGTAATTAGAAATGCTAATATTTTGTGTTCCTACTCCTCTAAAACATACTGTCTTGAATCTGACTTGTGAAATCAGGTCTGAATGATTGTAATTTCTCCAAGTTATGAATGTCTGAATACAAAGACTTACACCAAGAAGGTACCGTTAGTAATGCATAGATCCTAAGTCCATGTTTGCTTTTTGAGCAAAATTATAAACTAATTCCTCTAAACCCCTACATAAACAGCAAATGGAGCCCATTATTTCCTAGGTAAGAATATGAATACTATAAAAATGCATACAAAATTTGTGATTTCTTATTGCCAAAACCTAATGCATAGTCTTGTTTAACTGTTCATTGTAAAATTCTGCTCGAGTGTGTGTATACATTTGAATACTTAAACAATGCAAGACTGATGCGTCCAGTGAACCCTCTTTCCATTTTGATTCCATAAGCATGGGCAATGTGGTGGAGGAGAGCTTCTGACCAGGGAAGCCTTTCCATTGTCCAGTGTTGTCTAACAGCCTCTTGGAAATATTTTAAGGACTTGGAGAGATTGATAAACTCTTTAGTTTGTTTATTGAGTTTGGGGTCTGGTGTGGGGTTGGTAGACCACAAATGGTGATGGTCTTCCACTTTCCTTATGCATTACTTCCTGGGTGTGCAATGTTCCAAAAGTAAGTATTTTTTGCTTCAAATTGGACAAGGCAATCTGCAGGTAAGTGTCACTGCTGTGGTCAATACTTTATTCTAGAAGTAAGGTTTTATTCTTGCTCACCAGGAAATGCTTCTTGCAGTATATAGAATGTTCTCATCCAGACCTCCTTCTTTCTTTATTTTCCTTTTTTCCCTTTTTAAATTTTTTTCCAAACCTCAATGAGCACATCCTTCTCAATTTTTGTTTCAAATCTTGTTGTATTTAAATTGGGCTCATTCAAACTCCTGAGCAAACAACCTTGAAAAGCCCTCTGTCAATAACCTCTGCATATATAAACAATATACAACCTGAAGAACCCATTTTGTTCTCCCCCACCTCAGTTCCAAAAGGCAGTGTGCTGCCATCCAGGTGACTATAGCACTGTTTACAGAACTAATAAGTGGGCCATCACAGCAGCCCAAATCTCTGGCAGTTACAGCCTTACTCTCTCCTTTTCAGGTTCATATTGGCTTTTCTTGTTGTGGTACCAGCTTAGATGACAGCATTAGCACACAGTTGTGCATGGGCAGGCCGAATTATTCTCTCCATTAAAATCAATGGAATTACTCCTCAGGAGATACACAGGAGTGACAGGCACTAGAGGGTTCTAGAGCTTTCTACACATGAAGTATTTTACATGAGCATTTAGTAGTAAACTTAATTACCTTCATAAGTGAAACACAGCTAGCCTAGGTAGTAGTCAGAGGTAGGAAATATTGTCTGGAATTCAAAGAAAACCATCCAATCCGTGCAGAAAAACAGGGATTAGTTTATGGTAAGCAGCCCCAATTTTCAACTTTCTTAACTCTATTGTAGCTCTTAAACAAATAAAAATTCAATTGTATTGGAAATTCTGGAAAGAGCAAAGAAATTAAAAAGAAAAGAAATTACTCAAAAGTTAGAAATAACCTCTTACACAAACTAATGACTCACTTTTTCTTTCCCATCAACTCCTTAAATGAGATTTTATCACTGAAAATAGTTCACCTAAAAATAATAAAATAATAAAAACCATATTGAAAAGTTCACCCACATACCCCCTAACTAACAATTGGCTATTTATTTTCTTCCAGTTGTATTATAAATTCCCATGGGAACATAGATCCCTTTTTGATTTCAGGCAGGAAATATCATTCTGTCAATATGCTTGTCTAACATACACTAAGTCATTTTTTTCCAAATAGCTGACATTTTAACACTGCATTTCATTTACACAAAGACCATAATATTAAGAAAACTTAATATAATATTTTTTCTTGTATGAGTAAGAATCCAGATACGAGTCTGGAATGAATTTTTCAGCAGTGTTAAAGGTAAAAATGGTTAGCTTCCTAAATGCTGATGTTTAAGTTTTGGCCTTTTCCACTTGTGCTTGTTCAGCTTCTTGAGTAGCTGTGAGCAGCTTTATTTTTCTACTTGATATTGTAAGTTTAGTGAAGACTCAATCCAACAAAGTTCCAAAGTAAATCTAAAAGCAGTAAAAAGATCCAGTAACCCATTTACATATATGTATGCTTTGCCCTGTTTTTTTACAGCAGCCCATGTCCTCATTGGGTGTCTTGTTCGTCAGCTTCATTGTTCATTTCCAGTCTGTGCGAATTGAGGGTTCAAAAAAAAAAGAAAAAAAAAGACAAACCCTTAGTGTGTTCCTAAGCAAAAGCTGGGCACAGAGCAGACATGCTATGGTAGACCAGGTCAGGATGCAGCATTGTGTCCTGCTGCTTACAGCCAATGCAATCACTTTTCTCTCCTCATTGAACTATGCTTCAGTCACCATTTCCCAGGCATTTAAAAGGCCTTATTAGAACACAGGTGAAAACAGATGATATTACATACCACATACCTGAGAGAAAAATGATACAAGAAATACAGTTTATATGCATTATAGCTAGAGACTGGCATAACCTTTTGGTAAGGAAAGAGAGCAGTTTCTCTGCTGTGCTTTTGGGAGTTATCCACGTGGATGCTGCTTATATGACACAGGTTCACTTGGTCGGTTTTACTTGCAGTGTCTTAATTTGCATTTCTAGCTCAGTGACTTTAAGTCACTTATGCATTATGAATTGCATCTGGCATCAACAGTACATTTTCTTTGGGAAAAAAGTCACTACTTCTTTAGGCCCACTTTCTAGCTTTCCAGCTAGAAATGAAAGTAAACTAAAAGTTAAGAATCCTGCATTTAAGTATCTTCACACAAGTGTCTGTGTGCATTGGGTATCTAAGCTGCCACAGTAATCAGTGAGATATGGCCAACATCACCAGCAGACCCTGAAGGTTCCTTCAGCTGACATTAAATCAGGTATCAGCATCCTGTCAGCTGCTTGGTGCTGAACACTTAATTGGAAAGGAGCTCAATTCAGCAGCCCTCTGACCCAAAGGAGAGACCTAGCATGCTCCAGGCTCAGGATCTGGACTTCAGGCTGTAGAGAGTGAGCAGTGTGGCATGCTCCCAGACTTCCCTTTCAGAAATCCTTGAGTGTTAAATTAGTTGTTATTTAAAGAGGAATGGGAGGAGGATTTCATGCCATTTTTTGTAACGTATATTTCAGGGCTACTAGCAATGGACAGGAAGGATTTTTTCTCACCTTTCTGACATTTAGTATGGTTTGTGGGGTTTATATTTCCCACCTTTTTCTGAAGTACAAAGTGTTGCAAGAAGGGCAAGAAGGGCTTAAGGTCTTACTGGCATTTGAGAACCTTTGAGAGGTCTGATTGATATGTGTCATTTAGGACTAAACTGGACTCTGGATTTTGATTTAAGATTGTTTGCACAGTCAAGTTCACACAGACCTCTCAGATTTCCCTCCCACTTTAACTGTGGGCCAGAATACACCCAATGAAATTACCTGGCTGGTTTAACTCAGAGTTTTCTACTACTGTGGTGACTCAGGACATCAGTGATGACTCTGACCAATAAGGCCATGACAGCAGCATATTTACAATGTCTTAACCATTGAAATGCTTTCTGCATGGATCACAGCACATGCTACCTAAACATGCTGCAATTAAAATACTCTGTGTACAGCAGAGAGAGCTCTTCCTGAGTACTTCCTGAAATTCAGTTCTCTCTATATTATAGCAATTTGAATGAAGAAAATATCAAATATTCAAAATTATAATTTGTATTTGAAACCCTTGGGTCATGAGTATTTTCTGTTTTCTATTTGACTCACTCTCTTCCCACCTAAAGCATTAAAATCTTGGAAAATTTACATTTGGATACAAAATATTAACTACTTGTATAATGTGTTTGTTACAGAATCATGTTTGTTGTGGTGATAGATGTTCTTTTATTAAACTCCAGCATCATATGCAGAATATTCTCATACCCAGATGCATGGTGAAGAAGAAGCTGTTAGGAACTTCAGGTTCCTAACAAGGTTTTGTGACAGATAACCCCCCACATACTGCAGCTCTAAATTTCAAGTATTTCTTTACACTGGAAACCAAAACAAAAGCAAACTGATCTAGGTAGAGAAGATGTTTTTCTCCAGAACTTGTCATCATAGTCCGACCATGGCCAGTTTATACATCATGCTACCTTCAAGAGCAGTTAGCTGAAAAATATTTTATTTGTTAATGAAGCTTCACTGCACTATATTGTACTACATGATGCACTGCATGAGCATTCATTTTGTGAATTGTAACATTTAAAAGCATTATAAAAAGATCAACTGCCTCCTTTTGTTCTCTTGACTGGTAATTTTGTACTGTCTGCTGAAATGGCAGCATTGGTGGCTGATTACAATGCTGATGTCAAAGAAAGAGATGTCAAAGGCATCCTGTTAAAAATGCTACCTTCATTACATATCTGTTTGGTCATGTATATTGCAGATTATTTCTGAACATTAAAAAAACCTGCATGGGATTGTCCAGAAATTGTGCTTTTTTCATTTAGCGATTTTTTTCCCCAGCTCATTTCTTCTCATACAGAATGATTTAACTATTTCAATGCTAATAATAATAATAGCCATTTGATTAACAAAAACCATTGTTATTCCTGTCTCTCAAAGAGAGTGAATTATCTTGAGCTTGAACTGGAAGCAACCGTGTTGGTATATTGCTATTATTCTCTTACCTCTCCTATTGGAAAACAACCAGTGAAATGGCCTCAGAATTTCAGGTGTCACATGCTTAATTTAACACTACCAGCCTTGAAAATATTAAAATAATAGAAACATTGCCAAATGTTTTTTCTGTACCTAAGGTAACTTTGTTGTCACCAGTAAGTTTGTGCTGGTTATGGGTGTTCGGCTGAGCTCACCTGTCCTACAGTGGTAAATAGAGTGAACAGCACCTGAAAAACATTTAAATATTCATAGATAATATAAACATATTTTGTCAAAGAGAAAGAAAGAAAGAAAGAAAGAAAGAGAAAGAAAGAAAGAAGAAAAATGCTTTAATTTTTTTTCTGTATTTAATGTGTTAGATCATTCTTATATTTTGAAGAAACATTTGAAAAAGGAGTAGTTATAACTACGGCTGTATGCCCTCCCAAGGTGTTTTATCCTACATGTTATGTAAGTGTTTGGAGATGATCAGTCTACAAACCAAGAGGAAGTGTATACAAGTGCAGAGGTGAGAATAGACACTTAGAGAGGACGAAACAGACAATTTCCACATTGCTCTAGAGGTAAAACTTGTGTCCTGACCTGTTTTGTCTAATGAACTCTGCTGTGTAACTGGTTTCAAAATTAGGTGCTTAAAGAAACCTAAGATTTTCCTTGGGTTTGCTGAATGCCAGGCCATAGGTAATTAATGGCTGATACCGTCCTCATGGTGATGCTTTCAATCATTTCCAAGGCACATCAGTGCCAATAAAA
This sequence comes from Climacteris rufus, assembly GCA_013398175.1. Lineage (NCBI taxonomy): Eukaryota > Metazoa > Chordata > Aves > Passeriformes > Climacteridae > Climacteris > Climacteris rufus. The sequence continues at coordinate 30,832 of VZRZ01004056.1, read as the reverse complement.
CAAAAGAAAACAAACCCCTGACCTCCCCTCAAACAAATACAAGCTAACACTATTGTAAATTTAATTTGGGAGTTTCAAAAAATTGCCTATAGCAGGAAAACACAGGTAAATTTTTACCCCATTCATATTACACTTTACTTTTCTTACTTAGGAAAAGTAAGGGGCAAAGTGGTGAGGCCAAACAAAGAAAACAATCATGTCTTCATGGACACCCACAGCTCTATTTCCACAAGTATAAATTAATGTTATTCATACAAACATCTTGTTTGAGAAAGAAAGAAAAAGTGCTATACCTATGCAAATAAAAAAAAAAAAAAAAAAAAAAAGAGGTAAGAAATGCATTCTGTGCAAGCATTCATATGCAGAGATGTTGCCCATTTTTCACTGTAAAATAGCTAGTTTTCTCTGTTAGACAGTCTCAAGGACGATTTCTGTAAACATAGCTATGTTGTTGTAAAAATTATCTTTTTACATTCCTCTCCCATGGACACAAATCCCTTTGACGGACACTTCTTGTAACCAATATAGTTAGAGACGGAAGTGTTAACTTTCTCCAATGATCTGTGATTTCTAAAAGTGTATATAAGAATTAAACGAAAGGGGTTTCCCCCCTTTCCGCCCTTGCTCTGAACACAGCCCGAAGTCCGGCTCTCATTATTTCTGCGTCTTCGACTGATTACCGGGATAAGCTGTAATAACAGGCATCGCGGTAATACAGAGATATTTCAGATACTAAGTAATAATCACATTGTCTAAAGCTTATTCAGGACAAAATTAAATGCAATTTCTGTAGATCTATATTTTTAAAGTTATATTGATCCATCTCTGAAATATGCTTCTATTTCACATATGTGTATATTTTGTTAACTGCCAATTTCGGTAAGAATGGATTTTCTACCTATCTCCATTGAAACCAGTGGTAAAACCCTTGCTGAATGTGTTGATGCTGGCTTTTCTATCATCAACTCTACTTTGACCCAAGTAAATGATGTCATCTTTTGTAATTGAAAAGAAAGAGCATATGTAGTTGTGTCAAATGTGTTTCCCGTTTATGTTTTGAAATACTGGCTGCTGAAAGCTCTGCTGAGGTCTAAACAGAAACATTTATCCCTCCCTTCCCCCATGTGCACACACACAATTTCCTACACCTCCTATTTACCACCCAGAGAGAAGGATCACATTTCCACTCCTCCCCTGCTCAGAGAGTATTTCAGAAGCTTTTTGAAAAACTCTTGACCTCACACGTACGTACTATTACTGCAGAAAGCTTCTTTAGTTTTCCTCTGATACCTACTTGTGGGTAATCTCATACAGAACTATAATTAAGATAAATAAAGAACACCATCTTTAGAGAGCTATTATTTTTCTTCAGGTATCCTTGTGAATGATTATTAACAAAAGGTTTAAGCAAAGTGCCCTCCCTTCATGCTTTGCAGGAGCTCTGATCTTCACTGCTACATCTGAAGCACCTTGCTTCTCCACAGTAGCCAAGCTGTTTTGGACAAGGTAAGCACTGTCTGAATGTGCTGTATTATAAGTGCAGTAAATTTTATAAGAGTGTGCATCTTTTGGGGGTACTCATGAGTACTAGCTATTCTGAAAGGTCACCTGGGGGAGGTAGCTGATAGAAGGACCACCAGCACTGCAAATGCCTGATATTGCTTGAAATTCCCCTTATATTCAGGGTAAAAGGCATCTGCAAACCCAGGTAGACCACTGGTCTGAAGAGCTTGATGCATACCAGTTTCTGCAGCAACAGCACACAAAGGTAACGTAGCTAAGCAACACAATCTAGCTATGTTCAACAGCCCAGCCCCAGTTGTTTTAGGAACTGTTTAAAATGTTGCACATAAACACTGAACTGATAGGTTGAGAAATATCTTTTACAAGCTGGATGCCGTATTGTACAGCAGAACAACAGAAACACCCAAGTTAGTTTCTTCCAGGCTCTGACTTTATGTCCTCTTATGCATAAATGTATTTTCTTTAGTCTCCCATAAGCTTTACACAAGTATTCCAGATTCCTTTTCCTCCTGAGCCTATGCCTTCAGGAATTTTTGGATATTTTTGGGAAGAAATATATTCAAATTAATGGCAATTTTCCTTTGGATTCATCAAGATGAAAAATTTCTTTTGCAACAAAGCCTGAAGAACAATCCCTCTAAAGAGGATTAGGCCAAGCATTTTCCTTCCTCAAAATGGCTTTACCTTCCTATTCTCAGCAAGTCCAAGACTTCAGGCTGCCCTCAGAGAAGTTGGTGACCCCTTTTTCAACATGGTCACCTCACTTCTTATCGTCAGTGCTCTCCATGGAGTGAGCTTGACAGCCCTGGTGTAGGTGGAATTTTCACTAAGCTTCTCAAAGCCCTTATACCTCCAGGATGCTGAATGACAGCACACTCATCTGCCTACACACAGAACTGAGGTATTACTGCATTGGACAACTCTGATTGATTGAATAGACCCCGAGGGCAGGACCCTATTACCAAGCCAATGCTCAGAACTGATTAACCCCTTAGCCAGTGTCAAATAGAGTACATTGCTGTAGGAAAACTATAAATCATAGGATAACTGTAGGGTCAGGCCTATTGTGGCCTTCTTATATGTCTTGCCTAAAGCCTACTGTTGATTTTTCTAAACAGAGTATGTTAGTGCTATTCTGGCAGAAGGATAACAGTACAGGAGTTTCCCATCTAGATTTTTATTAATCGGAATATTTTGTAGCTTGTTTGGTTTTTTCCTTGTTTCTTCTGATCACAGAGGGAAATGCATTACATGAGACACAAGGTGTATTGGTGGTGCAATGTCAGCCATGTCCACACAATGTAATATAGAATGGAGCTCAGGATTCTGTGTTGGCTCTTGAGAACCTTCTGTAGGCTGTTGGTACATTCCCTCAGAATGGGAATCAGGAGGTTGGCTAATTTAGCAAGGAGACACCTGAAGTTAGCAACAGCTGACAGTAGACAATGAACCCCTCCCCCCCCGTTTAAAGAATGCATTTTTACCTGGACTCAAGGATTAGGAGCCTTGCTCAGATCTCCTGCTTGGAATCCATGGCCTGTTATCCCCTCTTGAAAACAGGTATTTGAACTTTGAGAGAAAAAGCGGGATCTGCACATGTGTAAACAGGAGTCCCTGTGATTATGCTAGTGCTAGTGCTAATTCTCTTGTATAAAGCAGCCCAATGGCTAAGGCACTACTCTGATAGCTGGCAGCAGGTAGGGAGTCCTGCTCCCACATTAGCAGCCATATTTGCCATTATACACAAGTAACATAGATGAGGAAAGAACTCAAGTTTAGGAACCACACTGTCTCTCTTTCTCTAAATGTGTGACAGGTTTCTGCTTGTTTTTCTCTTCTCTGGCCCAGAGAATCTTGGATTCTCTATTTTTCATGATAGGGCAGCTGTGCAAAAACAGCATATAGTGCACCCACTCCTGAATAGTGTAGAATATAGCTTAGCTGAGAGTACTGTTTAGGGCATCCTCTTGGGCAGCAGAAGATGTAATGAGAATACCCTCAGACAGAGAAGAGGGCTGATTCTGAGTCATCCACTTCCTGGATGAATGCTTAAAGACAAGTGCCTGCATTATCACCTCCTTATGAAGGAAAATGAAAATGGCCCCTCATCTAACTACACCTATCCTTATCAAGAGAGACATAAAGGGCAAATTTTTCAAAAATGGGTTTGGCCCAGGTCCTCAAAGACATTTAGATGTTTGATTTTCTTTGATTGTAGGGGGAATTAGCTTCCAAAGTGCCTTTGAGGATCTGGACCTTGGAGATTTAAGATACTCAATTTATCAAATGTGGAATCAGTAGGAGTTGGGCATCTAACGAGAACCCCACAGTCTATATGTTTCTAAATTATGTATGCACTTTGAAAATGCTAAGCCCTTTATCATGCAGGAAATCAGGATTGATGACTGATGATCCTTTCTCATCTTAACATCCCTTGTAAAGCTTGCTAGGATCATGTGAGCACTATGATGGACACATCACAGTCATATATATGTCATGCATCCTGAGATATTTTATATCTAGATACACTTCTGATGGACAGTCAGTTTCCTTCCAATATGGCATGTCTTATGATAGGCTGCTTTTTAATTATTTAAATTATTTCTGCATTTTCGGATGCTTAGATCTTTCAACTATATATTTCATTTTAAAAAGAAAATTCCGTGTATCTTTACACTGATTGATGATTTCTAAAAGTGCGGTATTTCAGTATTGATTTATTTTAGCAGAAACAATTCTGTGAATAATGTCTATATATTTTATTGAAATAAAGGGTTTGTGCTATTTACCTTGAGTGTTAGCTTCCTAAGGCTGATATATAACTCTCTGTTCCTGTTTTTTGCTTTCTTTTTTTTTTTTTTCTGTTTGGTTTGTGGTTTCGTTTTTTTGTTTTGTTTGACTGACAATAATAGAAACCCCTCTTCTGCTCTTTTAACAATATAGCTTTGAAAATAATCTCCAGCTTTTAAGGGCTTTAGGGTAAACATTTACCTTGTCTCTCACTTAGGCAGTTTAGGCAGAAAGCTACTGACTGTAATTATGTGTTGAGTTTTCCCAGATAGGTAAGGGTTGGAGTTTTTTTTCTATAGGTTTGGGTTATTTTTTTTTCTTTCTGTTACATTTTAACTAAATTGCATTAGAATTTCATGACAACTTGGGAATTTTTTGAGATTCTTTGGTCCAGACATTGTCATTGTAACACAGATAACCTTCACCCCCTGCTCAATATTAGTCTACCTTTTAATGATTATTAAAGAAAATTCAGCATCTTAGAAACTCACATAGACTCCACATCTGATACAGAAAGCAGGATCACATCTTTGCTATTCTACTCATATTTTTCCTTATTATTTTTTTTGTTTAGGGTTGTTTCCTTCTCTAGTGATGAGGTGGTTTGCCACCTTGAGGGCAAGACTAGGTAAGTTCCCTATTGTTAGCGTGTGATTCACCTTCTTGGTCTCTGGTCCCTTTCAGCCATAATAAGCAGTATAAACTGCCTTTATATCTTTTCTTATCTTCAGCCATTCTGAGATGAATCTTCTTCATGCAGTCACTCTGCTTGTAAGTTTCTATAGTGCATCCACTACTTTATAGCAAATCTGTTTTATAATTTCAGGTATGGCCTGGTGTGTAAGTTTAAAATAAGACAGAGGAGGAACTACTTATGAAATAGGAAGTAATGAGGAAGAGTTTTATTTAAATATCGTCAGAAGTATAAAAGGAGAACAAAAAAAAATCTAGGAATACAGAAGTGATATAACTTATCTACAGGTATTAGTATAGATAATTAGGTATTATCAATAGTGCTATCTGTTAGTATTAACAGAACTAATTGGTCCCTGTAAGGGAATATGATACCATGCAATAAAATTTGTAGCTAAAAGTAAACTAGAAAAATTCAGAAATTTGAAGTTAGCATAGGTATAATGAAGTTAGCATAGGTATAGGAGAACATTGTTGTGAAATATATTTGATTCAGGAAAGAAATGAGGAGAATGAGGAAAAGCATGTCCATTGAGTAAAGGTTTCTCAGAATTCTGGAGAAGAACTCTTTGACAGCTATAGTTCACAGAAATTATTTAACTTTAAACATATTTACAGGGAATGAGGCTAGCAAGCACTTTGTTAATAAAATAAACTAAATAAAGGAGAATTAATCTTAAATATTTCTTTTGGTCTTTATAGAAGTACAACAAAAAGAGAGACTATAGGAATGTTTACCAATGTTTACCAATTTTCTACTCAATTCCAATTAGTATTAAGCCAATGGTTTGTTAAGACATAGAGGGTAACATAGCTCAGGAATCATGTAATGGAAGAAATTAAGAAATTTCTGTCCACATGTTTAAATCTTTATTCAGCATTTACTCCCCTCTAAATACTTTTTAATTCAGTAAGAATTTTATGCAACTAAGACATGAGTACAAGAACATGGCCTGTAGTTTTTCTTTTGTGAAGAAAAGAGGAAAGAATGGTTCAGCTACAACCTGCATAGTTACAGACTACTAGAATTGTTCAGCTACAACCTGCATGTGCACTGAGTGCACTCACAGCAAATTTGCTGATGGCACCAAGCTGTGGGCTGCAGTTGGTATGCTGGAGGGAAGGGATTCCATACAGAGGGATCTTGACAGGCTTGAGAGCTGGGTGTGTGCAAACCTCATGCAGTTCAACAAAGCAGAGTGCAAGGTCCTGCACCTGCGTCATGGCAATCCCAGACACACCTACAGACTGGGCAGAAAAGTGATTGAGAGCAGTCCTGAGGAGAAGGACTTGGGGATGATGGCTGAAGAAAAATTCAACATGAGCCAGCAAAGAGTGCTTGCAGCCCAGAAAGCCAACCTTGTCCTGGGTTGCACCAAAAGGACCATGTCCAGCAGGTCAAAGGAAGTGATTCTCCCTCTCTACTTTGCTCTTGTGAGACACCACCTGGAGTATTGCATTCAGTTCTCATGCCTCCAACATAAAAAGGACTTGAAATTGTTGAAGCAAGTCCAGAGGAGGGCCATGAAGTTGATAAGAGGACTGGAGCATCTGGCCTGTGAAAACAGGCTGAGAAAGTAGGGGCTGTTCAGCCTGGAGAAGAGAAGGTTGTGTGGAGACTTCATAGCAACCTTCCAGTATCTGAAGGGGGCCTACAGGGAAGCCAGAAAGGAACTCCTGGTTAGGAATTGCAATAAGAGGAGAAAGAGCAATGGGTACAAATTGAAAGAGAGGAAATTTAGGCTAGAAATTAGGAAGAAATTTTTTATTGTGAAGGTGGTGAGACACTGGAGTAAGTTTCCAAGGGAGGTTGTGGATGCCTCAACCCTGGTGCTGTTCAAAGCCAGATTGGATAAGGCCTTGAGCAACCTGGTCCAGTGAAAGGTGTCCCCATCCATGGCATGGGTGGTTGGGACTAGATGAGCTTTAAAGTCCATTCTAACTCTGTAACATTCTATGATTCTATGACTATAAGCTATGACTTGTTATTCATTAGGATGCCCTGCCATTTTTCAGAGCAGCTCATTCAAAATATAGTTTAATTGAGGATCATAACAATTCATATTTAATTTTATGTTTCAATCTATAATTAGATTTAGAATGCAAGGAAGAAGAAATTTTCATACTTATAATTCTTCAAAGGATCTGTCAATAGTATGAAACTCTTGTTTTCCAGAATGCAAAATTGGAAAAAAGGAACTAACCAAAATGTATGAGGAATACATAATTAAAAATGAATTTTGGGGAATGAAAATAGAGGTAATAAAAGCTACTCTATGTTTGTTCTTGTATTCCAAAGTAGTTATGGGAATGAAAACAGTTTAACTTTTATTTTTGAGGAAAAAAAAGTGATGGAAAAAAAAATATACTGTTTAGAAAATTAGGGAAAAGATGACTAGAAATGGTTTAAAATTATTGACATTCAAAGTTATCCTTTGAGTGATCTTTGTTAAGGAAGAGGCATACAAAATGAAGCTTGTATAATGAGAAAATTATGAAATTTCAAATATACATTGATAAAGACCAGATGAAACAATAGTTGGAAAAGTGGAAAATTTGTGAATTGTTCAGGCCAGCTGTTAGAAAGGCAATTAGGAAATTCATTTACTCTGCCACAGGCAATTATTTTTGGTGATAAATGGAAATCTGTGTAATTGCCTAAACACTATAGAGAAAGGGAAACAAATTCAGAAGGAAAAAAAATTGTTTTCTGAAGATTCTCTCTATATCCCAGAACAGTACTGTGAAAATATTGAGAGAAAGGAGCTCACTGTGAATTAGGTTCCTCAGCCATCCCAGAGAGCAGGTCCTCTCTTACTCCTCAAGTCAACTCCATGCAAGAAAGCAGACGCAAGTTAAAAAATAAAAGACAAACACTAAAACCCACTTTTTCTGCATTGCCTCATTACCTGCCACATAGAAAAACTGGCTCTAGGAGAGGAACAAAATGTTTCCTTTACTTAACAGTAAAAGTTAATCAGAAAGATTTTGACTTTATGAATAGTTTTTTTGTTTGTCTGTTTGTTTGGTTTTGTGTGTGCTCCAGAAGCAGTGCTTTCCTCACCAGAAACAGAGTAGGGGTGTAATGTGATTTTCAGAGACCTGAAGATCTAGAGCAGGAAGAAGATTTTGAAGATAAACCCTTGATAGATAAAGATGGTAACATTTCACTGCTTGTAAATTGAATGGATGAAAGCATTGAAGTTCTGACTTCTAATTAAACCTCTGACACAATGCCTCAGAAAATGTTGTTACCCAAATTAACCCATAACCTGAAAAGTGACTGCACAACCACAGATAAGAAAAAACATAAACTTCCACAGACAGAAAAGGGAGGAGCTTAATGAAAGACATCAGGAACTGGTTTTAAATTCTACTTCATTTAACATACTTAACCTTCTACTCCTCCAAATGCTCAGAGATGACATCCAGAATGAACTCTAATTCAATGGTCTCTAATCCAATCCCTTGACCAAGGGAAAGTCTTCCTTTTTCCAAACTTTTTCTCTTGCCTCCAGGGTTTGATATTCCTGAGGGTCACTTTAGCACCAAAGACTGAAGCAGAGAAGGCATTCCACCTTCCAGCCAGGGCACCCACCTCATTCAGCAGTAGGCCCACATTTTCCCTAGTTTTCCTTTGGGAACTGATGTACTGTTAGAAGCCTTTGTTGCTGTCCTTGACTTCCCTTGCCAGATTTAATTTCAAGTGGGACCTTAGCCTTCCTTTTTACATCTCTGCATATACTGACAAAGTTCCTATATTCATCTCAAATGGCCTATGTCCACATTCTGTAGACTTCCTCCTTCCATTTGAGATTTACCAGAAGTTCTTTGCTCGTTCCTGAAAATCTGCTGTCCCTTCTGTTTGATTTCTAACTCATAGGCATATACAGATCTTGAGTTTGGAGGAAGTGATGCTTAAAAATTAACCAACTCTCTTTGACTCCCTTCTCTTCTAGAGCCCTAACCCTTCAAATTCCTCTAAAGGAATTTAAAAGGCCAAAGTTAGCTCTCCTGAAGTCCAGAATTGTAATCCTACTCACATGCTTCTTGCCTACAGGATCCTGAACTCCACCATCTCAGGGTGACTGCAGCCAAGACTGCCTCCAAACATTCACATCCCTATCCAGTCCTTTATTTTTTGTTAATACAAGATCCATCAGCACACCTCTCCTTGTTGGCTCCTCCACCATGTATGTCAGTTATCATCAATGCTCTGCAGGAACCTCCTGGACTCTGTGTGCCAAGCCATGATATCTTTTCAACAAATATCAGAGTGGTTGGTTTCCCCCATGAGAACCAGGCCTTTTGGTCATGAGGCTACTTTCAGCTGTTTGTAGGCAGTCTTATCAACTTCTTTTTCCTGACCAGGTGGCCTGTAGCAAGCTCCCACAACAGTGTCACCCTTATTAGCCTGCCTCTTAATTCGTACTCATAAGCTCTCAAATTGTTTGGGATCCACTCCTAGGCAGAGACACGTTCCAGTCACTCCCTAACATAAAAAGCAGTTCCACCACCTCACTTTGCTGACCTGTCTTTCCTAAAAGGGACAGCTATCCACAGCAGCGTCCAAGTCCTGTGAAGGATCCCACCATGTCTCTGCAATTGCAATGAGATCATGGCCCTGTGACCACACACAGATCTCTAATCCTTCCTGTGTAGTCCCTGTGCTGTGTGCGTGTTTGTGTTCAGGAATTTCAGAGAGGTAATTGTGCATGCAGGTTTCCCAGGAGGGGTGCAAGAAGATCTGCCATAGCCATACATACCCCTGAGGTTGTTTGCCTTCTAGTTCTTGTCTTGGGAGGCAGCCAAGGAACATTTGCTGCTGCTCAGGATGGCCTGGCTTATTCCCAAATTGTATGCCACGGCCTGAGCATTACCCCTCTGGGCCCTGCATTCTGAGTCTTTCAGTTTAAAGCCTGCCAAGTCAGCCAGCCTGCTGACAAAGATTCTCTTGCCTCATCTAGACAGGTGGATGCCATTCCTACCTAACGGTCTAAAGGCATCAAAAGATGTAGCATTGTTATAAAAGCCAAAACCCTCACAACAGCACCAGCCACAAAACCAGAATTTGATTGGCATTATATATCTATTTCTGACTGCACCCTTTTATCTAACTGGTAAAATGGAAGAAGAGATATCTATATATTAAAAATGTCTCTATATCTCATATAAATATGCGATATAAAAATAGTATACAAAACACTGCATTTAAACTGTATTAATATGTATTCAACATATTATCTATTAAACATTGTCTTATGGTGTCACATGGGCACTCATGTATTGCCTTTCTCTTATGCCCATTGTTTGCAGGATTGACACGTGGAATTTTGCAGCCTTTGCCATCTGGCACAACAGAAATAGATGATGAGGATGCTTTAAAGAATGTCTTTAAATCCAAGTATTCCCAGCTTCTATCATTCTGGTCAGGCTTTGCACCATCCCTAGCAGAGAAAGGGAAAACCAATTGCCAAGTACCCCCTGGTGCAAGAGGATATGATGCATGGGTGAGAAAGTGTGTTCTTCATAAACAAACCAGCAGCTGTTCTATGATATTTTGAAAACATTAGTAAGGGCTGAATAGATAATTTATTCTAAGATTTAAAACACTGAAAGTAATTCAAAACAGTATAAAATAGGAAAGAACTAATTTAAAAATAATTTGAAACACATGTATATGTGTGAGATAAATAATTGGTTTGTGTGAAATATGGAAAATATGTTCAATTGTAAGGAAATAACACTCATAACTCATGAGATTTCAACTAGCCAAAATAGTATTATAAGGCCAGCAAAACCACTCACAAGGGGAAAGTGCAAAATTCCAGTAACAGTTAAATGAACTAGTTTATTCATTTATGATTTAAAAACCCCCTCTACTAAATATAACAAACTACATTGTGGTAGCAGAATAATTCAGTGTACTATGGAAAAAGAAAATTATCCACCCTGTAGGTTAATTTTTTCTATGTTTTTTCCCCCTCCAAAAGAAATTTAAAAAATGTGACAGAAAAAAGAATAGAAACAGATTAAAAGGAAAATTGAATATTCCTTATCAAAGATATTATATGATTTGTAAACAAGTGCCTCAAAGCAACAAAAGCTATAGATTTGTTCGTACCACTACCTTTTAGAAGATTTTATAAATCTCTTAATAGAGTCACCCAGAATTTGCTAATAAGATATTACTGCTGACATATCGAAACAAATCTTTTTATTTAATTCAGTATTTCTCTGAATTATACAAATGACTGACAATGTAGTTTTGCCATTTTTTTTAAAAGCTAACACACACAGGGTAGTCGTTAGACTGTGACTGAGGATGCATTAATTCCATAACCACCATTACGCAAGTCTATCACCTGCATTTGGAGACAAAGTTTACATTTCCAAATACAAGCTACATTTCTTAGCTCCCTATCCCAACCCTGAAGAGCTGGGGCCTGCAGAAAAAGAACATTGTCAGATAGGCTGATTTTATTTATCTGGATGTATATGTATGTGCATATATACATGTATTTTTTATTCACTACTTAAGTGCTGGTTTAATATCAGAGACGGAGTGCTCTGGAGACAGGCTGTAACCTCACTGTTAGCAGACAGCTCCATTTTACGTCTGTACGCTGAAATGGACAACTGAGAAATCTCTGGCAGAAAGCATCTTATCACATCCCAGTTTTTTGCCAGTTACTGTGTTAGTGGAAAATATGTATCAGTTCAACATCTGCCAAAATCCAAATCACCAAATCATTCAAAATCACCTTAGCACACCAGACATGCAACAGTGTTTCCCAGTACTGATGACATTTCGATGGCAAGAAAAAGTGCTTGATAGAAAAAAAATTATACGACACAAAAAAAAACCCACAACAAAAAAAAACCCCAAAAAACCCTAATAAGAAAAAGAGTGGCAAAGAAAATAGCTGTCCTTCTAGATGAATGATGAGGTCAATGTTCTAAAAAAAATCCTTTAGTGTTTTACTTTGTGCCAATCTCACATTACTATAATTCCCCTAAAGAGAAATATTATGGCTAAATTTGGGCAAATGCGTTACAATCCCCTGTTTTGATAGCATCGAGAATATTTTAGGTAATTTTTTCTTTTTAATCTGGGAAGAAGGATAAGCCTTTAGACTGAAGTGTAGCAATTTGCAATGCTTTTTATATTACAGGATATCTGCACTTGAAAAATCTTTTATTTTGGACAGAAAATTGTCATTCAAGTATAGTGGGTTTGGTCTTGGATAAGCATTCATACATTTTAAAAAGAACTGGAAAAAAGAATGGCTTCCTCTAATTAGGCAGCTTGATCAATGTATGCATTAAAGACACATTTCCTAATGTATTATGAATTCAGATGGGTGAGAGGAAAGCAGGCTTAAACAGCTTTTAAAAATAGCCCAGAATCCTCTGTAATTTCCCCCTACTCACCTCCTCTGCATGCCAGTGTTAGCATAATCTAAAATTCTTGAGCTTTCTACTACTAAAAGAAAACCATAGAAGAGGTGGTTTAATGAAAAAAGTATTTTCTAGCTCCAATTGCGTGTAAAATGCGAGAAAAAACCCGCAATGTTTATACTCGTTGTCTTCTGCAGCCAACTCTTTCACCCAGGTTTTGTGCAAAGATTAAATCCAACAGCTGAGATGGAATGGACTACTTCTCGATCTCAGGAAAGGCTGTAATTATTAAAGCAGAACAGCCACTAACCTGCAGGTCCTTGGATCTTCTGCAGTATGATATGATGATTGATAACCTGACCTACACTTCTTGGATCACTTGGCAGGTAGAAATATAGCATCTGCTGTATTGTTAATGCAATAAATTATGGCACTTTCAAACATTATTTCAATAAATTAAATGCATAGATCTCTAGCAGTTTGCATAAACTATGTAAATAAGTGCCATGACTTATGTGTTGCAACTTGGGCATAAATTCAGTCTACTTCTTTTAAAGGCAGAAATTCAGTATGGATATTTAAGATGGCTTGTGCAATCATATTAATCTTTCTACTTCATATTTCACATTTTTATGAGAACTTTATTACTAAATAATATATCTCCATGTTCACTTTTGTAGCTGTGCTGTCCATTACTTGCCTAAACTACTTGCTGTCATTAGTTATAGCAGTTTTATACTTCATATACTACACAGCCTCTGATGGCTGTCTCCCTAATAAATTCTTCATCACCTTCAACATGACCATCTGCATTGCAGCTTCATTAATATCCTTTCATTCCAATTTCCAGGTGGGCAATGTCTTGCTTAGTTAAAGCTTTTTGTAAATTATTAATTATTGCAACCAAGAAACCTCATCCCTGGGCTCTCACTGGTATCATGAAATAGTGATTTCATGGATATTACAGAAGTGTTGCTTAGTGCTGCCTTTATCTGTTAGGTTAATGAGGATCATTCTGCTTGAACACAATGGATCAAAATCTGGCCTTTGGTGCACACAGATATTTCCCATTGACTTCACTAAGCTCACTGCACCTGGATCTCAGGCTTAGTAGCCTTTTAAAGTAGCATGGAGCGTGCAGAGCACAGATAGAAAAGTTTACCCTGGTAAATCAGGTGGAGCAGAAACTGAACAACCCTGAGACTTGAAAGAATCTGGACCAGCACAATCAGAAGGTGAAAAAGCCTTAGGCCACTGGGCAGGAGATCCTGTCTGATCTCAATTTCCTGACTGCATAGAGAGTTAAATACGGCTCTTCAGCAGATGGGCTCTACGTTATTTGATTCCTTAGGGAGACCCTCTGCTGACTATAATATTGAGTCAATTCAAATATGGGAACCAAAATGCTGAATGGTGCTGAATTTTACATCTTTGAAAAGTCTTTGAAATAAAGAAAAAACCACTATATTATTTTTTATATTGATGAATCAAACAATTCTTTTAACTTATGCATGAAAATACTTGGTCTGGTATGGCTGGATATTTTTCACTTTATCCTTTCTTTTTGTACCTGTATGGGAAATTGTTAAAACCTGAAAAAATTGAAAGAAATACTGAGTTTTTAATACGAAGTTCCAGGCAGCCTTCTCAGGAAAAGTGATACAATGAACCCTACATATATTATGTCTACATTCCTGCCTGTGCAGGTTTGGAGACTTTGCAGTACAATTCTTTTGCAAGCCCATTTTTAAAAGCTTGGATATAGTCTTAAAAAAAGAAAAAAAATCTCTTTTGTTCTATGACTTGCACTGTCTTTATTTTCAATGCATTTAAACTTTATTTTTTTTCCTTCAAATTATCTTCTTTTTGTCCTCTTTCCTTCTGCAGTCACCGATTTTGTGTCTCCAGTTTGAGAACCATTTGGGGATTAACTTATACTCAAATTTCAGGACTTAGGCAAAACAGACTGTCTGTCCAAAACAGACACTCTTACTTGATCTCAAAGATCAAGTAGCCATCTCAGTGCCATCTCAAAGATCCCAAAGTGATGCTGGCTGGTGTGTGAGACCAGAGAGCAAAGCAGAAGTTATGCACAAGTCTCAGAACTGTCTCCTGAAACAAAGAGCATAAAGGAGAAGAAATGTGTCTTGATCAGTCAATAAGAAACCTTTCTTTTGCCTTGGAAATGGAAAGGAAGAAGAAAAACTTGGTTTGGTCTGAGGAGAAGATGTTCCTAAGGTGTTAAGAGCAACAGTTCTTTCTGAGTTAAATGTGAAGAAGTGCCTCTGTCAACCGAAAGGACTTTGTCCTTGAAACAGATCACTGAAACATCATGGTAGGACAGAGTGAGCTTTAGAGCCAGGCAGGCACCTACACAGTTCTACTGTCAGAACCTCATATTATTCCTGAAGTAACAAGTATAGTTTTGTTTGACTATTAATTAAAGACCACTTCAACTAGGTGGCTGGATCTTGCCAACCCAGAGACTAGCAGATTCATAAAAGTTTCACTATATTGAATGTATTCATTTCCTTTGCTAATTTATCTAATGAAGTAACCTAATTCTGTATGCACCTAAGACCAAACCTGCCTTTCTTAAGTGTTCTTTGTTTTTCCCTCTGTTTTTTTTTTTTATTTTTTATTTTTTAAATTTTATAATGCTAATCCAAGGTTTAGACAGACTGTGGGGCCCACCTACTGTGGAAACCTTTTCCCCAATATAATTGTTAGCGGAGGCTCCAGCCGTTTGAGAGAAATGAAAACAAAACCTTATTATCCAATAAAGGATTGTTAAAAATTCAGCAGCTAACAGTTTTTGGCTGACAATATTGTTGAACACACCAAGAAGCAGAAAGCAAAATTGGCTATTTTCTGATCACAGACCTAATTAAAAATGAATGGCTTAACTGCACCATTATGTGCCAATGACTGCGACCTGCATGGTATTTTCATTTCTGAATCTCTTCATATAAAGAATTTCCTGTGAGATTTCGTTACTCTCTAAATGCCTGTGTATGGTATTGACTGCAACTGAGGGCCAGGTTTTGTTAAAAGAAAATGTCTGGCTTTAATGGTGTGGAAGTTGAATGTATATATACATTTTTTATTGGGTCAGGTACTAAGACTGGATATCCCAAAGCACCAGTCTTGTGGGTTTGGGTTTTTTTTTCTTACAAATTCATTTTTACAGCCTAGAGCAGCCAGTTGAAAATAAGACAATAAAGGTTATATGAAAATTGCAGGACTATAGGACTTCCTGCAGTCTACCTCAGGAGCTGAAATGCCTTGGCAGACTCAGTTGCCTCTCTGAGACCATACTCAGTGTAAAACAGGACAGAATTGAGTTTTATTGGCTAGATTCCTTCTTATGTTAACTCATCAAAAATCGTCATTTTTTTCAGAATAAATTTGAACCAGCCTCTTTAGCGCTTCTGCCCTGAAATCTACAATTACTTGAGTTTCATTGTCAGTTGTCACATTTCTTTCCCTGTGTGAGCCTGAGACAAAGGTCTTGCAGAATAAAGCTTCATTAGATCACAGAGATATCATAAATAATTTAATAGAGTTTATCATAATTGAAGGGTTCTTCTCACAAGAGGATTAAGCTGACCTGGGGGCAGAATTAATTCCCCTCTAGAATCAGCCACCAGATAAAGCTGAAGGTATTTGGAAAGTCCCTGTTCTAGAAGTGCATCCTGCTGGATTCTCCCCTACTCTGGCCAGGCAACCCAACTTAACTCAGCGTTGAATCATGCCTAGAAAGAGGACTTGGATACCTAAGAACTCAAGGTGTTAGGAAAATTATTTTTCATGCTATGTGGCCTCGTGTTCTGTTTCTGGAAAAAAAATCAAGCTTAAATAGACTTTCAAGTACACTGAAGTTATTGTTAATGGCTTATTTCACAATAGATGCTCCTTAATTTCTGAAATTACAGCATTAGAGCAACTAAAGCAAAAATCATAGAACTTGTAAAAAGATAGGAAATGAGAAGTGTTCTTTCAGCAGATTTCAAAACTGAGCATTGCCGAATTTCTTCTCTTTCGCATTTAGGTGTAATCTATGATTAAACCCTTTAAAGTCTACACACCTGTTATGGATTTTTGTAACAAAAATAAATTGCAGAATTTTATGATTTCTGACCCATCAATGCAGGTTCTTGATTTAATAACATGGCATTACACTTATATTTCAAGAATGCCACCTCTTGCTGTATTGTAGTGCCACCAAATCACAACATAAGTGGCAAACCCATATATTTTTACCTGGCATAGAAGGACCTAGTTTTGGAGCTGCCCTGATATATAAATAATCCAAAGACTGATGTAGTCTCACTCCTTTTCCATCAGACAACTAATACGAGCAATGACAGGTATATAAGTAAGTTTTTCACATGTTCAGATCCCATGTATTAATGTAACAGACAGTCATTGCATGCAGGACAGCATTCCTTTTCACAGACGTTAAGAGCAGTTGCTCCTTCTTGATTTTTTTTCCCCCATGGTGCAGGATTCAAGTTTATTGTGAGACTATTCTCTACAGTGTTACAAGAAAAAAAAATTGGGTCAGGTACCATTGTTCATGCATAGGCAAGGTGACATGAAACTACGTAACTTTCTGATCTCCTGTTCTATTAAGAGCCCCTACTTCAGGTCTTTTTTGACAAATTAAATTGCAGTGTACTCTGACTTTGGTCAAACTCTTGCAGAGATCTGATGAAATAGTTATTTGTTTCCTTTAAACAACTAAACAGAAATTTTTCTTTTGACCCTATTCTAAAGAACTATGTTGCTAGAAAATGTGGAGTAAAGAGGGGATAGAAATCTATTGGTTAAAGATCTTGTATCACCTGCTCAGGTGGCTTGGATGTCACCCTTATGGTCTTCTGATGTTACTTCAGAAAGATTGTACTGTCAGCAGGAAAATGGGTCTTTTTGAAAAGATTTTCTCCTTTACCAAAGAATCTTATGAGATGTTAAGCTCATTAGGAAACCAGAAGAAAATCCAGCTGAACTTTTAAGTAGTTTTTTTACTTTTTTCTTTCTCTCTCTCTTTTTTTTTTTTTAACTTTTGGTCATTAAGATTGTGAAAAGGGGCTTAGCTTTTT
This sequence comes from Climacteris rufus, assembly GCA_013398175.1. Taxonomy (NCBI): domain Eukaryota; kingdom Metazoa; phylum Chordata; class Aves; order Passeriformes; family Climacteridae; genus Climacteris; species Climacteris rufus. The sequence continues at coordinate 13,319 of VZRZ01004056.1, read as the reverse complement.
GAGCAGCTCCAGGGAAAGATGGGGAGGGGGAAAATGTTGAGATCTTATGACTACAGTTGTTAATATACAGTGGTGATACTGTTCAAGCTGCGATAGTCAAAGGCGAGTCAGCACTTCCATTTGAAACCCAGTCTTTTAACGTTTATTTTTCTGAAAATGAGTCCAATGTTAGTTGAATTTTAGCATACAAGAATGCAACCTGGGAGAAAATTTTCTTTGTGACATTTCAAACAGATGGTTTGCATTGTACGTGTTAGAAATAATTCAAAGTGTCCCAGCCTGAGAGGTATTTTTGCATTTGTATCCAGCTGTCAGGCGTTTATTTGTGTGTGTATTCATACATAGAGATCTATGACAGTGTGTTTGTATATGTATGAGTATCTATTGTCGTACAATCCGCAAGAGGACTACCCTTACGCTTAAATGTTAATATAGGCCTGAACTTTCCATAGGTTAACACCACCTTGCAGGATGAAGTCTTTACACCTGCTCAATCAACAGGATGGCGATCCAGCTGTTCTCTTGCCAGGCTGATCAAGCAAATGTTTTGATCAAGCCCATGTTTTGCACAGGAGTCCCAGTCTTAAGATTAAGTTTTGCCTTTTGTGGTATAAAATGCACTATGCAGGTAGAGAGAGCAAGAATATTTTCATTTAAAAAATGTGTTGCGATGATAAAGGAGCAAGATTCCTTCAAGAAGAAGGGAAGGAATGGATTAATCTCTAGATTCTCAGGTGCAAGCAATGAAAGGGGAGAATACTTAGAATTGAGGTTGTTTGTAAATTTTGCAAAACAATTTGATTTGCTAACTTTTACTTTACCAAACATTACATTTAGATATGTTGAAAGGTATTTTTCCCATTTTAGAAAAGAAAATATTGAGACAGGGTAAAGAACACATTGTATCAAACAAAGAGCTAAAATCCTATCACTCATTCTACTTTCTTCCATGCTTACTGGGTGATTTCTACTGATCTTAGAAAGTTAAATTGTGTTGTTAATGATGTAAATTGATGAAATATTGGCAAGTGCCCCAACTGAATTTTGAGAAAGACATGCCTTGAATGGTTAAGAGGTGTACAGGGATGCAGAAGGTGTGTCACTGGCTTTTCAGGAGCAAGCACCTTTATGAGAGGCATCACAATCCATCTACGGTTTCTATTTCTTGAAAAATTATAGAAGATGCAAATAAATATATCAGACTTGTTACGGAAATAATGATTTTCTGCTTGTTCAGGGTAGCCCATCACTGCCAGGGAGCTCTGTTATTCAGAGCTCACCAGGACTTCACCTTGTAGTTTTCTTTCTTTGCAGTTCCTGTTGTTTCTTTTTGCTTTGTGTGGCAAGAGAGAAGTGAAGTCCATCTTGTGAGAAAGTAATAAAATATAATTTAAGAATTATCCTTATCACTCATTACCATCATCAGCAACTTCTGGAAAGTATACATATCTGAGACCATGTGGTTCCAAACAAGATTCCTTGGGAATGGAAGCAAGATTAGGGCCAATGTGTTTTCTCAAGAAGAAAGTGATTAAGAGGTTCTCTAGTGAGGGGGAGATCATGTCAGTAAAGGATGCAGATACTTTTGAGAAAACAGTATCTTTGAAGCAGGAGCATCACTGTCCATAAACCTAGTGAGGGGTGAGGTGGGCAGGAACCACACCAGCAACTTATGGCCAAGGGATTTGCAGATGTGGGACTGAAAGGAAAGTGGCCCAATGGCAAGGTAATAAAGATTCTTTCAACCCATTGTGATGGAGCTGTGGAGACAGCATCTGTACAAGGTAGCTCTCCAGGATTTTCTCTTCGTGTGCCATGCTAGGGATATAATGTATCTACATGAATGACATGAGCACCAGAGTTGGGAAATATAATGCAGTGTGTGTTATTTCCATCACAAGGGAAATGACGAGAACTGAAAGATAGCTGCTTGCCTCATCATGGGTGGTTAATTTTTATTTTGTCTGATCCTGTTTGCTCATTTGGAATCTTTTAAATACATCCTGTTACCCATTTAACTATTTGTCCTTTTAAATGCATATCTTGTAAAAATGGATCTCTTGTACTTTGATTATTTTTTCCATGGAAATAACACAAATCAGTGCTTCTCTAGTTTGGATATGTACTTTTATTACAATGTCATTGTGTGTAAAGCCAAAAGAGGTCCTAGATCATTAAATTGGATCTTACATAAAAACTGCAGCTTGCTCACTTTCATAATTTACCCTTACCTGCAGCTTAAATATAGATTTGGCCAAAATTATGTTTCAGAAAGCCGTTGAATCTTTATCTGAGGAACTGAAGAAGTTATCAGTGTTTTATTTCCAAGTTTGGTGTAACTGTTACTAATTCCCACAGTTAAACAATGGTGCCTAATGATACTCACTTTTTGATGCAGCATTGCTGAGACCCACTTGCAGAGCTAGGAACAGAGCTGAAGAGGAGCTTTTCTGTTCAGTGTTTGTGACACTGGTCTCTGGATTCATTACAAAAAAATGCCATGTCATGTTTTTACACTAAGGGTACAAAATATTTTACATCAGTGCAGAAGTGAGAGAAAGGATAAAGCTAAATTTTATGACTAAAACTATCATTCAACTGGTGAGAGATTTAAAGATGTTCCTAGCAACAAGCCACTCATATACTTCTATTAGCAAAGGTTTTAAATGCATGCTAAAATACTAAAAGGAATACTAATTAGGGCTTTATCAGTGCCTTAAACAACAGAGATATATTATGTAAATGTAGGCCTTCAAGTGAGAGAAAAGATGTATACCATTCTCCTGAGTAATACAATTACACTTAATATCAACCTTAAAGGACAACATTTAGGCTACAGATTTTTCTAGTTTACTTATTACTTGATAGAATTTTGTTAGAGTTCATCTGACATCATAGTGTCATGGTATAAAGACAAATTAATTTAAACTCAATTTTAACTAAGAGCTACAGGAAAGAAATAGGTGTTTTCCTTTCCAGTACAGTGATAGCCACTTTTCAACCCATCAGTCTTGTTGCTGGTGATCTAATTCTCCCCTTATATCCTCTTTCCTCTATTCCTCCTTGTATAAAAGGAAAAAATAAGGTAGATATATATTTTTTTTTACTGTCTGGAGAGAGTATATCTCATGGGCAGAGAACATGTGAAAACCCTTGAACAGCAATGTTTTACATATAGCTCTGGCAGCAATAATTGGGTCTTTTATTCTAACAGTTGCTGTTGCAAAGGAGGAAGGAATTGTCTGCATTCCTATAGCAGCTTGAAAACTTGCTCCTCTATCTGCAAGTGACCCGTGGTGTGAGGTAATGGGAAGAGAGCCAAACTTTAAAACAGTTTTTATTTGGATTCAGTTGAATGCCAGGTGAAGATTCACGCCTCATTTTTTTTTTGTCCCAAATATTTCTCTCAGCCCAAGATAAGAAGCAAAGTCTCATACTCCATTGTTCCTTTTTCTTCTCCACAGCAGCATATTTTAAAGATGGAAATTCAGCTATCTGTATTTCCCTACTTTTGTCAGTTTGGGTCATAGCCTTAATGTTACTTAAACAGTTTCTTTAAAGTAATGGAGCCCTTAATATAGACTTAATAAAGCAGTGTAAGGCGGTATGGATTTCCTTCTGTCTAAGGTTCAGAGGCCTTTATCTGAATAATACATTAGATACTTTTATTCACTGGTGAGGCTTCGTAACAGGAAAAACTTTGAAGACAACGTCTATCCTGTCATTAAATTGATAATAGACGTGTTCTTTACTTTTTATCCCTTTTGTAGCATATCTTTTACCTCTGACAGGTTTCTCTAGGAATTAAACAGGGACCATAGGGTACTTTTACCAGCATATAACAATGTGGTCTCCTAACTTGTTGCAAGCATAAATAACTGTGGTGAGGAAAACCTTATCAAAAGGTTCTTTGATATTTGCACGTTACTTGTATTGTTACTATACATACGACGTTGTAATGAAAAGTAGAATACACTTTTAATATTTTTCTTCATTGTAAGAGGGATGCATAAACTAAGCTCATTTTAAGGTTTAACTCAAAATTTCTTCCATGAAATGTATGTTGACATGACGTGAATTTGGATTCAGTGACACCTATATAACTAATATTTTTTTCCATCAAGTGGAATATCTACATTCCTTCATTTGAAAATAGAAGGCTTTTAAAGAGGTTTTAATATGCCAAAATATAAAACCATTTCCAACATATGTATAGCAAAAAATCCAGATGCAACTGTTTCACACAGAATACCATACTCTATTTCGTGTTTTCTTTTGCATGAGTTTATAATCCCAGTGTTAGAGATCTCGCAAATACCCACCAAATCGCCTACAAATTGTTAACAACCCCTGTTAATCAGTTTATGTTGTCGGAGAAAACTCAGATTGGTTTGTATTTCCGTCTTCTGAGGTTTTGTGTTTGCCATAAAATCTGACTCTAAAAGACCTAATGAAAATCAGTATCTTGTTCTTCTGGTTTCATCTTAGCACTCTGATGTACATCAAACAAAAAAAGAACTAAATATGAAGAGTGTAAGAACCAATCCAAATTCCTTGTCCAATCTCTAGAGGCAAAGAAGGCAAGAGAAGAAATGTGGATATTTCCAGGTTCCACCTGTGATAGTAACAAGTTCTTGCATGGCTTTCAGTGAGGAAATGGAATTTTGCAAGAAACTCTCCCTGTGAAATGTCTGATTCATGCTTTTTGACATTCAGATGATAAAATCTTTATGATTTGCTGTATTAGTGGAAACCCATCATAGCTTGACAGAAATGTATAGAAATATAATTGATTTGCAATAGGGTAGGTGATTTTGAACACCACTTTATGTCATTTATAGATGCATAATTTCATTTTAATTGTGATAAGAAATATTTTAAGTCATACCGTACTGCAAATCCAAATTGGAATGAACAATGTTTTGTGAGAGCTGCTGTATCTATTAAAAAAAAACAAAAAAAACCAAAAAACCAATTCTTATTCCGTTTTTAAAAAGAGGTTTTGTTATTCATATTTATTTGTAGATTTCCTTAGTGGACTCAGTATTTTTTATCAATTGCAGCTGCATCTAAAATGCATAAGGGAGTGATTGACTTATTAAGGAAATTAATATGTCTTATGGCTTCTGGCTAAATGTTTTGCAAAAGCGTGACCCACTACTTTGGTATTACTGTAGATGTCACATACTTACAAAATTTCTTCAATCAGAGAGATCCTTAAGAACCAGCTATGAAAATAATGGATATAATTCCTTTTGTGAGAAGTGAGAATATATCACTCAAAATCTAGGAACACACATTATTCTGTAAACCTCTAACGTTTCATGTAGAATTAATAATTGCATTCTGCTTTTAAAAATTACATTTCAACTTTAAATAAAATTAGTTTATTGGATATATATAGTTAGTTTAATCAATTCATATTTCAGTTTTGATCAGTTCCCTACTTTTAACTCAGTAGAACTCTTATAATTCTAACAGAAGTGTATCTAGAACTGATGTTGACACTACACTTTGCAAATTTTTGCCAAGGAAATTATTAGTGAAGGAAACTGGAGGTGAAATGGGCTATTATTGATTCCAAAGTTAATGAGTTTGATTATTTACTTTAGCCTTAAATTTGAGCAAGCTAGCTTAATAATGTCACCAATTTTACAGAGGACTCATAAACATATATTGGAATGGGAAAGATCACAGTCTTTCATATAGTGCATGAATGGACTTCCCAGGTATCTAGAAAATATTATTAGCCTTTAGTGTTTTGTCTGCAAACCTAAAGCTAACAAAAAATACTGAACTGATTGCAAAGGAGCAGTTTTGAAATGAGAGGATTAGCTAAGGCAAAAAAGGGACTGGTAATACATAAAGCTATTGCTTCCTTGTAGATCTCCCTGCCTTGTGAATCAGAGAAAGCTGAACTCATCAGAGATATGAAAATGAGATACAAGGAAAACAACATGGCTATACTGGAGTATGTCGCTGAACTGCTCAGTGCTTTCTGATGAATGAGACAATTATTCTGAGAGTTCATGACAAAAGGCCCTTCCTTTGTTGACAAGGGGACTTTTTGTTGAAAGTTCAGATAAAAAAATTTGTCCAGCTGATGCTTGGCCTGTCAGTAGGGAATAACTTTTGATCATGGTGTGGATAAGGTCTGGCTGACACCCAGTCCCTCTGGGAAAGAATATATTTATTCAAACAGAACACTGAGCTTTCTGGAAGAATCATTTAGACAAAGCCTTTTAAGCATGCCATTCCAAGGGACCGTGCTCTCTACCCTCTAAGCCTGCACTGAACTCCAGAGTACCACTGTACATAGCAATGCTTTGATGACATGTCAGAGCGGGTAATTTTGTAGCCATTCAGTACTAGGAGCTCTCAAAACAGATGAACAGAAAATCACTGAAACACACACAGAAGTGTTGTAGAAACACTGAAACTCCAGAATCTGACTGTACATTACAGTTGAAGTGAGGATAATACTAAAAAAAAGGTGAACTATATTCCTTCATTCCCATGTCTACAGATATATTTGACTTTTCTGATGTGCTGCTAGCTTTTTTGTCAGCTATCTAACAAGCAAAAGGATGTGTCAATTCTCAGCATGGTAACACCACAAATTCTGGATGAGATTCTGGGAGAGAAAAAGAAGTGACTTTCCGATCACCCAGATTTTTCCCTACTTCATGACAACACATTTACTTCAAGAAATGACAGTGTCTAATGGATCTAATGGGAAATATGAGATAGTTTAAATACGGCAGGCATCAATGCCTGTTTCCCCTGTGTTTTTCTGCTTCTAATGCATCATAAAATCTAACTTTCACTCAGCAGTGGAAGTTTCTGCACTGTGAGGTCTTTTGTGACTAAAACTTTGCAAATTCATCTCAATCTAAACAACTGAGCTTAGTTAAATATCTTAAATTACATGAAACGTGGGCTCATTTAAACATTGTGCTCATTCAAACGGCTGAAGATAGTAACTTGTCTTAGCTTTATATCTTGAAGGAAAATCAAATACAAATATGGAAAATAACGGGTGTTTCAAAACTATGACCTATCTGCATTTTTGTGTATTGTTGTTATACTTTTTTCAGTGTGTTATAAAGTTTGTGTCAAAAATACCTTTACCCCAAGAGAAAGAATGCTTGTTACTGTATTTCTAGATATGCAGGCATTTATTAGAAAGTCAGTTGGAGAAGCAGTAGTTAACAATTTAGGTTACTGACCCTTAAGTTAAAACTGATGGAGTTAATTGCATCCACCTTATTAATAAGTCAGCTAGAGCTCACTAAAAATTTGTTATTTAAAGAACAAATGTTTCCTTTCTTTTACTCTCCTGTAGACCACAGAGCTTTGCTTTATGTGGCTTTCCGTTTTTCAAAGACATTCGAGATAGGAAGAGTAATACAAAAAAAAATCACTGTTACTTTAGGACAGGTCATTTGTTATTGCAACTTTAGCAGCACTTTTTCCTGTTTTATTTGCTTTTAAGGGAGGGAAATAAAAGTACTTTCCTGCCCCCCCCCCGCCCTTTTTGTTTAGAGTTATTTACTGATTGAAGGAAGTGATTATGGGGAATGCAAGACTACCTGTTAAATGCATGCTTAAGTGGGATCTGAAGCCCTAGTTTTTAGAATTTTTTTTTGCTATTAAATACCTCATTGTTTAATTGTAATGTATATGGCTTTTAGGCCATACTCACACATTGTTTTTACTTCCAGATTTCACTCTTCGACCTGGGGCAAATCACTTAACCTCTGTGTGCTCCCACTTACTCATCTGCAAAATGGGCAAAATAGAATTAACCTAATAAAGATTCACATTTGTCTTGTGCATTATCGTTAATGGAGATGTGAATCATAATGGTGGAGTGCTTTGATGTCCCCAGATGATGCTGTAATCATGAAACTATTATTTTGTATTTGGGCAAAATAGCTGAAAATGAATCTGCATAAATTATGCAGAAATAAACTATACATCTAAATAATTGCATGCAGTTGTTAAGCTGCTAGTGGCCCATGGAGAGATTTGTGAAGCTGTTCCTATGTGTAGCTCCCTCACAGCTTGGTTCTTGCTGAGCCTGGCTGTTCCACCTAACAGTTTTATATTAATAGGCCCTAAGTCAAGCCTAAGCTTCTTTTGTTCCTCATCATTGATTTTCTTTAGCAGCATTAAAAAGTTTTCAGTTTATCCCACTTGGAAATAAACCCACAATGGGGTAAAGGGCCAGAAGTAAAGGTCAATGTGATTAGAGGAGAAGACAGCAGCAAGAGGGATCATGTGAACCTCCTGAGAGGTGTTTGGCACCCTGCTGAGAGGCTGGGAAGGACATGGTGACCTCCCTCTGGCAACAGGCTGTTCCATTCCTTCTGCACACACTGCCCCTGCAGAAAGCCTTCCCCACCTCTGCTTTATTCTCATGCACAGGCAGGCACAAAGGAGGGAGGGATGGGGGAGAGGCAGGCTTTCAACTCAGCCACTTGATATGAGAAAGGGGCAGCAGCCAACCATCATTAAAAGGATTAGGGCTCAGGTATTACTATCCAACAATCATACTGTGACAATGGAGACACATCCTTCTTCCCTTCCCCTTCCAGGGCAATAATCAGTATTCTCACTTTTTGCTTAGGCAACTACCATTTTTCAACCTTGCCAAAACAAATCAATCACCGGTATATAGACAGAAGGTTAGTATTAGTAAAATACTGAATATCCAGATCATCTTAAAGTCTTCCTATATCTAAAGTTAATCACTTTTGCTTTTACATAACAAACTTGTTTTCTCTAACTGACCAAGATAATAATCAAGCTGGGGCTATTGGTAGAAAGTAAACAATATGCAATTAGCACCTTGGCTTGTGCAACTTTGTTTTTGTGTGAGTTACCTGCAAACAACTGGCAATTCCCAGTGGGTAGTTATAGAATAGGACTGTAGGCATGGCAGGAAAGTTATTATGTCGATTCTCTGGATTCAGAACAGCAGCAGCAATAGTTCCAGTCTTGAGAGATGCCTATCTGTCCCAATCAGTACTGTTGTCTCTTCAATTTCTCTAGGCAATCATTTCTCAGTTATTCACTGTACAGCCCTCAGAAAGATTGTCTAAATATTTAATATCTGATTATTTATTTTTGGTTATGTCACTCATTATGTTTAAGTGCTGTCTGACAAAAAAAATGCTTCAACAGAAGCCTGGGCTCTGGCCAGGTAACATATTAAAGAAACATAAAGAAAGGTAAATGCATCTAATACCTGATTAGAAAGTGGGTATTACACCACTGACTTCATCAGGAGTTTAGTGCTTCAGCTTCTAATCGCATTTCTGAATTTGACCATAATTATGAACCAAATTGATTGCCAATAGTCATGATTTTAAAATAACATCAAGTAGCTAGTTTAAAATATTTGTAGAAAACTGTTCTAACTTATGAAATGTAGTTGATGGAAAGCTTTTCACTGAGCTATTGAAAAAGGAAAGTTGTTAGGGTGATGCCATCCAAAGTACTTTTTTCTATTGGAGTGAATTGATAAACAAAACCTTGGGGCCTTTGCTTGATCTTATGAGTCTAAATGTATCAATTCTTTACATAAGGGCCCTTCTTTCTGATGTGTAAAATGAAGTGAATTCTGAAGGGTCAGAGGATGCTGAAGTAGCATTCCAACTTACTGCAGAAAAGTACCTTAAAAATGGAGAAGGAAGAGTGGGAAATGATACAAAATGCACTAAGTATCCCAAAGTAGCAAAATACACTTACTCGTGAATTTCTCTTCCTTGCTTGAGACTGACCAGGATAAGGTACATTGTCCTAGTGTCAAGATGTTTCACACATCATCTCTCACTTTTAATTCAATAAATCCTTCCCTTACTCCTTCTGCTTCTCCAAGTTACCACCTGGACAGAATTCTCCACTTGTCTTTGTGAGAATGGTTGCCCTGCGCTGATATTTTTCACTTTGGGACTCTGTAATCTTCTACAGAGAGGTCTAGGGATAGCAGAAGAACCTGACAGGAGCAAAATCTAGTGGCTTCCATTTCCAAGTGAGCATCATTTCCAAACTTAGCTATTGACATTTTGCTTTCCTGTTTTTTAGTTTCCTGACACCAATCAGTAAAGGAGTTTCCCTCAAAAGCTAAATATCATTTTAGCTGCCCAGTGCCTGATTGCCCAGGGCTGCTTTTGAGAAACTCTCCTTTCCCATACGAACTTTGCAAAACAAGCAGATAACGCTTGAACATCTGTTGTTTGTCCTGAGATGTTTTGATTCAGACTGAGTGTGTTTTGGAACTGGGTGTTGTGAGGCTCCAGCCTATCCTCTTGCAGGGTGGTTGAACACCTGATGGGTTCCTACCACATATAAAGGGAATAGGACAATAAACTCTCTTTCTCTGCTGCTGCCTTTACTGAGCTGGTTGTGTGCTTATTTCCACGTCTGCAGCAACATCCCACAGTGGCATCTGGTGACCCAAACGCATAGGGACAGTGCCGTTCCCGAGGTACAGATTTGCTTCCACCCATCCCCCCTCCCCACCCACTTTGGGGTTTTTGGAAAAAAATGGAGAGTTCCAACCCGGCCGGTGGCGTGGTGCTGTCTGCTTGGAAGACTGCCTTGGAAAATGCAGGGACTCAGGTTTCTGAGCACTTGTTGCGAGCCCTTCAGGATTGAGCTGTGATGCACAGGCTTTCTGCAGTCTGTCAGTCTGCCCCCGATGATGCACTATGGTCGGAGTTTGGGGATGTTATCTGCCATGAAATTAAGTATGGGGATATGAACACAATAAGTTTGTGCTGCACCTGGAGGCAGATTTTTGATGTTTTAATATGTCTGACCACAGACTCCGGGCAGGGGGTTATCTCCTCGGCCCTGGGCTCCTCAGTCTCGGCTGAGGGCGACTGGTCCATGCAGCTTCCACCTCCATCCACACCAGCTATTGTGAACGAACCCATCCAGTGGGCATACATGTCTCTGCGAGATTATATTCCTCCCGAGTATCCATCCCCTAGGGACCAGCTGGCTGAGGTGCTGAAGTGGGAGGGTGGCCAGCCTGGCCCTGCTGCAGCCACTGCTCTGGCCAGCTCAGCTCTGCCATGCATGCCGCGCCTGCGTGCACCCCCAGCACCGGCGGGGCTTCCGATGCCAACTGCACTTGCACCCGTGGTGCAGGGGCCCACCAGTTCCGGTGCGGTGTGCGCATTCGATCCGCTGCAGCTGCCGCCTGCCCCTGCGGAGGGTTTCCTGGCAGATATTTCGCAGCAGTTGACTAGCATATTGCAGCAGCTGGCAGTGCTTGTGCAAGCTGCCGGTTCACGGCGGTGTGGCTTGGATCCACCTGCTCTGGCAGCCAGGGAGGGGGAGGCTGCATCACCTCTGCCAAAAGTAGAAGTGCAGGGGATTCCCAGGCATCACCGGAAGCACAGGGGGATTCCCCGAGGAATGCAGAAGTGCTGCACCGTCCTGATGCGGAAGTGGAGACAGCGGCAGCACCGCGCATGATCCGCGAGCAGGCTGCACCACTTCCAGAGGCGGCTCCTGTGACAGATGCGGCGCTGCAGGCAGCTCAGGCTACCAGTGTTCCGGCACGGCCGGCAAGATCTCACAGCGCCCCTCCTGCATTGCTACCCTCTATCCGCTCCACTCCGAGCCCCGCCGGCGCACTGTGTTTCGGCTTGGCACCTGTGCCAGCCCCACCTCTGGTGTTCCTGATGGGCTCAGCGGACAAGCCTCGTTCTGACGATTCGGACAGCGATGTAGAGGACGCGCTGGCTCCAGGACGGAGAGCTGCGGTCACTGAGTGGTGAAAGAAGCGCCTGCTTCAGTCGTGTTCGTGGACATTTTCTGACTGCACCGTGACAGTGCACCCAAGGAACCCCAGGTGTTTCTGGGAAATGGTAAAACTGGGGGCTCTAGAGGCGGGGAATTGGAGTCTTTTGGAGGGACTGGGGATACCAGACTGGACAGGGGACTCTATTGACAATCAGGTGGCTGTTACAGCAACCCTGGAAGGTTCACCGATAGAGCAGGGTGATACTAACACCCCGCAAAAGGGAACTCAAGCCTTTCCTGTATTCAAGACTCTCCCAAATTCAGGTCAGAACCACAAGCATGACATCTTTGCATGGAAGGTTATGCAAGACCTACAAACCAAGATATCACAATACGCTCTAGGGTCTCCTGAAGTCATGCAAATTATCAGGGCTATAAACACTGACCTGCTCACTCCATTTGATATCAAGCACTTAGGTCAAGTTCTGTTTCACCCTGTACAATTTACAGTTTTTGAGAATAACTGGAGAAAAATGGCTGATAAATGTGCATCGCAGAATATGCTCCTGCCTGCTGATGACCCTAGGCATGCAGCTGGGGTAGAAACCCTGATGGGAACTAGTTCTTTTTCGAACTCTAACCCCCAGGCCACTTGGGATCCTCTGGTTCTGGAGCAAGCCCAAAAGGTTGGTATGGGAGCCGTCGTAAAAACCATAGACATGGCTGCTCCAAAAGTACAGTATACAAAGATAACTCAGGGGCAGTCTAAGCATTACCTGTCCTTTGTAGGGAAAATAGAGGCAGCTCTGGAGAAACAGGTGGAAGATGATTCACTGAGACAGACATTGTGAAGACAGTTAGCAAGAGACAATGCCAATGAAGACTGTAGAAAGATCATAGATGTGTTACCAGGGGAACCTTTGCTTGCAGAGATGGTAGAAGCTTGTTCTAAGGTGGGATCAGGAAACCAAAAGAGGTCTGCTTTGGCTGCACTTATGCTGCCTGGTCAGGTACCCCCTGACCGTGGACAAAAACGGCCCAAGGCTGGGAGCAAACGGAAAAATGCTAAATCACAGCAAAAGGAAAATAAGGGCACTGGGATTCCCCAGTGCAAAAGGTGTGGTAGACCAGGTCACTGTTCAGACTACTGCAAGTTCCAGTACCATGTTGATAGTCGACCCCTGTTGGGAAACGCAAGGAGGAGCACAATGAGGGGGAATTGCCCTCCAACACAGTTGTTCCTCCAAAACAGGGCACCGGCACAGGCCTACCCAGCCAATGTAGAGGCGGCACCTGAGGCCCAGCCCGGGTTGACATCTACACCACAAGGGCAATTGTCCTAGGTTCTGGTAGTATCCATAGGGTTCCTTTGGATGCATATGGGCCCCTAGGTCAGGGACTCAGTGTGCTGCTGTTGGGGAGGCCGAATGTCACCCATCAAGGAATTTTTGTCCACCCAGAAGTTATAGATGCAGATTTTACAGGTCAAATTCATGCCTTGGTTTCCACGCCCAAACTCCCTGTCACTATCCGTGAAAATACTCACATTGCTCAAT
>VZRZ01004055.1:668520-680349 GCA_013398175.1 Climacteris rufus | reverse complement strand
GTGAGCACCCCCAGCCCCTCTGAGCACCCCCAGCCCCTCTGGGCACCCCCAGCCCCTCTGCCAGCCCCCAGCCCCCCCAGGAGAGGCACAGCCGCACCCCCGGAGCAGCTCTGCCCGGGGCCGGCACCCCCAGCACCCAGAACACCCCAGCGCCGCTCCCGGCGTGGCCAAGTTGGGATTTCCCGGGGCAGGGGCAGGGGGAACACGGCCGGGAGAGGCTGCAGGGCCCTGGGTGCTGCCCCAGCCGCTGGCCCGGCCGGAGGATGGGCAGGGACGGGGCCGGGCCGGGGCAGCAGCGCCGGGGGAGCTCAGGGCGGGCTGGGGACACTCGGCTGCTCCCCCTGCACCCCCCGGCCGGGGCACGGCCCAGGGCAGGGCGGGGGGCACAGTCCCGAGGGCACAGCCCCTCCCCAGCTGCAGATGTGCCGGCAGAGCCCGGCCACAAAGAGTTAAAGCCGCTTCGGCAGACTGTGAATTCTCAGCGAGTCTCCCACATGCAGCCAAACAACAGCTTGACATTTTCCATCCTTCACGAGAAAGACAAAGGCGTGAAGATATTCCCATGATTCCTTTCTGCATGCCTAACTACGAGCTCAGGTGCAGCAGCATTTGCCCTGGACCGGCCTCATCAACATGAAGGGCGAACTCATCGTTTCTGCATCTTTCCTCGCCACTGCTTGATTAATTGGCTCCCGACGACGCTGCCTGAATACCTAATGCCTCCCCTGTCCCTGTTCTTTCTTCACAGCCTTTTGCTGCATTTACATATACTTTATATTCCATAATTTTCACACACACACAAAAAAATGGGAGCACATCTCGGTAATTTGATGTAATGACGGCATGTCACCAAAAAGAGGAATTAGAAAAATCTGTAGGTATTTAATTTATTCTTGTTTTTTTCAAGTAGATCTCTCGGAGAAAGACATTAATATTCATGTGCATGAAAAAAAAAGTGCCCTCGAAAGGAAATTTCCAGCATTTTAGTTTAAATTAAATACATTTTTAAAGAAACAATATTTAACTGATAATGCCTAAAGGCAAAATTAACAAAAGTAGCAATTTTTACCTACCAAAGCAAGGTTTTGTCTCAGGGGTTTCCAGGAAAACTGCCCTGACATGAAACAACACTCTGCTTTTCTGGGGAGGGATTCAGCAACTCCACGAGGGAGGGAAGGGCCTTTGGCATGCCCTGGGTGGGATTCTTGCTGGACAATATTCCAGAGCACATCCCTGGAGAGGTCCAGCTCCCGTCTGGGCTGTGCAGGGCCCTCAGACAGGCAGAGTCTGGGGCTGCAGGGCTTGGGCTCCTGCATTTCCCAACTAAACACGAGAAAAGGGGAAAGAGAAAGGGAGGATTTGATTTTGTGGGAAGCAAACACAAAGTGTTCAGCAAACACAACACAGTGACCGACACGGGCAGCAGCTCCCCCGGTGAACTCCAGCTCAGCTCATCGGGGAGGAAAATGGCAAAAACATTTGCAACTTTCCCAGGAATGTTTCCAGGAACTGACAGCAAGAGGCAGCTCTGAGCAGCAGAGTTGGTTGGGGAGGTTTGGAGGTTCTGAGAGGGTTCGGGAGGAGTGGGAGGGGCTGAGCAGCACCTGGGCTGGGGATGCTGGGCTGGGTTTTGGGGCAGCACCGGCAGGATGGGCTGGAGCAGTGTGGTGGGAACAGGGCTGTGGAGCCAAGTGGGATGGAGTTCCCTGCCACCCCCCGGGGACCGGGAACGAGCCCCACAGGCAGGAACCCCCCCGGGAGATAGTTCCCAAAGCTTCACCCTCGGGCTGCTCCCACCCAGTCCCACAGGGCCCCTGGCACCACTCCAGGGCTGGGAACACCCCATGGATGCAAACATCCAGCCCAGGGAGCAGCATTCCCAGATTGGGAACACCCTATGGATGCAAACACCCAGCCTAGGGAGCAGCATTCCCAGACTGGGAACACCCCATGGATGCAAACACCCAGCCTAGGGAGCACAATTCCCAGACTGGGAACACCCCATGGATGCAGACCCCCAGCTCAGGGAGCACAATTCCCAGACTGGGAACACCCCATGGATGCAGACCCCCAGCTCAGGGAGCACAATTCCCAGACTGGGAACACCCCATGGATGCAGACATCCAGCCCAAGGAGCACAATTCCCAGACTGGGAACACCCCATGGATGCAGACCCCCAGCGCAGGGAGCAGCACCCGGCACGGCTCTGCCCGCGGCTGGAATGATCCACGGCGAGAGGAGCCTTCAAGGATGAGCGTCCTTGACAAGGCAAACAGAACTCCCGGGCTCCGGGATGGGCAGTAAATCCCGGCCGGTTCGGCCCGGCCCCTCCCCGAGGCTGCCGGAGAACGCCCGGCCCGGGACCCGCCGGCTTCTCCCTTTGCCTCTCCCGCCGCCACGGAGCTGCCTGAACCCGGCCTTCCGGAAAGAAAACTTCCCATCTTTGTCCCGGCACATTGCAAAGCAGATTATCCCCCGGATTAAGTAAAACGACGGCGTTTATTTCTCGAGTGTGAAAGGCTGAGCCTGCCAGAGGGGCCGGAGCAGCGCTGGGAAGGGCCCCCGCTGCTGGGAGAAGCCTTTGGAGCGCTCAGGAAGGGCTGCACGGGCGGGCAGAGGCTCTGGCAAGCTTCTAAATTGGTCTCCTGATATTTTATGAAATAACTTCTTTTTTTTTTCCTAAAGTACTTCTTGATATTTTTATGTTTATATATTTTAACTTTGGATCGGACTCATAAAAAATACATGAGGAGTAAGTGGTTTCTGCAAATGTTTTATACATGATTTGGGAACAGATAGTGTTCCAAGAGAGGAAAATGTTCCTTTTCACGCCAGCGAGGGAGGAGCAGGGCTGGGGTGGGGGAGGGAAGGGGTCCCCGGGGTGCAGAGCTCTCGGTGGGACCGGGGGGGCGGTGCCACCTTCCCCAAAACACCCAGGGCAGGGTCCCCATCGGACACCCACGGGCAGGAGGGGCAACCCCCACGGAACACAGCCCCACGGGGCCACACCTCATCCCCCCAGCGTGTCCCAGCCAAACAGGAGGCAGGGAATGGATGAATGGATGGACAGGGAACAGTGAAGGCAAAAGGGCTCCACAGGAGAGGCAGGAACACGTCCAGGGCACAGCCCAGCGCGGGGACAGGCTCGGGAGGGGGAGGGTGCTGAGCAGGGAGGGATCCTGAGTGGAAAAGATGCTGAGTGGGAAGGGATGTTGAATGGGAAGGATGCTGAGTGGAAAAGATGCTGAGCAGGAAGGGATGCTGAGTAGAAAGGACACTGAGTGGGAAGGGATCCTGAGCGGGAAGGGATCCTGAGTGGAAAGGATGCTGAGTGGGAAGGGATCCTGAGTGGGAAGGATGCTGAGCAGGAAGGGATGCTGAGCAGGAAGGGATCCTGAGCAGGAAGGGATCCTGAGCAGGAAGAATGCTGAGCAGGAAGGATGCTGAGCAGGGAAGTGATGCTGAGTGGGAAGGGATCCTGAGTGGGAAGGATGCTGAGCAGGAAGGATGCTGAGCAGGAAGGATGCTGAGCAGGAAGGATGCTGAGCAGGAAGGATGCTGAGCAGGAAGGATGCTGAGCAGGAAGGATGCTGAGCAGGAAGGATGCTGAGCAGGAAGGATGCTGAGCAGGAAGGATGCTGAGCAGGAAGGATGCTGAGCAGGAAGGATGCTGAGCAGGAAGGATGCTGAGCAGGGAAGAGATGCTGAGGGGGAAGGGATCCTGGATGGGAAGAATGCTGAATGGGGAGGATGCTGAGCTGATGCCATTTGCTGCAGCAAGGACAGCTAAAGGGTTAACCCCATATTTCATCGGCTTCCTCCCTCGTAGCATACATTATCTTTTTGACTGTGTAATATGATGCAAAGTTTTTTAAATGATACAATTGTATTCTATTATATTCCCCTCTTCAGGGAGATTTTAGGCTCATTTTTTGCATGAATGATACAGGCTCGTTGCATTTCCATGCTGACACAGAGAGCTCTGTAGGCACACACCGCAGAGAGGGTTATAGCAAGTGCATGGATAAATGCAAAAACATATGGCAACATGAGGAAACTCTACATTTTTTATTATATAAAAGCAGAACTCGTGTTCCCAGATACAGTGCGCAGGATCTGAAAGATGGAGTCACCGTCTCCTTCAGATGGATTTTTATAGGATTTGCTTAAAATAAAATCTAAGCAGGGATTCTGTGCAAATTTTCCCCTTTGGAGAATTGAACTGTGAATCAAATTTTGCCTGATCCACAGATGAAAATCAGTTTGGGGGTTTCTCCTCTGGGTCTCCAGCGAGCATTTGTCCAGCTTCACTGAATGTGGCATCATCTCTGCCCCACTGAGGCCCCGGGGGCAGAGCTGGGCAGGGGGGAGATGCTGAGGCTGGCACAGCCCGGGGTGGCACAGCCAGGCTGCCCAGCCCAGAAAGCACCGCAGGGACCCCCAGACCTCCTCCCCCCGCTGGGCACGGGGATGGATCCAGCTGGGATGGATCCAGCACGGGGCACGGGGACGGATCCAGCCCTGCAGCCCCAGGGGCCGGACGGGCACTGCCCACAGCTCCCAGCCCAGAGCCCCAGCAGCAGCACGGCCGAGGGGCTCCGAGGGGACGTTCCCAGCCTGGGGCCAAAGCAGCACAGGGAGGCGTTCCCAGGAGGAAAGGGGCCGAGGGGCTGCTGCATCCCGGGCCAGGGCTATGTGTCCCCTTCTCCCTCCTCTCCCTCCTGTCTGCAGCCCTGCCCCGGGGCCGTGGGCACAGCCAGGGGCACCCACAGCGGTGCCACCCTCACCCTGCAGGGTGGCCCACCCGGGAGGGGCTCTGGCCACAGCCCCTCACTGCCCTGAGCCTGTCCCTGCACCCAGCACCCCCACCCCAGGGTGCTCCCTACCCTCCTGCCCTGCCTGGGTGCCCACGCTGGGGGAAGGACGCTCTGAGGCTGCCGGGCCCGGCGAAGGTCTGCGAAGAAATTACAGCCTGCATAAAAATATTGCCTCCAGCCAGGGGCCTTAAACCATTCCCCTGGGCATTGAACAGTGACTGAAAGTGTATTACTGTGCACTCCAGGTTACTGCAGTAACCCAAGGTCAGGCAGCACACGCTATATCCCGGGGACTCACGATGGATTTGCTTCAGTGCTGGACTGGGAAGGCAAAGCCTTCACCAGGCTCTGGAATTTAACTCAATATTCAATTTACCCTGGAATCAATTTTGATGGAGTACAATTCCCATTTATAATCCCGGGTTATTGCCAGCACTGGCGTTTGATTAGACATCAGCAGAGCCAGGCCAAGTGCATCCCTTGCCCCCCCTTTCCCCGGGACCTGCTGGAGCCCACCTACCCTGGGCTGCACCCTGGTCCCTGCAGCCCTTCAAGGACCTGCCCCCCCAGCACAGGGGGCTCTACAGGACCCTCAGGGGCCTCCCACCCCCCTGGAACCTCCTGTCCCACTGCACTGCTCAGCGTTTGGGGATGAAGGGAAGGGCAGAAGAGCTGCAATATTTCCCTCTTGACTTTAAGCTCCCATGAATTCAGAATTCTTTCCTCCGAGGGGCTCATTATATAACGGCAGTGTTTACTCGGTGCACACAGATTCTGTGAGATGGAGCCCCAGGGACACAGAGCTGCATCTCAGCCCTGGGAAGGGAGCCCTGGGTGGCTTTGGGGCACGGCTCCCGTCCCACCCTGCTGCTCCTCCAGTGCTGCCCAGGGGATCTGCTGCTGCTGCTGCCTTTGCTTCTTGGTCGCTGAGGCCTCATTTCCCCTCAGCTGCTGCAGAGACAAACGGGGCTGGGCGCTCACAGGGCTCTGCCCCCCGAGGCTCGGGGGCTGCACTGCCCGGCCCATAAACAGCCCCAGCCCGCGGCTGCAGAGCTCCCAGCTGGGGCTGCAGCTGCCCCACAGAGGCTTTGGGGTGCTGGTGGGTGCTGGTGGCCCCAGAGCCACTGCCCTGCTGGGACCCCCGAGCTGGGACGCCCCGGTACTGATGGGCAGCTCTGCAGCCCTTCCCTGGCTCTGCCCGAACCCCGGGCTCTGCTGCGCCCCAGGGATGCCCAGGGCAAGGGGGGAGCAGGGCTGGGCACTCCTGGCACAGAGGAGGGCATTTCTGGTGGGCAGGGGCACACAAGGGTCCCCCTGCTGCTCCCAGAGCTGCTCAGGGACTGCCCCAGCACCCCAGGCCTGCTCCCTGTGCAGGGGAAGGAGCAGCTCACCCTCCTGCCTCCCCCCAGGAGGGGAGGTGTCCCCAGGCTCCGGCCTCCTTCCCGTTCCCTCGGGACCTGTTCCTCGTAATTACAGGACCGGATAAGCCATTTTTGCCCCTCCCTATTCACAGCTATTTATATTTCACATATTTCAGCTTCCTGGGTCAGAAAGGGAAATTATTCCAGCTCAACCTTAAAGTTACAACTGTGCTTCGGAGCCAGATGCTGAATACAAAAGGGAAAGATTTGGAACTGCGACTAATTTAACACAACAAAAAATTACAGTGTGGGGAAAACTTCCCTGCTCCCGTGGAAGCAGGCAGGGGATGATCCCTTCCCAGAGTTCACCATTCCCCAGCCATGAGCTGTCCCTTTAACCACTGCTAAATTGTTTTCTGACAGCCCTCGCTGCAATTTTATCCCCTGACATTTGATTTACATATGATCTTTAAGCACCAGCACTGCTGTAATAGCTATTTGGTTAATATTCAAATCAGTCCGTGATGTCACATACCTTGATAGGTCATTTCACTGCAGCTCGGCAAAATGCATGTAAAAATAAATGTAGAACTAATGAAATAAACTGATTAAGGGGAGAAATCAATCGCTTTACTGCTGTAGTGAAGATCCAGCAGTTAATTTAGCATGGATCTGCAAGGGTGCACGTTAATAGAACAGGCTCTCATCTAATTGGTGCCACAGTAAATGAAATACAGTAATATTCCATGATGCATTGGAAGAGTTCACTTCATTTTCTCTGCTCTTTCCCAAGAACTGTTTACAGCACCATGGATTCCCTGGATTTATTTATTAATTTCCCTGGCTCAGAAGACAGAACGTGGCTGATCCCCATTAACCCCCCCAATTAACAAGTCCAAGCACCTCCTCAGGCCGACTCCTTCACTCGGCCCCGCAGGGCACAGGAACAGCTGGGTTGGTTTGTGCAGAGCCTTGGGAAGGGTCCCGTCCTTGCTGGGAGCTGCTGGGCTGGACTGGGAGTGCGGGGTCTCACTGCTCCTCCCTTTGCCCACCTGCCCAGCCCAGCCCAGCCCAGCCCAGCCCATCCTGGGACACCAGGAGGGATCCCAGAGCTGCAGGAGCCGATGGAGCTGGGGATGGGGTTGAAAAGGGAGCCTTGTGAGTCCTGTGAGGAGCAGCTGAGGGAGCTGGGAAAGGGGCTCAGCCTGGAGCAAAGGAGGCTCAGGGGGCCCTGCTGGCTCTGCACAGCTCCTGCCAGGAGGGGCAGCCAGGGGGGTCGGGCTCTGCTCCCAGGGAACAGGGACAGGAGCAGAGGGAACGGCCTCAGGCTGGGCCAGGGGAGGCTCTGGTTGGACAGCAGCAGGAATTTCCCCATGGAAAGGGTGCTCAGGCCTTGGCAGGGGCTGCCCAGGGAGGTTTGGAGTGCCCATCCCTGGAGGTGCCCAAGCAAGGCCTGGATGTGGCACTCAGGGCTCTGGGCTCAAAGGTTGGTCTCAGTCTTGGAAGGCTTTTCCAACCTCAGTGATTCTGGGATTTTGTGATCCAGCATCCCAAGGCAGAGGCCAGGGCGAGCTGTGACATTCCCTGAGGAAAGGTCCCTGCATCCCACCCAGGAGGGTCCTGCAGCCCGGGCTGGCCTGTCCCCAGCTCACCCTCGGGGATGGGGCAGGGTGAGCCGTGGGGTGGTTTGGAGCAGTGCTGGTGCCTCAGGAACTCCAGAGGCTGTGGGAATCTGATCCATCCCCTCTGCCCTGTTCAGTGCAGCTGGCAAAAATACACAAAAAGTCCCATCTGGTCCCACCAGGTCCGAGCCTGAACTGGATCTGCAGGAATCACTGGACTAGCTGCTTACCACCCCCTCTTCCTCCTAAGCTGAGGTCAACACCTTAAGGATGAGTGACCACCCCAGGTGTAACAGAAAACTCTAAATATTTGAGAAATGCCACCGTGGAGCAGCCTGGACTCGCTGGTCTGTGCTGAGCAGGAGGAAAACAGCAGCAGCTTGGGGGTCTCTGCCAGTGCCAGCTCTGCCACCAGAGACCTCTGCCCTCCCTGAAATTATTGAGCTGTATTAAAAAAATAGGGGAAAAATGATCTATACAAAAGCTTTGCATAAAAAAGTGATCAATGCAAATTCCTCAGAGAAAATTGCACCAACAGATGGAATCAACCCATTCCCAGCAAATGCCTCTGGCTGTGCAGATGGTAATTATAGGATGTATGTAAATACGGGAGCGCCGGGAAGCGCAGCAACGCCACTGCCGAGCCGGGGCTGCGGGGCTCGCCCGGCCCGGCCTCGGGCAGCCAACCCGGGCTGGGAAAGGTTTGGGCTGTGCCCCCTCTGCCCTCAGCCCCAGCCTGGCACGGTGCGGGGAGGGTCCGGGGAGTTCCCGAGGGCAGCGGGCGCAGCCCGGGCTCATCCCGGGCAGGAGCGGCCCCGGACCGGCCCCGCAGCTCCTGCACCCTGGGTGGTGGCTCAGAGCCCACCCTGCACCCCGACAGCCCCCGGGGAGCCCCTCAGCCCGATCCCAGCACTGCAGGAGGAGTTCCCGGGGAGCCGGGGGTCCTGCAGCCCCGACCCTCCCCACGGGCGCGGCGGGGCCGTGCTGGGCTCCCAGCCCTGCAGGACTTTCACAGCCACCCGGAGGTGGCCTTGGCAGGGCTGGGGCAGTGCTGGTGCTTGGTGGACTCAGGGCTTTTCCAGCCCAAAGCACTCGATGATTCCATCCCAGCACAGAGCCCCAGAGAAGCCCCAGACCTCAGGTACCAAGCTGTGGGCAGGTTTGGGTTTGGGGTTGGCCCTGGTGCCCTTCCCCGTGCGAAGGGCAGCACCCCATGGGGCTGATGCTGCTGAAGCCTCAGGACACTTCGGGAGTGCTGCTGGGTGGCTCTGCCCTTCCAGGCCCCACTGGCACTGTCCCCCAGCCTGCCACAGGCACCGAGGGCATCTGGGCCCTGCAGCTCCATCAGCTCCTCCTGCCACACATCCCCTCCCTGAGTCCCTGTGCCAGCCCCCAGCTCGCGGGAGGGACGGCCTCTGTCCCCCCGTTTGGCCAGTGTGATGTCAAGGACTATTTCCAAGGCCACTGTATTTTTATGTTGCTGTTGACTCTGGTTTTTTTTCCCCTCTTCTGAGTAAGGTGCTTGCAGAGAGTCTGTGGTAAAATGTTAATTGGAGCCAAGTAATTAGACAAAGATAGTTAGTGATCTCTCCCAAGCAATCAGCTTTTGCTGCTTTGTTTTAGTGCTGTAATAATCACCTTCACTGCACAAAATGCCTGGGTGTTTGATGGGGATCCACGAGCAGCCAGCGCTGCCCCCGGCGCTGCTGGGTGGGGGGCACAGCTCCTGCCCTGGCCCCCCAGCCCTGCTGCTCAGGGCTCAGCCCCGGGCACCTTTCCCTCCTCCTGCAGCCTCGGGGGCTGTGCCAGGCTCTCCCTGGCTCGGCAGCGCACTCCCCATCAGCTCCCTGGGAGCACATCCTGCCCCGCTGCCTGAACCAGGCCCACCTTTGGGCCTCTCGCTGTTGCCTCCATCCCTGAGGGTGAAGAGCTTCAGGGGGGAGATGGAGCTGCCAGGGCACCTCGTGGTGAACGTACAAGATGGGCAGTGCCCCTGCCAGTGCCCACCCTGCCAATGCCCCCTGCCACTGCCCCCGCTGACCCCTCCCCAGAGCCTCTGCCCAGCACATTTTGAGCCCCAGCTCACCAGACCCCGCCCTGCAGAGGCTCCCCCGGGGCTGTCACTGCCCGGGAGTGCCGAACACGGGGAGCACAAAGCAGCCGTGCTTGTACATCCCTCCCCTGTGTTTCACACATCAGCCTTCTATCTTTTCATCAGCAACTGCAGACAGATTTTCTCAGCGTGAGAACTGCCATGGAAATTGAAAGAGTGTACAGCAAACATTTTTTTTCCTTGATGCCCTGTTTAATTGAGCTGCCTTTGATTTTATTAATCTGTTTTTATTAATATCCTGAAGGCAACAGGGGAAAGAAAAAACAGAAAGCCTTTGCTTTCTGAGCTGGCTGGTGCTGCTGGTGTCCTGTCTTATCAAACAGGGCGGTTCTGTGGTATCTGGGACAGAGCATCCACCCTCCTGAAGGAAAGGGAGGAGCCTGAGTGCCTCCTCAGGCTGGGAGAATTGGGATTGCTCAGCCTGGAGAAGTCTTTGGAGTGACCTAACTGCAGCCTCCCAGTGCCTGAAGGGGCCTACAAGGAAGGTGGAGAGAGGCTGTTCACAAGGGCCTGGAGTGACAGGACACGGGGGAATGGCTTCCCACTCACAGAGAGGAGGTTTAGATTGGATATTTGGATGAAGTTCTTCCCTGGGAGGGTGTGAGGCCCTGGCACAGGGTGCCCAGAGGAGCTGTGGCTGCCCCTGGATCCCTGGCAGTGCCCAAGGCCAGGCTGGATGGGGCTGGAGCCCCTGGGACAGTGGGAGGTGTCCCTGCTGTGGCAGGGGTGGCACTGGATGGGCTTTAAGGTCCCTTCCCACACCAACCACTCTGGGATTCCACGATTCCAACACCCCTGCAAGGCAACAACCCCATGTTCACACCTGGCCCTCCCTCCCTCACTCCCAGCTCCCTTCTCAGCATTCCCAAGGCAATTCAGCTCTCCCTGATCAATGCTCCAGGTATTCCTGGTATTTTTTTAGCCACCGCCTCTCCAGGTGTGCCGATGCATTTCCTGACTTGTCAACTCCTCTTGCCTTGGGGGTTTCTAACCATTTATTCTGCCTTTTTTGGCCTTTTCAAGTAGAACTGAGTGCAGAGAGCTGAGGGATTGCAGACAAATTGTGCACAAAATTCTGCATCTCCACGCACACATTTGGATGAGCTCCTCAAACGCTGCCAAGGAGCCCAGTCCTGTGCCCGGGCACAGAGAGGGACGGCAGGGGCACCTGGCCAGCACAGGGCCACTGGTCCCAGTCAGAGCTGGGCGAGCCCACGAGAGGCCAAACCCCAGCAGGGTTCCCCACTCGCAGGAGGTGCCCCAGAACACAAAGCTGGAGCTCCTGGGGCTGCTTTGCCTCAAGGCTGTGGGTGAGAACCAAACCCTCTGCTCCATGCAGGCGCTGCCGACACCGCTGGCACACGCTGTGCCTGGGGCTCACACAAACCTCAGAGGGAAACCCTGCAGAGCAGTTTTCTCTTTAAAGACTAAAACTGCAACTTCAAGCTGTTTTTTTCCCCTACCCTTTGCTCCAAAAGCTCACAGGTATGTTTGTGGCAGAGCCAGCACCATGAACAACCTCAGTGACACCATGCCCTTGGTGACAGCGCTCAGACACAGACTCCTAAAGCCCAGAGTTTCAGACAAGAACCCTTTGTCTTATCAAATTCTCAAAAAAAGCCTTTAAACCACTTAAACACTGAGCATTAGTTGGAGAAGGCCCTGAGGCTCAGCACTCACCTGTGAGCACAGGTATTTCTTCTCCTGTTGAAAGTCCCGTGTCTGCTGCAAAGAGCCTGGGGCTCCAGCGCCGTCCCTGGGCTCCTCCTCCCAACAAACCAGAGCTGTTTCTTCCCCTCTGCTCCTGCTGCTCTGTTCCCCTGGTGCTGTTCCCTGGGCTGCAGGAAATGCTTGCAGCCGGTGCTTGAAGTCAGTGAGGGGATGGTGACGATGATGATGGGGATGGGGATGGGGAT
>VZRZ01004055.1:640102-658857 GCA_013398175.1 Climacteris rufus | reverse complement strand
CCCCTCCCCGTGCCGCCGCCGCGGTTCCTGTCCCCGTTCCTGTCCCTGTCCCTGTCCCCAGGCAGCGCTGCCGGCTCATTCCTTGGGTTCCATCCCATGAAAGGCCCTCAGTGGAAAGAGGAGCCGGCTCTGGTAACCCAAGCTCCCCCCGCGCTCGGTGCACAGCTGCCCCTGTGTCCGCACTGCCAGCCCCTCTCTGTGCCCCCATTCTCAGGTTTCCTTTGCCTCCCCACCCCACCCCGAGCGCTCCCGGGTTCAATTAATGCCAAATCCCCGTGACTGCGAGCGGGGGGATCGCTTACTGCCACCAAGAATGGCTCCATTTACGGGGCTCTTTCAGCGGCCGCAACGCGATCCCGGGCCCAGGATTTTCCCAGTCCATTCCCAAAGTCCCGCAGACCCCCCCAGCGCAGGGTCCCTCCTGTCTCCGGGCCCCTCACCCAGCGCCGCGGGCAGGAGGAGCTGGACCGGGGAATTTCCCCTCGCAGGGACCACCCCCAGCTCCAGGAGCACATCCCTCCCCTCCGGAGACGGCAGCGCTGTGCAGGGGGACGGCAAACCCCAAACCCTGCTGGCCCGGCTGAACCCCAAACGTGCCGGAAGGAAGAGCTCAGAGCAGCAGCCTCAGTTCAAACGTGCTCGGCGAAAATGGGAGGAAAGGAGAGACTGCCAGGTGCAGTCCCGGTGGGGAAAGATGCAGTGGGAACGTGAGGGTCCAATGGTGTAAAAGGAGAGGAAAAATTCTTTACTGAAAGGGCAACTGGGCACTGGAATCGTCTGTCCAGGGAGGCGGTGGAGTTGTCGTCCCTTGACAAATTTAAATAAAGATTGGACGTGGCACTCGGTGCCGTGGTTTAGTTGATGAGGAGGTGTCAGGCTGTGGGTTGGACTTGGCCATCTCAAAGGTCTCTTCCAGCCTGGTTTATTCTGTGATTCTGTGAACACAGGAAAAGCCAGGAGAGGGAAGGCAGAGGGGATCTCCCCAGCCCCGCTGCCAGAGGAGAACAGGCGGGGCTGAGGGCACCACAGCAGGCACGGCTGGGCTGGAAGGGGCCGGGAGGGCGGCCCAGGAGCCACCAAGTCCCTCCCAGCTGGAGAAGATGCAGGGACAGGGACAGGGGAGCGGGGATGGAGAGGGGACGGTGGCATCCCTGTGCCAGCTGAGCCTGGCATGGCCAAAGGAAGCAGAGCCTGAAGATGTCCCCTGGATTTCAGACCAGCCTGTGATGCAGCAGCCCAAACTGACTGCAAAGGAGTTACTCCAAGTATGGATTTACTGGCCATGAACTGTGGGCAATTTGTTGGTGAAAAAGCACCTGGGAGCAGGGGGGAGCGACGCTGGGCTGGGCTGTGCTGGGCCAGCCTGGGGAGGTGTGAGGGGCACAAACCTCCCTCGTCCGTCCTCACCGCTCCTGGCTTTAATTCAGCTTAAATGTTCATTGTCCGAGTCACTGCATTTACATATTTCCGTGGTTCCGGCCGTCTATATTTGGCAGCTTGTTTGCATGACTGAAAACTCCTCTGACCTTTTACAGCAAATAGATTTTGGATCCTGGGAGATCAGAGAATAAATTTAGCTCATCCAAAATATTTTCACCCCACAGAAGCAACGAGGGCTGCTCACCAGCCTTCCCCAGCAGGGTTGGGAAAGGAACAGAATTAATGCCAGGTAAATATTAGCACTGGGTAAATGGTAAAAAGTGCAGTGAGGACTTTCCAGGTTCAAAACATACCTTTGATTTGGCTGGATTGTTTAGCAAACCTCACGTATTGATTTGCAGGTTTAGAGGTTATTGAAAAAAATTCTCTGCCCAAGAACTTGAAACCAGTCAGAGTGTCTGGAACAGCACAGGAAGAGCAGAGCCACAGAATCAGAGAACCACAGAACCACAGAATGGCCTGGGCTGGAAGGAACCATCAACCCATCCGGTGCCACCCCTGCCATGGCAGGGACACCTCCCACTGTCCCAGGGTGCTGCACGTCCCATCCAGCCTGGCCAGAGACACCACCCTGGGGCCCACACGTCTGTCACACTCCCCCCTCGCTGCCCACCTTCCTCAGCCAGTTGTGAAATCTTCGCATTTGGGAGAAAAAAATAAATATTTAATTGTGGTAATGGCCATCATTTGCATTGAAATGTTTTTCCGAGCAAAAATTCCTCACTAAATGACACCAGAGGCTTTGAGAGTGATGAACTCATCCGGGAGCACTGCGTTCAGTGCCGCTGAGCGTTGGCACCAGAAAAATGGCTAAATTTAGCAAATCAAAAAACCCAACAGAAAAGCCAACAGAAAATAAAAAATCTCTTTCCTCAGCTGCAATAAATACAGCGGGCAGGAATGGGGAGCGTGAGGCGGGGAGGGGTTTGTGGTTTGATGTGTGGCAGGAGAGGCAGAAGGAGAATGAGGCATTTTTATACATCCAGAATCCCCTCCTGCTGGTGACACACACCGGGCTGCTCCCTGGGCTGTCCCTGGGCAGGGGTTGTTGTCACAGCTCCCTGTGTGTGCTGGGGTGCAGGGCAGAGCACCCTGCAGGGAATCCCGGGGTGTTCCCTTCACCCAGGACATTCTGGGGTCCTTTATCCCACCCATGGGTACAGTCCCTTGCTGCTCAGGCTGTTCCCTCTTGCCATCCCTCTGTGGGTGCGCTCATGGAAGAAGCTCCCTGAGATGGCACCTCCTGTTTCTCCTTGCAAGGCAGGGACTTGCCCACCTCCCCAGCCTTTTCCCTTTGCCAGATTTCTGAGTTGGTTTTTATTTCCCTTTCAGCCCCAAACATTGTTTTTTATGCCTGCCCAGTCTGCTCCTCTGTAGAGATAATCCCGTGACTTGGTTTTTCAAGTGCATTTAGAGTCTAGACAGGGCACTGGATCCTTTGTGCTTCCCTTCCTGCTCCCCTGTTGGTTCAATGGCCCTTCAGGCATGAGGCACTTCCGAAATTCCAAAATCTCCAGTTCCCCAGATCCCCACACCCCATCCACCCCCTGGTGTCCCAGAGCCTCCAGGCCGAGCTTCTGCCAGACTTGCTTCTCACTCTACTCATAAATATCCAGGAAAAAAATCTATGGTGGATCCAGCACCCATCTCTGGGAGATCCAGCACCCATCCCTGGGAGATCCAGCACCCATCCCTGCGGGATCCAGCACCCATCTCTGGGAGATCCAGCACCCATCCCTGGGAGATCCAGCNACAGCCCTGGAGGATCCAGCACAGCCCTGGGAGATCCAGCACAGCCCTGGAGGATCCAGCACAGCCCTGGGAGATCCAGCACAGCCCTGGAGGATCCAGCACAGCCCTGGGAGATCCAGCACAGCCCTGGAGGATCCAGCACAGCCCTGGGAGATCCAGCACAGCCCTGGAGGATCCAGCACAGCCCTGGGAGATCCAGCACAGCCCTGGAGGATCCAGCACAGCCCTGGGAGATCCAGCACAGCCCTGGAGGATCCAGCACAGCCCTGGGAGATCCAGCACAGCCCTGGAGGATCCAGCACAGCCCTGGGAGATCCAGCACAGCCCTGGAGGATCCAGCACAGCCCTGGGAGATCCAGCACAGCCCTGGAGGATCCAGCACACATCTCTTCTCTCCATCCATACATCAGGACAGCCCAATTAAGTCATTTACCAGGAGGACCTGGAGATGGCAGCAACATATAATCACAAACATAAGCAGTTTGTACATGGTAATTATATATTCTGTTTTTTTTTATCAGTGCAATACAGACAGAAGATTATTTTATGCTTGATATCATTCTAATTTTTGATCCATTTTCCCCCCAACTTAAAAAGGATTAAGATTTGGCTTCTGGTAATAACTTTGGGAATGCCAACTCCATAAGTATTGTGCAGCATTGTATTAAACTGATTATTAGGTACTTTTGCTTATTGTTAACACTGCTCCTCTTCTCTGGGCCAGCATGTGAGCCATAGGAAAGCAGATGGTTTAAATGGTCAAGCCAAAAGGCCAGAATGTTTTAAAAGTCTGTTGTAAAGTAAAACACGCTCTTGCTTTAAACTCCATCTGATAAAACAGAGCGGAGTAGATCGGCAAGGAGAGAGGAAACGCCATGCCTGGCTTTGATCATGTTCAAAAGGAACTGTCACGTGTGATTTTCCAGAAGATGAAGGCACCAGGTGAAACCATTTCGTAGCCCAAGACCTTTCCTCTGCTGAAGTAGCATCTGCTTCTCGTTTTCTGTGGGTCTGGGGGCAGCCTGACCCCCTGGTCCCATCAGGCCTGCCGGGGGTGTCCATAGCCAGGCCGGGGGCTGGGAGGAGGATGGAGGGGAGGATGGAGAGGAGCCCATCCCATCCATGGGCAGTGGGCAGGCAGGGGGTCCCTGGCAGCTCCTGGTGCCCCAGGGACCAGCCTTGGTGGGTCTGCAGGAGACCTGGGGGGAAGGGTCCCCGGGGAACAAGGCAGGGTAGGGGGTGCTGACCCCTGGGAGAGGGTGAAACCCAGCAGCTTCCAGCCCCTGCTCCTGCCAGAGCTGTTCTGGGGTGCAGAGGGACCCTGGCACCGGGGGCAGGTGGGCAGGGGGCTGTGCAGGGTGTCCCACTCTCCTGTCCTCACAAGCCTTCTCCTCTCTCCTGAGGCTTGTCCTTCCTCCACAGCACCCATCCTGCACACAGGCAGTGGCTCCCGGCTCCCATCACACAGCAGTGTCCATGGAAATGGGCAGAAGGCTGGAAACGGGAATGGGGCCCTGGGTGGGGGTCAGCAGAGCCCCCCACGCCATCTCCCCCAGGGTCACAGTCCCTCCCTGTGCCACGGGACACGCAGTGCCAGAGGGACGCTCTGCCCCCTCCCCGCAGTGCCACTGGCACGGGGTGGGACGCCCAGGGGCGTGGGGAGCACCCTCACCCCGCACACCCGAGGGTGCCGGGTCCCACCCTCCCTGTGCCCCCGAGGTTCGGTCCCACTCACCCCAGCCCTGCTTATCACAAGTGACCCTGCCACAGGGATGGTCCCAGATCCCAAAACGGGGCTGTGGCACAGCCCCCACCCGTGACAGCGCCCCGAGGCATCTGCCTGAAGCCAGGCTATGGCCAAAGCCAACATTAATTATAACCAGCCCCCTAATTGCTGAAAATAACTAATGCCATGCTCTCCGTTTGGTGCCAGTAGGGAACAAGCCTGGAGTAAATGAGCTCATGGTTGGGAATCAAAGATTAACAGACTATCGAGGAGTAATTTCTTCTCCACATGAATTAGCAAATCGTGGGTAATTATTGTGGACAGAGCTAGGCAGGTTCATTTGACTAGGTCAGTTAAGAATAGCCTGGGATAATTAAATTGTCTCTAGAGCAGTAATAGCGCTGCAGTTGGAAAAGGCCCTTTCTGTCTTGCTGCTCCCCTCTGGACAAACCACACCTGCCCCTAGTGCTGCCCTGGGTGCAGATCTGCACTGCCGAGCTGTTTTTTGGCTGATTGTTTGTCTGGTGACAAACTGAACTCGTGTGGGGGTGGCCGGAGCCCGGAGCGTGGCCAGGCTGGCCCCGGCACGGTCCCGGTCACCCGCCCTGCCAGGGGCGCTGCTCTGGGCCCGGTGCAGGGGCAGGGCTGGGCAGGGATGGGCAGGGCAGGGCAGGGGCAGGGACAGGGGCAGGGCAGGGCAGGGGCAGGGGCAGGGCAGGGCAGGGCAGGNNNNGGGCAGGGCAGGGCAGGGCAGGGCAGGGCAGGGCAGGGGTAGGGGCAGGGCAGGGCGGTGCCGGCCTCCCCCCGCACGGGGACGGTGCTGGGGCCGTGGCAGCCCCGCCTGGTCCGGCAGCCTCGGCCGGGGCGGGCTCGGCCCCCTGCCCAGCGAGCCCCCCGCGCTCAGGGCAGCGCTGGGCCCGGGGCTTTGCCTTTGCCTTTGCCTTTCCCTGCGCACAAGGAGGGGGTGAAGCGCGGCCGGAACGCCCCGAGGAGGGGCTGCGCTCGCTGGTCGCTCACACGCGGTGGCCGCCCCGAAGGAACCACCTCGGTGTCCCTGGGGAGCTGATCCTGCAGCGGGGAGCGCCCCGAGGCTCCGGCTCCGCTCTGGTCTCTGGACATTCCCTGGTGTGGGATGCGCCAGGCACCTCTCCCGGTGCTCGGTGCCGACTGGAAAAAGGATGCAGCATCATTAAAAATAGAAGCATGAAAGATTATTTACATTTCAAGAATAGCTGAGGTCCTTAAAGAAACTTCCATCATCCTTTAAAGGCTCTTAGTCAAACGCCGTTCATTATTAATGCCTGTTGGCTTTATTTAGCCTATGACTACAATTATATATTTATGAGGTAATCAGCAATTGGAAATTTCCCTGTAATGGTAACTGGAGCTTGGCATCCAAATAAAATGAACACCATTAAGAAAGTATTGCGGTCATTGGGGTGGATCAAGTGTGCTAATAGCCCAACTAACAGCAATTAAGTCAATTAACCATTCAGACATATGCTGCTCAATTTCCCTGCTTAAACAGCCCGGTGCATCTGCGAAATTTGTGCAACTTATTTATGGTGTAAGCGGCTGCGAGTCATTATTAACCAGGGGAAACAGGGAAAATAAGGGAGGCTTGTAAAAAATTAACTACTGCAGCAAAAAAGATCCGCTAATTGCCCATTCCCCTCCCCACGGGGGAAGGTTTCGTTTCCCAGGGTATTTATTTATTGTGTTTTGAGTGGCTCTGGGCGGGCCGTGGTGCAGCCAGCACCGGTGGATGGGCTCGGGGTGTTGGAGGAGGAGGCTCGGCAGGGACAGAGCCACGGGACCGAGCCCGAGCAGGGGAGCAGGGGAGAAGGAGGGCAGGAGAACAGGAGGACAGGGGAGCAGGGGAGCAGGGGAGCAGGGGAGCAGGGGAGCAGGGGAGCAGGGGAGCAGGGGAGCAGGGGAGCAGGGGAGCAGGGGAGAAGGAGGGCAGGAGAACAGGAGGACAGGGGAGCAGGAGAACAAGAGAACAGGAGGACAGGGGAGCAGGAGAGCAGGGCAGCAGGGGAGCAGGAGGACAGGGGAGCAGGGGAGCAGGGGAGAAGGAGGGCAGGAGAACAGG
Organism: Climacteris rufus; assembly: GCA_013398175.1. Classification (NCBI taxonomy): domain Eukaryota; kingdom Metazoa; phylum Chordata; class Aves; order Passeriformes; family Climacteridae; genus Climacteris; species Climacteris rufus. The sequence continues at coordinate 651,844 of VZRZ01004055.1, read as the reverse complement.
AGGACAGGGGAGCAGGAGGGCAGGGGAGCAGGAGGACAGGGGAGCAGGAGGGCAGGGGAGCAGGGCAGCAGGGCAGTAGGGCAGCAGGAGCGGGGCTGAGCACTCTGCCCGTCCCCCGGGACTGTGCCTCAGCCGGGGGGAAGGCGCAGCAGGGATAGGGAAGGAGGCCCCGAGCAGCCCCTCAGCCCCTGTTCTCACGGCTCCCAGACACGGGGAACACCCTGGGGCTGAGCACCCCGCACCCAGCGAGGGCTCCATCCTCCTCCCGCTCCCCGCCCTGACCCACCCAAGCCCCCTCTGGCAGGGCCCGGCCCTTTTCAGGGCTGTGGGTCCCAGAAAGCCCCGGGCGGTGACACAGCCCTGGAGCCAGCAGCGATTCCATCTCCCCTCGCGAGCGCTGGGGACCTGGTGACACAAAGTGCTTTTCCTCCTCCTTCCCCGTTTGGGTTCCCTGCCGTCTGTCCAGACGAGGATGTTCCAAAGTTTTGTTAAGTGCCTGTTTTAATGAAGCCCATTAAAGTTAACCTGGCCATATAATATACAGGAGAAACCCACCATAAATATAGGTAAATAGAGATTGTAAAGATAAATAACCGTGCAGGTGTGTGAGGAGTGATAATGTGCTCTATTTACTGTGCGCCCATCACGGGCCAGTAAAAGATCCTGCGCCTTTAATGACTCGCTGGCTGCTGGCAGCCGGCACTCACCCTCAGCCGGCTAAGGATGCAGTGACACAAAAAGCTTACAGATAATTAAATATTGATTTTTGTTTTCTAATCCTATATAAAAATTGTCCTGGGTCTCCCAATGGTAGTTTCATCTCACTAGGACACGGGGAGGGCTATTAACCCTGTTTGGTTTCAAGCTGTTGCAGAACAAATAAACAGGGGGGCTTGGAGAGGCCAGGCAGGCTCTGCGGGCAGGGGCAGCTGCCAGCCCCTGTGTGCCCCTGGCACAGCCCCACCCTGGGCAGGGCCCCGGCTCTCAGGCACCGCAGCCGCTCTGGGGAGGCTCCCAGCAGCTTCTCCCGGGTCGGGGTCCCTGTGGCACCCACACCTCTCAGTGCCCCAGGTTTGGGGTGCAGGGAGCAGAGTGGGGATCCCCAGGGCATCCTCCCTGCTCCCGGGCAGAAGGGTGAAGGATGCTCAACCCCATGAAGGAGGGGCAGGCGGTGGACGATCCCCTGTGCAGACCCTACACCACAGCTTCTGTCACTGCCTCTCATTCTGCTCCTCTCCAATGCTCCTAAACCCACTCTGGCCCCAACAGGTTTCCATCATCCCAGCAGATTTTCCTGGAAGATGCTGTTTTGACTCTCATGCAGAACACACACCAAACTGCAACGCTCCTGCAGAAAGCTGGGGTTTCACTTGTGGACAGTGTGGCCAGGAGCTGCTTCGTGTGAGGAGGTGGCTGTGGGGAGCAGAAGCAAGGCCAGAGGGAGCTGGCAGGGTCTGGAGCAGAGGCTGAGCCTGCAGCTCCCCAGAGCCAACAAGGACGAGAGAGTTGGGTGCCACAAGGGCCTGGACCAGCCTGGCTCTGCAGCAGCCCCAGGCAGGGGCTCGAGGGGGGATTCTGGATTGTGTCCCCACCGTGACAGCCCAGCCTGGCGGTGACGGCAGCGGGGGGAGCGGGGCTGGCCTGGTGTGCCTGCCCCAGCACGTGGCCACCCCGCTCTGCAGCGACCAGAGAGGTACTGAAATCATCTCCTCTGAGCCTGCCAGGCAGGGTGTTTTCTCTCACTGTTGGGAAAGCAGTCGCCTCCAGCACAGATCTTTCTCCTCAGCCGCTCACAGCCGAGCACGCGGCGAGCGCTGCGCACAGCACGGAGCGGAACAGCCCCAGCCACCCCCGAGCTCATTCACAAACCCAGCCAGGGGCCTCCCCTCCCAGTTTGCTTTTCAGAAGCTCCGTGCAGCATAGCTCACACTGCTTACAGACTTTGGGCTGGGAGTAAACCCTGTTGCTGTACTTAATTCCTGTCCTTTGGTAAATGGTGCCATTTCTGAGGGGAGAGAACATCCCCTCCCCGAACTCCTTCCAAGCTGTGTGTAAATGAGGCCCTTGCTTGAACACGCCGGATGAGTCTGATCATGGGGAAAAGAGCAAAACATCCTCCTGCAAAGCTGCATGCACCATTTGCTGAGAAATCTTAAATATTTTCCTTGCAGGAGCCTGTAGACTCAATGCTTCCCACGCCAAGCGTGGGCAGCACCGTGCGTGCTCAGCCCCGCTCAGCTGCGTGGGGCAGGTCAGGAAACAACGAATTCCAGTGTCCCCGAACTTTGTGCTCATCCCAGGCCTCTGGGACGGTGAGCAGGGGTCACGACTCCCTCACTGCTGGGGGCTCGGGCTCGGCGCTGTCCCCTGGGCCAGGCCCCCCGGCCCTGCTGTGCCCCTCCCGCCTGGGCTCAGCTCCCCCGGCTCAGAGCCGGCTGCCCAGCACCCGAGCAAGGAGCTCTGCGTGAAGCAACAGACCCGGGAAATGCATCTGAACCTGAGCAAACACCCACAAGGTCTCTCGTGGTTGTCTGACTCCTTCTCTCTCCTCCTCTGGGGGTTCTTGGCCCCGCTCGCATGCTTTCCCACCAACCCCTGATCCCGGCTCAGTCCTGGCCTCGTCTGCTCCAGGAGCAGGGAAAAGCGCGGGGAGGGCCAAGCGGCTCCCCCAGGGACACCGGGGGGCTGGGGAGGGAAAGCAGCCAAAGCATCGCCACTGCCCCGCCCTCGGGCACAGCCCTGCCCTGCGGACCTGCTGCCTCCCAGCCCCCTGGCACGACCGGAGCGTTCTCCCATCACCCGTGGGACTGGGAATCCTGCGGGACCACGGCCTTGCCTTCCCTTCCCTCTTCCCCTTTGCCCTGTCCGGATATTCCCTCAGGGGAGCTGCGGACTCGCTGCAGCTCCGGTTTCCATCAGACGAGCCCGCTGCCCCGCGGCTCGGGGGTGTCCTGGGGCTGCTCCAGCCCGGAGCTGTGCCCAGCCGTGTCCTCTGGAGTGTCACCAGCACAAACCGCGGGGACTGGCCAGGACATCTGCCCCCTCCCTCTCCAGTGTGCAGCAAACCCGTCCCAGCTCCCGGCAGGCCCGGCCAGCGCAGCCCCGGCCCGGGAACGCTCTGTGGGTGCCCTGGCAGCCCAAACCCTGCGGGGCCGCTCAGACACAGCCACCCGGCAGCCGCTGATTGAGACTCAAAAGAAATTCTTTGAGGGCAGCAAGATGTCAGGCCAACGCAGGAACAGCAGCAGGTTTGAGAGTACAGACGCGTTAGTCAGAGCTGATGAATGCTGGCTTGTCAAGCCTCCCCATTTCAGTCCTGGATTGCCTTTAAAGTTTGCCAAGTCACTTTTCAGCATTTGTGTGGGCAGAAGGAGACGTGCAATTAAGCTGCAATTGCTGCACCAAAGCCGAATACTTTCAAGTTTGTTATTTCCTCAAAACTGACAAAACGCTGGGATGGAGTCAAGGAACAGGACGGCAGCTCCTGCGGCAAAGCCGCCGCCGGCGCGGAGCTGCGCTTGTCCAAAGCTGGAGCCCGCTCCCGCTGAAGGATGAAGACGTGCACATCAAAGGCGACATTAGCATCTGAGAGGCAGGGTGGGCACGGAGAGCCGGGATCCAAGCCCGCCGGCAGCGCAGGTGACACCCGGACTGTCCGTCTGTCCGTCTGCCGGGGACACCGAGCCGCGGCAGCGCCCGGGGCAGGGGCGGCCGGGCCGTGGTGGCTGCAGTGCTGTCCCGAGAGCAGATTTTGGGGGTGAACGGGCTCCCGGAGAGCCGCCGGAGCCCACCCGAGCTGCACGGCTCCCTCCAGGCGGGGCTGCCGGGGGACAGGGCTCCCAACCCCTCGGGCTCTCCGTGCTGGGGCAGCCGAGGGGGTCCCACAGCTCTGCTCCCGTGAAAAGCCACGGCCAGCAGAGATGGACGGCAGGGACTGCCCGGAGCAAGGTGTCCCTGCCCTGCTGTGGCTCCTGCAGCCCTGCCACGCACACACCTCGGGTAACCCACTGTCCCCCCGAGCCCACGGTGCTGCCCCCACCACCCACACCCTGCACCGTCCTTTCCCTGCGCTGCCTTTCTGGGGTCTCGGCACGGCTGGGATCGGGGTTCTCCTGCAAGGCTTTGGCAGCCTTTTGAGCAGCCCAACAACTGTTATTCCCGAACGGAAAAGGGGCAGTTTTGTGGATCCCTTTTCCCCCGAGGTTTGCTGTCAGTGCCTGCAGACGCAGCCGTGTGCTGCAGCCCATCCGTCCTGCCCATAAACCATCCCGCCTGCAGAATGAATCGATTTGGAGCCTGTTGGCTGCTAAACTGAATTAATTTCACCCTAAAGGGCCTCACTGAAATGCAGAAAAAACCCCACCAAGAGACCCAGGGGCTGGGAAATGGTGAAGTGGCTGTGCTGAGAACTCCTCGGGCAGATCCCGATAATCCCGGGAGTGAGCAGGCACAGGGACAGGAGGCTCCCGCTCAGTGCGGAGCTTTGCGGTAACATATTGCTTTTTAATCAGCACTTAAACACTGAAATGCTCTTTTCCATCTAATCCCTGCGATGATTTCACAGCAACTCCTCCTGCCACCCAGTTTAGTGCAGACACCGACTCTTTCAGCAGGAGCGTTTACCCAGAGGAGCTTTCTCTGAGCAGTCATTTTCCGCCGCCTTTTGCTGACTGCACAAAGCTGCCTTGGGGTGCGAGTGGCTCCTCTGCCAGCGCTGCTTCCATTCCTGCTGCACAGGGGCAGCAACAGCTCCACAGCGCTGGATGAACCCACAGGAATGACCCAGCAGTGGGTGGGGAAGGGAGCCCCAGGTTTTGGTGGCGAATCCTGAGCGTGGGCCTCGGTTCTGCCGTGAGCCCTGTGCACACAGGGGCTGAGCTGGGGGCTCTGGGGTGACCCCTGACAGTGCTGGGACTGGGTGAGAACCCAGAGCTGGGCAAGGCTGGCCCTGGGACCCACCTGTGCTGAAATGGAGGCAAATGCAGGAGTGAGTCCGTTTACTCACGGGATGGGAGCATCTTCCAGGGATCATGGATAATTCCTGCCAGCCCTGCACTCCACTGAGGTGGGCTTCACTGCCACTGGGGCTGTCCAAGCAGGGTTCAGGTTCTCTAGTCAAAATATCTGAATTTGGTGAAGTCTGGGCTGGAGTGTTGTCCTGCTGCTCCCTACCTGCCCTCCTGGGAGGCCAGCGCTGGCTGCTGGGCTGGCTCAGGCTCTGGAACAGGGACATTGCTTTAAACAGAGCCCAATTTATCTTGTTCTGTGCTGTTTACTCAGCCATGGGCTTAAGCCTGGCTTAAGACTGTTCTAATCCAGAATGGAGGAGGCAAAATCGACAGACTTACACTGGCTTTATTAGAGGATGTTGAGCAAAGCCAGTAAAACTCACAGAACTGCAACGCCCTCGGAGGCTGACGGGATTTGTGCTGTAACCTGGAGCCCAGATTCCTGACCCCCTTTCTGGAAAAGCTGTTTTTTCCTGAAGCACCGTGTTCCTCCACACGCCTGCTCCTGCCAGGGCTGCCGAGGCCGTGACTGGCACAGCAAGAGGCTGCCAGGGCTGCAGCCTGGGCACATCTGCTCAGCACCGGGACAACGGGGTGCACATCTGGCTCCCACCCTCCCTTCTGAGACCATTTCACTACTGATGGTCAAAATCTGTGAGTCCAGAAACCATTGCTGTGGAAATTGCAGGTTTATGGGAACAGAGCTCCTGTGGCAAGAGGCGATTTTGACAAAGTTTAATTTCAAAGAAAATTGAAACAAAGTATCTCCATAATACAACAATGTTCTTTTTAACATTTTCTAAATGTCACATTTTGATATTTTGTTTCCAAATGTCTTTTCTTTAGAAATTTATACTAGTTAAGAAAATTAAGAGCAGATTAGATTTCTCCCGAAATTGTTCCAGTGTGATGTCTGTGGTTGTGCAGGGTGGGGTGGGAAATGGGATCCTGGACCTGCCACCCCCGGATCCATCCCCTGGCCCAGCTCCTTCCCCTGGCCTCCCACCAAAGCCTTTGGGTCTGTAGAGATGCACAGACTGAGGTTTTGGGCAGGTTGCTGGGTCTGAAAATCCCCTTTGACCTTGGAATAAATACACAGATGGACAGAAAACCGAGAAAAGTTAAGGTTTGATGTAAATCAGACTGGGAGAGATTTGAGGAAAATTCAGCAAGGCCGTGTTTGCCACTGGCTCAGGGGAGACTCATTTCAGTGACACAGAAAGGAAACGTGGTCTTTTACTTGGAAGTAAAAATGTGAGAGAAGGGAGGAGAAAGGCACAGCCTGGTGGTGGGGCATGGGCTGCCTGGGGAACTGAGTCCTAAACCCAACCAGACCCCAGGGCTGCAGGCGGTGGGGCTGGGCTGGGCCTTCCCCGCAGTGGCCACGGTGCTGCCTGGCCCCTACTGCCCCCCGTGGGAATGTCCAGTGCCAGGCCGAGGAGCTGGGCAGGGAGGGAAGGACCTCACACATCTGCTGGATGTCGAAAGGGTCTCTGAGGGCCTTGGAGGATTTCACCTACACGGCAGCGTGAGGTGTCAGAGGTGCTGTGGGTTCCCGGGGTGTCCTGGAATGGGGCAGGAGGGGTCTGGGCACCCTCGTGCCAGGCCAGGGCCGCAGCAGCACCTCGCAGTCTGTGCCCAGCGACAGCTCCCTGCAGAAGGCAGGGACAGGAGGGAATCTGCTAAACCCCAGCACGGGCAGGGATCCATCCCCAGCATGGTCTGAGGAACAAAGCGCTTCCCCGGCGAGTTCAGCCGCAGCCGGTGAGCAGCAGCCATCTGGGCCGTGGGCGTGCGTGGGCAGGGCCCGTGCCCGCTCCTCCCGTGCCCACACACCCGGCACGGCCTGGCACGGCAGGGACAGCGAGCTGGGAGGGGCTCTGTGTGTGTCCTCGTGGGTGTGTGTGCCGTGTGTGTGTGTGTGACATGTGTGTGTTCATGTGTGTGTGTGTGTGTGACGTGTGTGTTCATGTGTGGGTCCATCGAAGTGTGCATGTGTGTGTGTGTGACGTGTGTGTTCATGTGTGGGTCCATCGAAGTGTGCATGTGTGTGTGTGTGACGTGTGTGTTCATGTGTGGGTCCATCGAAGTGTGCATGTGTGTGTGTGTGACGTGTGTGTTCATGTGTGGGTCCATCGAAGTGTGCATGTGTGTGTGTGTGACGTGTGTGTTCATGTGTGGGTCCATCGAAGTGTGCATGTGTGTGTGTGTGACGTGTGTGTTCATGTGTGGGTCCATCGAAGTGTGCATGTGTGTGTGTGTGACGTGTGTGTTCATGTGTGGGTCCATCGAAGTGTGCATGTGTGTGTGTGTGACATGTGTGTGTGTCCATATGTCTCTGTGTGTCCTTATGGGGGTGTGTGGATGTGTCTGCATTTGTGTGTGATGTGTGCCCATGTGTGTGTGTGTGCATGTGTGAACATTCATGAGTGATATATGTGTGCATGTGTGTGTGTCCATGTGTCCATGTGTATGTGTGTCTGTGTGTGTGTGTGTTTGTGTGTGTGATATGTGTGTGGTTGTCCATGTGTCCATGTGTCCATGTGTATGTGTGTCTGTGTGTGTGTGTGTGTGTGTGATATGTGTGTGTTTGTTCATGTGTCCATGTCTATGTGTGTCTGTGTGTGTGTGTGTGTGTGTGATATGTGTGTGGTTGTCCATGTGTCCATGTGTCCATGTGTATGTGTGTCTGTGTGTGTGTGTGTTTGTGTGTGTGATATGTGTGTGGTTGTCCATGTGTCCATGTGTCCATGTCTATGTGTGTCTGTTGTGTGTGTGTGCTTGTGTGTGTGATATGTGTGTGTTTGTCCATGTGCCCATGTCTATGTGTGTCTGTGTCTGTGTGTGTCTGTGTGTGATATGTGTGTGGTTGTCCATGTGTCCATGTGTCCATGTGTCTGTGTGTCTGTGTGTCTGTGTGTATGTGTGTGGTTGTCCATGTGTCCATGTCTATGTGTGTCTGTGTGTCTGTGTGTGTGTGATATGTGTGTGGTTGTCCATGTGTCCATGTGTCCATGTGTCTGTGTGTCTGTGTGTGTGTGTGTTTGTGTGTGTGATGTGTGTGTGTTTGTCCATGTGTCCATGTGTATGTGTGTCTGTGTGTGTGTGTGCTTGTGCAGGCTGTGCTGCAGACCCAGGACTCTGCAGTTGTGCTCTTTGGGACAGGAGTGTCTCGCTGCTCAGAACTCCCCGAATTCCTCAGGAAGCGCTCCCTGCCTGTGATGTCCTGGGCTGTCACTGACGAGCTCACCTTTATTTCTGTGCTGGGTCGCGGCCACGCTGCGGGAGGGGACACTCGCCCCAAAGTCTGTGCTGGGCTGTTCCTCCGAGCCCAGCCGCACTGCCCGGCTGCGTTTCTGCAGGGCTCTGAAACAGCAGCTCTGCTCCTTGTGCCAGTCCAGGGTTATTTCAGCACAACGTGAATGCCCTGACACACTCATGCACCTGCACGTCGGCTCCAGGAGGCATCAAAGTCCCGGCACCCACGGACACCCAGCAGAGCGGTGGGGCCGGCACTGAGGGCACTGCTGGCACCCCTGGCACACCCCCGGCACAGCGGTGCCATCCCGGCACTCAGGGCACTGGTGACACCCCTGGCACACCCCCGGCACAGCGGTGCCATCCCGGCACTCAGGGCACTGGTGACACCCCTGGCACACCCCCGGCACAGCGGTGCCATCCCGGCACTCAGGGCACTGGTGACACCCCTGGCACACCCCCGGCACAGCGGTGCCATCCCGGCACTCAGGGCACTGGTGACACCCCTGGCACACCCCCGGCACAGCGGTGCCATCCCGGCACTCAGGGCACTGGTGACACCCCTGGCACACCCCCGGCACAGCGGTGCCATCCCGGCACTCAGGGCACTGGTGACACCCCTGGCACACCCCCGGCACAGCGGTGCCATCCCGGCACTCAGGGCACTGGTGACACCCCTGGCACACCCCCGGCACAGCGGTGCCATCCCGGCACTCAGGGCACTGGTGACACCCCTGGCACACCCCCGGCACAGCGGTGCCATCCCGGCACTCAGGGCACTGGTGACACCCCTGGCACACCCCCGGCACAGCGGTGCCATCCCGGCACTCAGGGCACTGGTGACACCCCTGGCACACCCCCGGCACAGCGGTGCCATCCCGGCACTCGGGGCATTTGCTGGAGTTGGCTCCTCCCGAGAGCAGCGCAGCGCTCCCGGCCCCCGCACACCAACGCCCCACACAAAGCCTCTCACTGCCGCTGTACAGCATCCTCCGAGACGCTTTCCCGCAGGATTTGCCGAGGCCTTTCCAGCCGCAGCCTGCTCGGCTCCCTCTCGCCCAGGAAGGGATAAGGCAGCCCCGGGGGCCGGGCTGGCCCTGGGGCACCGCGGGCGCTCCGTGTGCGGCGCCGATAAGAGCGGGGCCGGGAGCGGCGAGAGCCGGGAGAGGAGCCCCGGAGCGGAGCCGGAGCGGCCTCGGCACAGCAGCAGATACGGGAGATAAGGGAGACAGGGGAGATAGGGGAGATAAGGGAGATAGGGGAGGGCAGCGGGAGAGCACAGTCGCGGGTGGGTTCGGGCGCACTTAGAGAAGAGGTGGTGCCCGGTTCCGATGGCTGGATAGCAGACCCTTGCTCCTTCTGGTATTTTAAAAGGCTACATGAAGGCTTAAAATGTGATTCCAAATTCCGATTCATGTCTCCTCTTCAGCTCCTTCAAAGCCCTAAAGGAACAGTTAAGATTTCAGAGGAAATTTCCCCCTCCTCTGCAGCATCCTCGGCATCGCCTTTGCTCGGCAGCCTGTCTCAAACACGGGGAAGGAGACAATAAAACATGACAGGTGTGTTCTGCTGGTTGAAATCCACTGCCTTGCAGGAAGAAGGAGATCCAAGGCTTTGGCTGCGGGGGAAGCAGGGGGGTTGTGTAGCTCGTGGTTGATTTTTCCCTGCTTTGAGCTGTACCTGGCCCCACACCCAGAGCTGGCGGTTCCAGGGGGTGCCCAGTGCCGGGCACGGGGGACTCCCTCGGTTCCCTCGTGTCTCACCCTCCCCTTGGCCAAGGACGAGCCGAGCTCTGGCCCCGACACACACACGGCACGGGAGTCGTTCTTGCTCTGGACACGGTTTGGTGCAAACCGAGCTGCTGCTGTCAGCTGAATTTTGCTTCTGAGAGCTCAAGTTTCCTCCCTGGTCCCCAGAACAGGGAGGGACACCCTGTCCTGTGTCACAGCCTGTGCTGTGTGACACCTGTCCTGTGCCACACCTGTCCTGTGCCACACCTGTCCTGTGCCACACCTGTCCTGTGCCACAGCCTGTCCTGTGCCACACCTGTCCTGTGCCACACCTGTCCTGTGTGACACCTGTGCCACAGCCTGTCCTGTGTGACACCTGTCCTGTGCCACAGCCTGTCCTGTGCCACACCTGTCCTGTGCCACACCTGTCCTGTGTGACACCTGTCCTGTGCCACAGCCTGTCCTGTGCCACACCTGTCCTGTGCCACAGCCTGTCCTGTGCCACACCTGTCCTGTGCCACACCTGTCCTGTGCCACAGCCTGTCCTGTGCCACACCTGTCCTGTGCCACAGCCTGTCCTGTGCCACACCTGTCCTGTGCCACACCTGTCCTGTGCCACAGCCTGTCCTGTGCCACACCTGTCCTGTGCCACAGCCTGTCCTGTGCCACACCTGTCCTGTGCCACACCTGTCCTGTGCCACAGCCTGTCCTGTGCCACACCTGTCCTGTGCCACAGCCTGTCCTGTGCCACACCTGTCCTGTGCCACACCTGTCCTGTGCCACAGCCTGTCCTGTGCCACACCTGTCCTGTGCCACAGCCTGTCCTGTGCCACACCTGTCCTGTGCCACACCTGTCCTGTGCCACAGCCTGTCCTGTGCCACACCTGTCCTGTGCCACAGCCTGTCCTGTGCCACACCTGTCCTGTGCCACACCTGTCCTGTGCCACAGCCTGTCCTGTGCCACACCTGTCCTGTGCCACAGCCTGTCCTGTGCCACACCTGTCCTGTGCCACACCTGTCCTGTGCCACAGCCTGTCCTGTGCCACACCTGTCCTGTGTGACACCTCTCCTGCCACCTGGCAGCCCCGGGCAGCGGCTCCAGCCAGGCTCCCCCAGGTTGTGCCGGTATAAATCCACACTCTGTGGGGTCACTGCAGATTTATGCCAGCACAACTGAATCCAGCAGGTTAATAAATGGCTCCTCCATTAATAAATGCAGAGCGGCTTAAGATCATGAACTGCACGCCGATGACAAGGTCGTGCCCACCACTTTTGCCCTCATAACTTCCCCAGAGTTAGCACCACTCACATCTCAGCCTCCTGTGCATCCCCAGGCGGGGAGCAAAGATGCTCAAAGGTGCGGAGCAGCGTCCCAGAGCAGCCCGGTGGCTCCCGCAGGAAGCAGAACCAAAGTGCGGGCTCAGCCCACTCCGGGGGGCCCTGGGCTCCCACTTTCTCCCCGACTTCCTCTCCCCCTCTCTTCATGGCTCGGGCTCTTGAAATTATGTCACTCTCTTCTTTAACCATCTGGCTCCTGCAAACAAATATAAGTCCTCCTACACAGACCCGCTGGTGCGAGGCCCGATCCTTCCCCGGCTGACACCAGCCCGTCTCCGCCGGCTGCGGAGGAGCCGCCCCTCTCCCGGAGAATTCCCGGGCCAGAGGCTCTGCTGGAGGGGCCGCAGCTCCGGCAAAGCAGCACCCGGCTCCCCCCACCGCTGTCAGCCCCTCCTGCTGCCGGGGCT
>VZRZ01004055.1:612020-633040 GCA_013398175.1 Climacteris rufus | reverse complement strand
CAGTGCCCAGCAGTGCCCAGCAGTGCCCAGTACAGCCCAGCACAGCCCAGCAGGGCCCAGCAGAGCCCAGCAGAGCCCAGCACAGCCCAGCACAGCCCAGCAGTGCCCAGCAGAGCCCAGCAGTGCCCAGAAGTGTCCAGCAGAGCCCAGCAATGCCCAGCAGTGTCCAGCAGAGCCCAGCAGTGCCTGTGCTGTGCAGGAGCTCCCCAGGGCAGTGTCAGAGGGAGAAGGAACAGTCGGATCCACAGGACGAAGGGGAGGTGATGCACCAGGGAGTTCCACATCTGCTCTGCCAGGAGCCAGCCAAACCCTGCTGTGGGAATGAGTCCCTGTGCAGAACCCTGCAGGTAATTCAGGGGCTGCAGGGAAGAAAGGCTTCTCCACGCCTGGCTGCAGCAGGATCCAGGGCTGCTCGCAGGATTCCCACACCAGCCCTGCTCTGCTTTGTTCTTCACAGGGATGGAGTTTTATTCCAAACCCCCAGAGAAGCAGTGAGAGCTTCAGCCTCCTGTTGGTCTCCTGTGACCAACGGCAGCCATGGCAAGCGCCTCCACACACTGACCTCAGTGTTCCCCTCAGCTCCCTGCCCCGGGACCTCTCCCAAAACCTGTTCCGAGCTGCCCAGCTGCCGGCACCAGAGAAAACAAGTTGCTCCAAAGCCAGGAATAAAATCCGAGGCATCTGTGTGCTTTACACTCTAAACAGGCCACCTCACTCTAAACCCTGCCACCTCAAACTCCGTACCAAATCACAAGCAACAGAGCAGAAAACCAAATTATTCTCAGCTGTTACACTGCTTAATTTAATATTTCCAATGAGCTCCTTTTCCTTCTCTTCAAGAATGAAATGCATATTTGTGCTGTGTCACAAAACATTAGATTTTGTCAAGGCAATTCATTTTTCAATGGTAATTTGTAAGTGCACACCACACCACACACGGGCTGGGGAATTTTATGGCTTCTTGCAGAGGCAAGGAAAATAAGAAGCACTCAAAGCAGTGATGAGAGCGTGGAAAAAAAAGTGAGAAGAGGTGACAATAACAGACAGAGCATTCATCTCGCTGAGCCCCAGCAGGCTGGGGAGGCAGAGGATGCCCAGGGAGCAGACACGGGCCGGGCGCTCCCAGCAAACCCCGGCGGCGGCGCTGGCGGGCGCGGAGCTCGTGTTTGCAGAGCGCTCCACAGAATCCCAAACACTGAATTTAATGGGGCATAAAACGGGCTAAATAACCTCATCAGCTTAATAATAAAGCAAATAAAAACCAGCCTGGCTTTTGGCTTGTTACAGCACGAGGGACTGTGGAAGACGAGAGGGTTGCGGAGCAGCACGGGGAGCGCAGGGGCAGAGACTCGGCCCCCCTGGGCTGCCAGGGGGTGCTGGGTTCTGTTTGGATGCCCCAGCTGAGCTGGATGCTGAGGATCCATCAGCACTGCCAGCGAGCCAGGGACATCCCAGGACAAGGAGGGACAGAGAGCTCTCGCCCACCTGGGATCTGCTGAGATGTGGCTGCCACAGCCCCAGCCGTGCAGGGCAGCAGCCAGAAGCACCAGGCAGAGGTGCCAGCATTCCAACAGCGGCTCCAGAGCTCTGCCTTGGCCTCCAGCAGGGCTGGACTCAGCCCTCCTCTCCCCCAGTCAGCCCCACAGTGCTGCTGCTCCTGCTCCTGAGCCAGGGGTGCTTCCCACCGAGTGCCTGTGGATACTGGGAGCAGAAACAACCCAGGATTATCACTGGACACCACCTCACATCACCTCACAGTGTCTGTGCCCCCTACAGCCCTGCAGGAGGGTCCCAGTCACCAGGTCCCAGCTGTTCCCCCCCCTGCAGTCCCCGTGTCCCTCCCTCGCTCAGCCCTTGGGACTGACAGCCCCAGACTCCCCAGAGAGGGCCTGGGGGCCAGGCAGCTCCAAGGCAGAGCTTGTCCGGTTCCTGGGAGGAAGGGCGTGATGAGGGAGGGTGGTCCTGTAATTAAACTTCTGATTTAAAGGTGAATTATGTCACAGGAGGGGCAAAAGGAGACCTGATGGACTGCTTGTTGTGCTGCACTCACAGGCAGCCAGTTCATTAACCTGGCATCAGAGGCAGGGGCAGGAAGGAATCCCTGGCACTGCAGACCTCGGCCTCCAGCCTGGTCCTGCCTCTCCACCCTCCCAGGGCGTGGGGCACAGCCACGGGCACGGCAGGGATGGGCTGCGGGCGCTGCTGCTCCCGGGGGTGCCGGCGGCTCCGCTGCTGGGATGCTCTGTTGGATTAAACCGACACTTCGGGGTCGGGAGGAATTTTTCCCAAATCCAGCTCTCTGGCACCGTTTTGGAGGCTGTTCCCACCCCCGAGCTGAGCGTGCCCGAGCTCTGGGCTGCCCTGCAGAGCCGGGCAGGCGGAGCCGGGCCCCGAGCACCCATGCCCTGCTCCCGGCGCTGCCTGCAGTCACCACCTCTATTTTGTATTTGCAGCTAGTCTCGAGTTAATAGCAGGTATCCAGCCTGTCAGAGCCTGACATGTTGTGACATCCCGTAATGTGACAAGTCCTGAGTGATGCCACTAAACGGGATGTGACTGCAGCAGTGCCAGACAGGCAGCGGGATCGCGCAGGTTGGTGCCCAGGCCCCACCTCAGACAAAGAAAGAAACACCCATTCAGTGCCACCTGCCTCTGGGTGCTTCACTCGCTCTTCTTGCCACCACCAAAGGCCCCCAGAGGGATGAGCAGAAGCCTGGGAAGCCCCCGGAGCCTGGCAAGGGGAGCTGCAGGGGACAGCAGGCGGTGCCCAAGGCCCTGTCTCCCCCAGAGCAGGGAGGTTTTGGTGTTTTTCAGACCCACATGGCCCTGTCAGTTGGCACAGTGCAGCTCCTCAGCCCCAACAGCAGCACAGCCTGTTTGTGTCCCGGTGCTCCAGGAGGAAGGAAGGGAATCATTTACAGCAGATTTTGAGGTTAATCAGGACAATCCTGCAGGCAACTGACTGCATGAGCTGCTGTTGCAATAGCATGATTTACAGTGCTGGGGAGTGACCGGGGACAGCACAGGAGCCACGGGAGGAGAGTTCCCATTTGGCACTGCCAAACCCGTTCCTGTGGCTTGGTGGGCACAGCATGGCCTTGGCACAGACACAGCTCAGCCACAGCTCAGCCACGGCACAGACACAGCACAAACACAGCTCACCACAGCCACCACAGCCACCACAGCCACCACAGCCCTGTACCATGGCACCAGCCCAGGAAGGACTGAGCATCCCTGGCAGCACCATGACCCACCAGAGCCACAGGAGTGGCACCCCAGCCTGCCTGCAGGGAGGTGTGGCCAGCCTGATCTGGAAAACCTCTGGAAAACCTCTGGAAAACCACATTCTTGCACAGCACAAACACCTCACAAACCCAAACCCCTTCTCCCAAAATGAAATGGTGGTAGTGAGGAGAACAAAGTGGAGTTAAAACCAGGTTCAACCTTGACTCCTGTAGCAGGTTTTAAATTATCTGGAGTGAGATTTTACAAGTCTCTAACAAATGGATTTTTTTCACCCCTAATGCTTCTGCCAAACTCCCCCCTGGCCTCCCTGGAGCAGGGTTTTCCTGCCTCCCTGAGGATTTCCCTGAAACCCCTTCAGCTTTAGTGGCAGCTGAAGGAAGCTGAGCACCCAAAGCTCCACATCCCTGTGCAAACTGACTCTGTCCTCCCAGCACTAACAGCTCCTGTCTCCTTGCAGTTCAAACATCGCAGACACAGCACAGAGAATGTGCCATGTTAATTAATTACCTTAATGAGTTTGGTGACCTACCTGTGGATAACCACAGCTAAAGGCTTCCTTTCATAGACTCTCCTCCTGTGGGGAGCCAGGGATGGGGGACACCGGGTGTGCCAGGTGCAGCAGCTGCTTCCCAACATCTGGACACCTCTGCAGCTCCTCTGCGTCCCCTTTCCCTGGTGGCACTTTGAGGATACACCCTGGAGCAGAGACTGTGGCCATGGGATTGGCTTTTTGCTGCTCTTCTGCAGTGTTTAATTGCACCAATTTAAATTGGTCTTGGCCTCTGTGGGGACATCAGGGTCGGGCCACAGTGAGGGGGAGCAGGGGGAGTGTTCCCAGGGCAGGAACTTAGCTCAGAATGTGCTGAGCTGGAAAGGACCCACAAGGGTGCTCGAGTAGGCTCTGGAGAAACTCAGGCAGTATTGAAACCATATTTCTAACCCAAAATTACCCAAAAAATGAAACCCAGAAATGGTTCCTAAGGTGGCAGAGGAGTTCTTGGGGAGCAGCCAGGGCAGGGACTCCGGTAATCACTGCTGCTGTTTATTTGCCTTACTTAAAAATATAAAGATTTTTTCTCCAGTTCTGGGTAGGGGAAAGGTTAATGAATTCCTTCAGAGTAAAGAGATCCTCAGCTCTCTCAGTGGAACAAGGTCAGAAATCAATGCTGGAGGTGGAGCAGGGAGGCCAGGTTGTAAAATAATGAAAAGGAGGAAAAAATACATAAATAAAGAGGCAGGAAAAAATTATAAGCTAAACAAATGGCAGGGTGACACTTGCTCAGCTCCCCACAAAGAATATTGAATTATTGTCTATAATTTGGACTATCGAACCCAAATTAGGGCCTCCAGACTCCAAAGTGCTGCATTGTGTGAGGGTCCAGGAGGGGTCAAACGCTCCTTTGGTCGCTCGTTACTCGCTCTGATCCCAGGCTGTCATTAGCGGCAGCGGCGCCGCACAAAGCGCCTCACAAAGGCAGCACACATCAATGGTGCTAATTAATTGGATTAATGGAAGGGCAGCACAAATTAGGTCTGGCTTGGATAATTTCAATGAAAACTGAATACCAATCCCCAAAGTCATTGGAATATGGATGAGGCAAATTGAGTTAAAATAGAGGAGACTGCTGCATTCATTAGCCCGCCCACCCTCTGAAGTAGTTGTTTAATATGCAAACTATTAATATGCAAATCAGCACAAATGAAAAAAGTGTGATTTTTTTTTTTTTTTTTTTTTTTAATATCTGCCACNNNNTTTTTTTTTTTTTTTAAACTCTGCCGAATACAGGCAGCTGCCTGGCCTGACAGAGCTGTGCTGCCCCACACTGCCAGCCCCAGGGGCACGGCGGGCACAGAGCCTGGCACAGCCCCTGCCCTGCTGCCCCCGCTCGGCCCCGGAGCCGGGCACGGAGCCTCCCTCTCCGGGCAGCCTGAGCCAGGGCATCCCACCCCGCAGCATCCCACCCGACCCTGCCCTCCCGCCGCCATCCCCTGTGTCCTGGCACCCCGGGCCCTTCTCCAGTCCCTCTCCAGCTCTCCCGGAGCCTCTTTCACTAAGGAAAGGTGATAAAGCAACTTTCTTCCTCTTTCTATCTCCTGCCAGGGGAGCCCCGCGGGCCGGGAGCTCTGCCCAGGGGCAGCAGAGAAGCAGCGCTGGCTCCGGGTGCCCGGGTTCCCTCCGAACCGCCCGGGCCAGCACACGAACCGCTGAATCCAGGGAGATTCGGTAATTCCCAAACCCTGGAACCTGCAGCTCCATCGTGGTGCCTGCCCGGGCAGCCCTGACAATCACAGACCCGGTGCAAAACTCCTCACAAATTGTCATTTGTTCTGTTTCCCTCTTCAGCGTCCCTCCCTCGGCAGGTCACCCTGCAAAGTTGTGACAAATGCCTTGTTTGGAATTCTTTTTCCATCTCTAGCTGATCACCAGACACTCCACAGTCCCTGATTTTGGCTGATTTTTCCTCCTGTTTAAGTCACGTTACAGGCGGGATTAGCTCAGGATGAGCTCAGGAGGAGCTAGCAGGGCTGGGCCGGGGACACACTGCCCTGCCCCTGGGGATGGAGGGTGGCACCAGAGACACAGAATGGGAGTGGGGTGGATTAGGAGCGGCCTTAGAGCCCGTCCAGTGCCACCCCTGCCATGGGCACGGACACCTCCCCCTGTCCCAGGCTGCTCCCAGCCTGTCCAAGCCACCTTGGGCACTGCCAGGGGCAGAGCAGGCACAACCCCCTGCCAGCCCAGCCCTGCACGGGCCCTGTACAAGTCAAATGAGAGCCAAACACCAGGAAACTTTAATGACACTGATTAAGAGTGCAGCCAGCCTTCCTTAATTAAAGTCCAATGGGTTCCTTGGGCAGAAGGAGCCCACGGCCGTGATTTTCCCAGCGAGCTCATTTGGTTTGTTTTTCTGTGCAGAAGGGGATGTTGCTGCCATCCCTCCAGGAGCTGGCAGAGCCTCTGTGCTCTTGTCACCCTGTAACAGCTTCCTGGATTAATGATTCTGCAAAGGGCTAATTCTTAAGAGGGCAATGTCTTTTGCAGGCTGGTATTGATCTTTGTCAGCTTCCCCTTGAAAGAAAGAAAATATTGGCTTATTTACAAAAGGCAGCTTTTTGCTGCTGGCAAGGCAGTCTCGAGATTCACGGCTGCTCACGTCCCTCGGAAATTGGAAAGGCCGGGGGTGGTTCCTCGAGTGTCAGAATCAAAGTGCCCGAATTCCACAGAGTGCCCAGTCTGGGAGGAGCTGGCTCTGACCCTGACTGCATGGACAGGGGGCTGTGGGAGCAGGGCCAGGAATGGCAAAGGGGCTCTGGGGGAGGCAGTGGTCACTTCACAGCTGAAACATTGCACCTCACCCTTGTGGTGGGTTCTGAAGCTGAAAAAAATACCAATTTTTGACAGTATGTATTTTAAAAAATAGTCTTGTAAATGTTTATGTAACAGCAAAATAAAATATATAAAAACATTCAAAATTAAAAATGGAAAATAATCTAAACTCTGAAAAATCATTTCAGCAGACAGACAAGAGGAGCCCTTTGGTAACCAGCCCTGAGCAGAAATGGGGACGTTCCCAGCCCAGTGTTCCTGCCCTGGCAGAGGCAGCCCTGGGCACAGAGGGGCAGCTTGGTGTCCCCATGAACGGGGCCTGATCTCCATCCCCTCTGCCCTGGGAGGTGCCCACTGCCCACGGAGCCCCACACAGAAGCTGCTCCCTCGCTGTATCCCCAGGCAAACCCTTGGAATATCTGTGAGTGACCCACCCTGGGCTGCCTCAGCATCGCTCCCAGAACACCCCACACAGCAGTGCCCCTGTGCATGGCCACCCGAGCAGGCACAAAATGGGGATTTTCAGCTCAGCTAAAGGGGGAAGCATGGACTATTGCACTGAAAAATCCAGGGAAACACAGGAGGCTGCTGGGATGAGCTGTGTCTGCTGCTCCCAGGGCTGCACCTCCTGCACCCCTCTCCGTGCCCAGGGATGCCAGGAGCTGCTCAGTCCCCTGGCACTGCCACTTGTTCCCACTCTGGGCAGTTTGCAGGGCTGCTCAGAGGAGATGCCAGCCCCAAAATCCTCATCCATCCCCCCTTGGGAGAGCTGCTGTTCCCATTGCTGCTGCCTGCCTGGCTCCCTGTGCCCAAAACCAGAGTTACAGAACAGCAGAATGGTTTGGGTTGGAAGGGGCCTTAAAGCCCATGCAGTGCCACCCCTGCCATGGCAGAGACACCTCCCACTGTCCCAGGCTGCTCCCAGCCCCCTCCAACCTGGCTTTGGACACTTCCAGGGATGGGGCAGCCACAGCTTCTCTGGGCACCCTGTGCCAGGGCCTCCCACCCTCTCAGGGAAGGATTCCTTCCTTGTATCCAATCCAAACCTAGTCCCTGCCAGCTTGATGTCCCAGAATTATTGCTGTGACCATTATGAGCACGTTGGAGGCTGTGTCACTGAGCTTTAACCTGGCCCAAGCACTGATCCTTCCACACATGGCACAAAGTGACCGCGCTGCCCCGGCCAAAGGAGCCGGCCGTGCCCTTGCCCCCCACGCTGGTGGCCCCTGGCTCCACAGCCTCTGTCCAGCACCATGCTAAACAAACAATATTACACACTAAACCAAAAAAAAAAGCAAAAAGCTCTTCCACCCACTAACTCCTGCTGTGCAGAAGGTGCCAAATCAGATTACAGTGCACAGTTGCCACATTATCCTGTCTCGACTTCACTAACGCTCATTAAGCTTCTAAAATCCTTTTTATGGTGTTTATAACACCTCCAGAGGAGTTTACTGTGTAAATATTATTCTACCATTAAATCCTGCAACAAGGCAACCGTCAACAAGTGGAATTTGTAATGGGCCTGCCGAGAGGGCTCGGCTCGCAGGCTGCGGCGCCTGTGAAGTGAGGCCAACGAAAGCAGCCAAGAACACAGTACGGAGTGATAAAGCACTTCATTTTGATGCTTTAAATCTCCTACCACTTGGGCCTGCTTAATGTAACAGGCCCACTGAGACATTAGAGTTGGGCCTGGAGTCAAATAAGCTACAGGGAGCCACTTACTGAAAGCAGCCTTCCACGCAGCGGCAGCGGCAGCGCTTAACCCGGCTAATCCGGGCCCAGCCGCCGTGGCCGGCGCGCCTGGCTGGGGATGGGCACGGCCTGGAGCCCCTGGATGGGGATGGGCACAGCCCCTGGATGGAGATGGGCACGGCCCGGAGCCCCTGGATGGGGATGGGCACAGCCCCTGGCTGGGGATGGGCACGGCCCGGAGCCCCTGGATGGGGATGGACACAGCTCAGAGCCCCTGGATGGGGATGGGCACAGCTCAGAGCCCCTGGATGGGGATGGGCACGGCCTGGAGCCCCTGGATGGGGATGGGCACAGCACAGAGCCCCTGGCTGGGGATGGGCACAGCTCAGAGCCCCTGGGCAGTGGCTGCCCTGGCCCTGGCCCTGCGTGGGGATGGGGCACTGGTGCCCCGGGACAAGGGCAGGTGCTGCTCACACCGGTGCCCGGGGCGAGGGCGGCTGAGCTCACACGGTACCAGGGAGCAGAGGCTGCTGAAGCTGCACCAACCCAGCCCCTCGAATGGCCCGGAATGCACCAACCCAGCCCCCTGGAATGGCCAGGGCACCACAGCCCCTCCGCTGCCCCCAGCCCCTCACCACACCCTGCTGGGGAAAAAGAGGAGAGGGCACCTGGGAAAAAGCAAAAGAAACCCAGAATCTGAGAGGGGAGTGTGGGCAGTGGGAGGGAAGGGAGGAGAGCCCCTGAAGGTCCCGTGGTCTCTGCTCCCACCACACCGGGATGGGCACGGGACAGGAGCATGGCCCTGCTCCCTTCCCAAGAGCATCCAGCAGCTCACAGCTGGCTAAGCACCCGTTGGATCTTGTTTCAGCAGCAGAAAATCAGCCCAAAAATAATGCCCATTTAGGGCATCAAATTATTAAAAGGCTCTACAGGGACAAGCCTGAAACTGAACTGAAATATTGTGTTTCATGGGGAGCTGTGGAACCCATTTCCTAAAGCTTTCCCTCCAAAAACAAAGGCAGAACCCCATATTTGGCCTAACTGATAAAAGCCACTTTGTGATGAAAAATCTCAGTTTGAAAATGGCAATCTGAGACGCTCTGAAGTTTTGGACAAAAAACAATCATCCCTCCCTTTTTGGGCCAAAGTCTCAGTCTCACTCACGATGGAGTTTGCAGATGACTTTGTTTCCTCCCAGGAGTCCATCCCTACAAGGCAGCTTTCCCTCGCTGGCACCCACCAGAGCATCCCCTGCCCACCCTGGCCCTGGCACAGCGGCTGCATCAACTCCAGGCTTCAAACAACGTTGTGGAAGGAGAGCAGAAGCAGAGGTTTTCAATTTGTGTGTGGAGGAAGAGGCTGGAAACCCTTGCTTAACTAAAACCTTTGAGTTTTGACAAAACCGCTTGGATTTCATTTTGATTTTGACTTCAAGCAAAATAATTCATCATGCAAAATTAATATAGAAGACAAGAGTTACAATGCAAAATACAAAACATAATGTGATAAATAATGAAACTATTGAAACACAGGCTGCTACAGAATTAAAAATTGAAACGATTTGATATGAAAATGTCACCCAGGATGCTACAGCCTTGTTGAATGTTTTTTCCAGTTTTCCTCCAAAACAAAACTCTGCTGCAATCAGGCCCTTCCCACAGAGCTCTGTGGTGCTGGGGTGGGATGGAGCCATGGATGAGTCACAGCCACAAACCCTGAAATGCCACTGCAGTGAGGGACCCGTGCAAGCGCCCTCCTAATTAATATGAATTGTGTGGCTGCCCCTGATGAACACTGAACAGGCATCTGGAGAAAGAGGAGCGACAGCCCTACACGGGCAGCTCTGCCCATCCTGCCCGGGGGACGTGGGCACAGCCTGGCCCTGGCGTGCCCGGGGGTGCTGGGGGCACCAGGGCCTGCGACCCTCGGGCTGCCCCCATCGGCCCTGGGCTCAGCAGGACATTTCTGTGCTGGCTGCCAGGTCACAGTGACCACCACACACCCTGACAGGAGCAGGGCACCTGCGGGCACAGAGGGGTTGCTGGCTCTGCCCAGGCCCTGGGCACTGGATGATGGATGGATGGACGGATGGGTGGATGGATGGACAGATGGATGGATGGAGGATGAGTGGATGGACAGATGGATGGATGGATGGAGGGTGGGTGGATGGGTGGATGGATGGAGGATGAGTGGATGGATGGATGGATGGACAGATGGATGGATGGAGGATGGATGGACAGATGGATGGATGGATGGAGGATGAGTGGATGGACAGATGGATGGATGGATGGAGGGTGGGTGGATAGATGGATGGAGGATGGGTGGATAATGAATGGACACTCCTGTGCACTTTGCCCAGCTCAGTTTGGAGCCTGACCTGAGCAGCAGCACGTGAGAAAACAAACGGAGCACTGAGGGCATTCCTGTGCCTGGAGAACGCTAATTAAAGGCTTTCCTTCAAAAGGCAGGCTGGGTAAGGATCCCAATTATCCCAATAGCGACGGGGATTTTAATGGGCACCGGCACACCCAACAAAGGTCTGCAGGCTGCTCCTGACACAATCCCATTCAGCAGCTTTATGTGGCCCAGGGCCGGGCTCTGGAAAGGCACCGTCCCTCAGGGCAGAGGGTGGCTTTGCCTTTAGGAGAGGCACCGATTTTCCCCCGCCTGTTCCAGATGCTGCATCCCAAGGGAACGCAACGCCCGGAGATCTCAACACCGCCACAGAGCCCGCAGAGCAGTGCTGGGGATGCTCGCTGGCCTGTCCCAGGATGGCTCTCCCGAGGTGCCCGGCCCAGCCCGGTGCCAGCCGCCGCCTGGGTGCAGCCACAGCCACCCCGGGGGCAGCAGCACAGGCCCGGGGAGCCGCGGGCAGCGGCTCCGGGGCATCCACCCAGGCACGGCCGCGGCTGCGGTGACTCAGCCGCCAGGAATGTGGGAGTTCTGCGCTGAAAGCCTTTTAATTCCAGCCTGGTGATGAATGGGCAAGGCCTGAAATGAAATGTTCGGAGGCTCAATGTACCGGGCCTCCCGCTTGTAATTATTTTTGTACAGAATATGTCAAGTGTCGTGCTTCACAAGAACTCGTTTAGCATGCAAACATTTTGTGATTAAGTGAGGCTTACTTAATTAAGCACTTTGTAATGACTCTTAAACCAAAGAGTAGTGGATTAGTGCGTCCTATTTGTGTCTATCATGTTAAAGGCGCCGTAATAACAGGTTGCTGCAGACAATTAGGGTTAGAATACAGAGTGGATGGAGGGAGAAGCAGCAGGCCCGGGAGCCCCGCCGCTCACTCCTGGCAGCGGGCAGAGCCGCCTCTGCGGGGACAATGCCAGCCCCTCCTGCTGCCAGCACTCCGGCCCCGGGCAGGCTGGGTTCTGGTGTTGGCACTGCTGGTGGCACTGCCTGGGATGTGCCCCAGCTCTGGTGTTGGCACTGCTGGTGGCACTGCCTGGGATGTGCCCAAGCTCTGGTGTTGGCACTGCTAGTGGCACTGCCTGGGATGTGCCCCAGCTCTGGTGTTGGCACTGCTGGTGGCACTGCCTGGGATGTGCCCCAGCTCTGGTGCTGGCACTGCTGGTGGCACTGCCTGGGATGTGCCCCAGCTCTGGTGCTGGCACTGCTGGTGGCACTGCCCGGGATGTGCCCCAGCTCTGGTGCTGGCACTGCTGGTTTCACTGCTGGTGACACTGCTGGTGGCACTGCTGGTGGCACTGCTGGTTTCACTGCTTCTGGCACTGCTGGTGGCAGTGCCCAGGACGTGCCCGAGGGCTCCCACAGCAAACGGGCCGGGGGGTGGGCACCATCCCGGGGAAGGGCCCCGCTCCAGCAGAGAGCTGAGCGTGTCCTTGCCAAGGCAGGAGCGGGAGCGGGATTTTCTCGCGGCTCTGCAGCACAGCGCAGGCACAGCGGCACTGCCAGGGCAGGGCAAACCCCACGCGGGCTCTGAAAGCCCCCGGACCGAACAGAGGTGTAGATGTGGCACTCAGGGACGTGGCTTAAGGGTGGCCTTGGCAGCAGGGCTGGGGGCAGTGCCGGAGCTCTGAGCGTTGTTTTCCATGGAAACCACCCAAGGACAAGCCCAGAAATGCCACTTGTTTGTACCCCGCGGCAGCCTCAGCACAGCCCCCGCCCGCCCCGGCCCGGTGGGTGGCCCCACATTTTTCACCAATGACATCGGCACCCCCTCGTCGCCTGCAGGGAGAGAGGACAGATTATCTCATTGCTCCCCAGCCACTAATTCAGTTAAAGGACAAAGCAAACAGCTCATCCCTCGGTGCACACGGGGAAGGTGAGAGGCAGCACAGTCCCTGCATGCACAGCACAGCCCAGGAGCTGTGTGTGAATAAATGACACCCCAGGAGCTGTGTGTGCCCACCCCAGGAGCTGTGTGTGCCCACACCAGGAGCTGTGTGTGCCCATGGAACACCCCAGGAGCTGTGTGTGCCCACAGGACACCCCAGGAGCTGTGTGTGAATAAATGACACCCCAGGAGCTGTGTGTGCCCACCCCAGGAGCTGTGTGTGCCCGCAGGACACCCCAGGAGCTGTGTGTGCCCGCAGGACACCCCAGGAGCTGTGTGTGCCCACCCCAGGAGCTGTGTGTGCCCACCCCAGGAGCTGTGTGTGAATAAATGACACCCCAGGAGCTGTGTGTGCTCACAGGACACCCCAGGAGCTGTGTGTGCCCACGGGACACCCCAGGAGCTGTGTGTGCCCACCCCAGGAGCTGTGTGTGCCCACCCCAGGAGCTGTGTGTGAATAAATGACACCCCAGGAGCTGTGTGTGCTCACAGGACACCCCAGGAGCTGTGTGTGAATAAATGACACCCCAGGAGCTGTGTGTGCCCACGGGACACCCCAGGACTGGGGCTGGAGGAGCCTCTCCCTGCCCTGGGCACGGCCCTGCCGCTGCAGCACTTGCAGGCTCCATCCCACGCTCGAGGTTCACTGTGGCTGCTCAGGGAGCAGAACCATTTCACCAGGTTTTATAGTTTCTCTAAACTGTGTTTTTTGAGCCCTGGCACCTCTGTGCACCCTGGAGGGGAGGGAGCAGCTCGGGGTGCCCCGTGTGCGCTGCCCCGGAGCAGAGGCCCGCGCTGCCTCGCCCCCGGCCGTGCAGGCTGCTCCCTCATTAGCAGAGTTAATAAACCCGACACTGTAATTTACTGGGTTTGCTTTTCCCTTCACCTTTGGAACAGGAAGAAAAGCAGGAGCCACTGCTCCTGGAAAACCTTCCCTTTGTGTCGAGGAACATTTCTGAGTTCAGGAACCAAACCTCCCCACCTGCACGTGCGCTGCAGCACAAGGCCGCTCTGATGCAGTGAGAACAATTCACCTTTTTAATCTCAAAAGGCACAAAACTCATTCCTTCCTCTCACTGAGGCGGTGCCAGCAGCGGGCAGTGCCCGGGCAGCCGGGGCAGCGCGGGGCTGGGCTGGGCTCGTGCTCACAACTCTGACCCCTTGCCCCCGCTCCCGGCTCTCAAGTGCTCAAAGACAACAGGTAATAAATCTGGATATTTTACACTTTTTCATTTCCTCTTACCTCACATTTAATGAGATTTCGCCCTTAACAAAGGTACTATTGAAACTGACTCTTAAACAAGGCCGGACAAGGGCTGGGATTTTTTGGGGATGGGTGGGGGAGGAGGATTGCAAGAGGTGGGGGTGGAGCGAGGAAGAGGGAGCTGTAGAGGAGGGTCAGTCTGGCTTTTGCTCAAGTTTTGAGTGAAGGTTTAAAAGTGATTTTATCACGCACCTGGAACTCACCCCAGTGCTACCAGGGATGAACCCGGTTTTAGCAAGTCCCAAGCAGCCCAGGCATCCAAGATCTGGCACTACAGGGACCACGGTTCCATCCCTGCAGGTGGAATTCAGACTGGCAGGAGCCAGGCAAGCACCTCTGGGCATGAGCAGAGCGATGAACATGAGGCAGGTCCCCTGTGCCATGGGCTGGGCACTGCTCCCAGTGCCCCAGGGAAATTGTGTGTGCTCATCCCCCTGCCTGGGGTTACCTGGCTTCGAGCCCTCCCTCGGGTCACCTGGCTGGTCTATTCCCCGCCTGGGCTTTCCTGGCTCTTCTAACCCTAAGCTGCACATGGGGAAGATCTGACAATTTTTTCCAGAACTGAATCGCCCTGGAACAAGCAACAAACCCAGCAGATGTAAAACCAGAGGAAGAAAATTCCTGAACTCCAACTGTGGCTCTGAACTTGAGAGGAGCCAAAACATCTCATGAAACCTCCCACTCCACAAGGTTTTCCCAGCCCTAAATACTTGATATTTTAGTAGCTGTTGAATTTCAGAAGTTCAGTGTTGCCATGAAGGCGATTAGTGAGGAGAGGGAGGGAGGGAGGGGATCAAAGCTCCCAGCCCTGCGAGCACTCTCAGAGGAGGCTCCAGGTAGCAGGATCCTCTCATCTTGGCTGTGATCAGCACAGCTCTGCACACACTCCCCTCTCTCCCTCTCCCTTTTGTTCCCGTTGCCATTTCCTTTGTGCAACTCCTCCTGTTTTTTGTGTCACAGAGAAAGGAAAGAAGGAAAGAAGGAAAGAAGGAAAGAAAGAGAGAAAGAGAGAAAGAGAGAAAGAGAGAAAGAGAGAAAGAGAGAAAGAGAGAAAGAGAGAAAGAGAGAAAGAGAGAAAGAGAGAAAGAGAGAGAGGAAGAGAGGAAGAGAGGAAGGAGGGAAGGAAGAGAAAGAGAAAGAGAAAGAGAAAGAGAAAGAGAAAGAGAAAGAGAAAGAGAAAGAGAAAGAGAAAGAGAAAGAGAAAGAGAAAGAGAGAAAGAGAGAAAGAGAGAAAGAGAGAAAGAGAGAAAGAGAGAAAGAGAGAAAGAGAGAAAGAAAGAAAGAAAGAAAGAAAGAAAGAAAGAAAGAAAGAAAGAAAGAAAGAAAGAAAGAAAGAAAGAAAGAAAGAAAGAAAGAAAGAAAGAAAGAAAGAAGGAAAGAAAGAAAATTAATGTGCTTTGCTGTTCCCTTGGCCGCAGGGCCCTCCCCTGGCTGGGGCAGCTCTGCCCCACGGGCTCTTGGCAGCTCCATGACCACAGAGCCCAGGAGGGGCAGAGGCTGCCAGGCCAGGCCAGGGGGAGAGAATTCCTCCAGGGCAGGGTGAGAGGGGCGTCCTCCACCATCCCCTTTGGAGAGCAGCAGGAGGAGGTTGCACGGCCAGCAACCTGCACAGGTAAATGCACCCCCCGGGAAAGGGGAAGAGCCCAGTGCAGGTGTGGTGATGGAAAAGAGCCCAGTGCAGGTGTGGGCACGGGAAAGAGCCCAGTGCAGGTGTGGGCACGGAAAAGAGCCCAGTGCAGGTGTGGGCACGGAAAAGAGCCCAGTGCAGGTGTGGGCACGGAAAAGAGCCCAGTGCAGGTGTGGGCACGGAAAAGAGCCCAGTGCAGGTGTGGTCAGAAGAGCACAGAGCAGTGGGACTGGGGGAGAAGCACCGCACAGGCAGGAGCACGGGGCAGAGCACAGCTCCTGGGAGCAGCCAGCCCCCCCAGGCATCCCTGACATGTGCAGCGCCGAGCTGCAGCCCCGGGGTCTGGAAAAGCTGCTCGGGTTAGTGAGTGCCGGCCGTTGGCAGCTCGCTGTGAAATCGCAGCGTTAATCAGAAACACATTGTCCATATTGTCAACACTTCGTTTAACCACTTCTATAAATTCAGTATTAGTGTTAAAAAGATTCTGATTTGATGGATGAAATAGTCATCCTCCTGCAAGCCAAACCCAATAAAAGTGAGCTAATAATTCATGGGAATGAGGCAGAAGATACTGCACGGAGGCACGAATGGGTGAGATTTCCCCCCGTTCGCATCCGGCTGGAAGGAGCGGCCGGTGCCGACAGAGGGATGAGGAGGAGCAGCCCTGGGCCGGCTCCCCCGGGCTGCTCACCCCTGTGGGAGGGGGAACGGCCAGGGCAGGGCACAGCACCCAAAACTGCACATCCACACCTGGTAGGGATTGCGTGGGGTGGATACAGCACGGATGTTCCATCCTCAAACACAGCACCAGCTGCCCCAGCACGGCAGCTCCTCCCGGCCCGCCCTGCCTTGGTGCAGCAGCACCACGAGGCTGCTTTGGGGCCACATGTCACTTATGCCATTATTCTCGTTTTCGTTTGTGACCCTTTAGCTCAGCCCCGCCTCGGTGGGATTACCCGGGCACACATCCCTGGGGGTCCGGTCATCCCGCAGGTCCCTGCCCAGCCCTCTCTGCCTCAGCTTGGTGCTCCCCAGCCCAGCAGCACGGGGGGAATGCCCCGCTGTTCCCAGGGATGGGATCCCAAAGAGCATCTGCACAGCCCCGGCAGTCGGTGTGGGGCACCGGGGGATCCGGGAGCTGCGGGGAGCCGGGGCTGGGCCAGAGGAGCCCCCAGGGAGCCGCGGGCTGGGGCAGCCTCGGCCTCCGGACACCGAGCCCCGAGCTCCGGCCGGCCCGGGGGGGTCCTGCCTGCGCCCCCGGCCCCGCCGCGGCTGCTCAGCGAAACCCCCGGGATGGGATTAGCCCAGGAAGCGCCGCAGGGACCCGAATTCCCGAATTCCCCACCCTCTGCCCCTCGTTAACAAGTCAGGCCTCAGATTCCCGACGTAATTGCAGGAACTGAGAGACTTTCAGCACTTCTCATCCTACACAAATAGTTTCCATTTTGATTCCCAATCTCCTTGACAAAGCATTTGAACGTTGTTGTTTTTACTGCAATATGAGCATAAAAAAAAATAGCTCCACTCAGTGAACTTGGAAGTAATGGAATAATAATCCAACAACACAAGCCTTCTTGGAAAACTCTTCTGAGAATACCAGTGCCCTTGGGCATGTCTAGAGCCTTGTTTATTAAAACAATATAGTTTAAGAATTAATGCATTTATAAAGCAGGACTTATTATATAAGAATATTGTGCTTCTTTCATCGTTGCAAAGGATCTGGTTACTAAATTAATGTAACCCGTTTGAAAGGTTTTTCTCTTAATCTTATTTGGATTTAGGTAGCTGTTTTTGAGAAAAATATGGAAGAGGGGATAAAAGGAAACCTTTGCACAAATACTTCTGTCAGCCAAACTCTTCATGGGTTCTGCTTCTTCAACAGAAGAATGCAAGAAGAGATCAAAATTAGGGGAAATAAATCACATTTCCAGAAAAATCTGTATTTGTGTTGGAACAGAGAGCGTCTGACAGAGCAGGGAGATATTGGAGGACTGGGCAAGTTGGGAAGAACTGAAAGCAAATGGAGGCTGCAGTTGTGCAGAGAGCCCTGCCCGTGGCCAGGGCCCGAGCGAGCCGGGCCGGGCCCTCCTCGGCCGGACACCCGCGGGAGCTGCTCGGGGACAGAGGGGCTGAACACGGCCTGGAGCCTCTGCCGGCCCCTGAACCGCCCGGGGCCCGGGGAGGAGCCCCAGCGCATCTGCCCCGAGCCCAGGGCTCACCCCCTGCCCTGCCCCTGCCCTGCCCTGCCCTCGCCTGCGGAGCTGCCCCAGCCCGGCCGGGTTCTACAGGCCTGGAGCTGAGGCAGGTCAGGGCTGGAGCAGGACGTGGCTGAGGGACCAGCTCTGCTCTGGGCCCGGGCAGTGTCCGTGCTGTGCCACACGCGGGCCCCGTGCGGCCGCGGGATCGGAGCCGCTCCCGAGCACCTCGGGGTGTGGGACAGGCACATCTGCCTTCCACTTCCTTTCTGCTGCTGACTCTGCCACTGGAGACCCCCTAAAAGGNATGGGATGGGATGGGATGGGATGGGATGGAATGGGATGGGATGGGATGGGATGGGATCCATGGGATGGGATGTGATGGGATGGGATGGGATGGGATGGGATGGGATGGGATGGGATGGGATGGGATGGGATGGGAGATTACTCCCTCTGGCAGCCAAAACAGTCTCCCATCCCACACTTTGCTTCCCCAGTGAGGCCCCTGTGCCATCTCCAGTCCGTGTGCCGT
Organism: Climacteris rufus; assembly: GCA_013398175.1. Taxonomy (NCBI): domain Eukaryota; kingdom Metazoa; phylum Chordata; class Aves; order Passeriformes; family Climacteridae; genus Climacteris; species Climacteris rufus. The sequence goes on along the minus strand of VZRZ01004055.1, from coordinate 614,850 downwards.
GGAGGCCCCAGGGGGATTATTTTAAAGTCCCTTTTGGCTGGGAAAAATCTGGATTTCATAAGCCCTCTTCAGTGTGAATTTTTTGCAGTTTTTCACAGTGATATCACTTTAAGGTTTTCCATAACCGCAGAATTTCTTCCAATTAATGGAAAAAACATTAATGTCTGTTTAGGAAAATAACTTTTCCATTTCTGAAGAAACTCTTCGGTTGTGCCTCAGGCAAGAGCAGACTCTGGATGAGCAGGTCCTGGAGAGCCCCAGAGGACACAGCGGAGCCACACGAGGGGCTGGGCCAGCCCTGCAGAGCCCTGGCTGCCCTGTGAGGTGCCCCGGCCCCGTGCCAGCCCTGCTGTGCCATCCGTGCCCAGGTGTGCTCACATCCCCTCCTGCCCGAGGGGCTGGGGCTCACGGGGGCTGGCAGAACAACCAGAGGCATTTTTGGCTTCCCTCAGACAGCCTGGACTTGCCCTGTGCCCGTGCAGGTCCCGGGCTGGGATGCAGTGGGTGCAGCCTGACAGCAGCGTCTGTGCCCGTGGCACCGGGCAGGAACACACCAGGTACAGAGCTGCACAGAAACCTTCCAAAGAGCCAGGAAAAGCCACATCCTGCTCTTTCTGGAAGTGAAACCACACTCATGTCTGACATCAGTGACACTGAGGAACCTGCATGGCAGTCCAGGCTGGCAAGGAGCACCCTGCACTTCTCCAAGGATGAAACCCAGCTGAAAAGTCCTTTCTCCAGCTGCTCCCGTCTCCTGGGCTGTCCCAGGGAAGCTCAGCTCGTGCCTGGACACAGCTCTGAGTGTGCTGCTGGCCTAACCCAGCGCTGGTGCTGGGACAATGGTCAGTGGCAGCCTGACACAGGGCACCCCACCCACCCCGTCTTGTAAGGAACAACAGCACAGGCAGGGATGTGATTTGGGAAAGATAAATATCCCACCTCATAAGTGAAATGTGACTTTTGCAGGATAGATTGTCATGAAAAAGCTGCCTGAAGGACCTGCCCTTGCTGGAGTCTGGAGCAGCAGCAGACATACAGCTCTGAGGAATTTGAGGTTGCTGTGAGAACATCCTCCTGCTCCTCCCATTATTCCAAATAAAAGGAATTACGGGTTTTTCGGCCCCTGGTCGGTTCAGTCAGTCCCCAGGACAGTGATCAGACGGTGTAAACAGGACACGCTTCAGCAAGGCTGTAAATACAATTTATGGCTGCTGCAGCCTGCAGAGCTCAGAGCATGGGATGCTCTCAAAAGCACGTGTGCCTTTTTCTTACTTAGACACTTCACCATTTGGGAACATTTGATCCCCTGTCAGTTTTTGGGATGCTGAAATGTCCATGAAGAACGTTGAAAAGCTGACAGGCATTTCAGTGACCTGCTTTGCTCCCCCATGCCCTGTGCTGTTGATTTCCGCACCCTGGGTTCAGACACTCGTCCTTTCACAGGGTAGAACTCGGGTCCATGGTTCATTTTCAGCCTGTGTGTTGCACAGGACTGGGGGGTGACCTGCCATGGCCAATATTCCCAGAGCTGGGTTCTACCTAGAAATAACTTCACTTTCTCCACTCACTCACAAATTCTGTGACCCCGGATCTTCCTTTAACACAACCAGATCAAGGACCAGGGGGAGAATGTGGGGGGAAAAAACAGGAGAAAAGAGAACAGCACTGAAGAACCACACAGGACATTGCTGCAGGTTTTTCCCTTTCCCAGGGGAGCTCCAGCTCTGCTCGCCAGCCCGTGCTGGGTGCGATGGGCGCTCCCCACGTGCCCCCGGCCCCGCAGCCCCGGCCCGGCCCGAGGGGCTGAGCTGCTGGAAACTTCGCCCCTTCCAGCCTCGGCTTTCAGCTGAAACCCTTGGCCACGCTTCTGTTTTGTTTGAGATCGAGTTCCACCTTCTCTCTGTGGTGCAGGAGCTTGGCCCGGGTCTGCGAGGCCTCTGGCAGCGGAGCAGCCCCCAGAGCAAGCGGAACTCTCGGGGCCATGGGAGGAGCTGCTCGGGGCTCTTGGCTCTGCCGGAGCAAACCCCGCGCTCAGACACCGAGAGAAACCTTCTGCTATCCCCTGGCATGCAGGCAGCCAGGATTCCTGGGGAAAAAACAGGAGGGGAAACCTCATCCTGACAGCGAGAGGGGACGGGAGACCCCCCCACCCCACAGATGAGACAGTTAAATTCAGCAACAGCGCAGGGAGGGATTTTCTCTCAATAAAGACTTAAAGGGTTTTAAAGACTTAACAAAAATAGCTTTGAACAGTGTCTGAAATGGTTCAGCTCTGGGGTTCCAGGCTTTGAGCAGCATTGTAAGAAATTTTCTGAGCATTTCCATTGGAAATGGCAGTTTCGGGGAGCTGAGGACATTTCGCAGGGACAGATTGATTTCAAGGACACTTTAACGTGGATTTGGTGTTGCCACTGCTGATAGTTTTCTTTGGTGTTGATCTTTGGGTTTCACCAAATATTTAACAAATAACAATAATATTTGCTAAGAATATCAGATTTCCGCAAACTTTGAGGTGTGACTTTCTCAATCCAGAGCAGCATTTTCACAGCCATTTTCTGCACAGGATACACGCTGCTTTCCAGCTGGTTTTCATCTCTGAACGAAAAGCTTTGCTGGGATTGTTGCTGGGAATGATGCTGATGGCAATGACGCGAGCACTGGCGATGACGTCACTGCTGCTCTTTGGCACCGGGACGCTCCTGCCCTCGGTGGCACCGGCACAGCGGGGACTCCTTCTCCTTCTCCTTCTCCTTCTCCTTCTCCTTCTCCTTCTCCTTCTCCTTCTCCTTCTCCTTCTCCTTCTCCTTCTCCTTCTCCTTCTCCTTCTCCT
>VZRZ01004055.1:584857-601276 GCA_013398175.1 Climacteris rufus | reverse complement strand
CCTCCCTCCACCCCTCCCTCCCTCTCTCCCTCCTGCAGGAGTCCATCCTGCTGACTCAGGCCCCGGCTCACAGTGCAGAAGTGCAGGGCGAGCTCCTGCCTGGCCATGGACAATGTGAGCAGCACAAAGGAAAGAGCTTGTGGCAATTTTTAAAAGCTTTTGGAATTCACCTTTAAAGCACAAGGGGCTTCTTCAGCAAGTATTGGTTGAATGAAATATTATATCATCAGCTCTCCAAAGAAAACTCAAGCAGTGTCTTTGCCTTTGTGCTCAGAGATAAGCCCTGCCTGGATATTAAGCAGGGGTATTCCTAGGGTTTTAGGGGTTTTTTTGTAAATATCAGCCTTGAATGGCCACTCTACAGTGATTTATAAGGGAAGGTAACCCTGCACTCCCACAGCACAAGAGCAAAGGAATGCAAATCCCAGGGCTGCTCCCAGTGTGGCTCCTCGCATGGAGGAAGGCGAACGGGACCACCTTAAGTCAGTCTGAGACACTGAGGCGCAAAGGTATTTGTTTAAAAAAAAGTGTAGTGATTGCAGAGAAAAGAGAAACCTGAGAGCTCCTTCCCGAGCAGTCAGACAGGGTCACCAAAACCAGACTAAATAGTCTGACTGAGGGCAAAGCGAGGGGCTGGCTGAAAACTGATCCTGGGGACGGAGCAGCAGCCACAGCGGCCGGGGCAGGAGGGCTGCCTGGGAAAGCAGAGCCAGCACAGGGCCCACGCTGTGACAGAGCCACCAGAGAGGGGCTGGAGGTGCCACAGGGCCACCAGAGAGGAGCTGGAGGGATCGTGGTGAGACAGAGCCCCTGGAGAGAGGCCAGAGGGACTGGAGAGTGCCAGGAGGGAGCAGAGAGCATCCGAAGGGACCCCGGTGTGACAGAGCCTGGGGACAGTGGCCAGAGGGACTCGGTGCCGTGCAGCCACTGGGGAGCAGACAGAGGGACTGTGGTGTGGCTGAGCCCAGGCACAGCAGAGCTCAGTGAGGGGATCCCCAGGCCCTCACACTCTGTGAGCTGAGCCTCTCCTGCCCCTGAGGCTGCTCTTCCAATAGTTAAACTATTGGAGTGGAATCCAGGGAAGGGCTGTTCTCCTGCATCATCCAGCTCCGGCACCACCAGCAGGAACCTGTCCCCTCATTCCACATCCTCCTGGTCAAGTCCCTGGAAGGGGATCCCAACCTTGGCAAGGACAAACCCAAACCCCTCCGGTGCCTGAAGGTGGGTGAGGAGCTGCAGCCAGGCTGGGGGGCTCCTCCTGGGAGGCTGAGGGCTCTGGAAGGCTCCCTGCCACATCCTGTCCTGCCCAGTGCTGGACCAAGTCTGTGCCATTGCCAGTGTCCCCATCTTCCTGAAGGCATCTGCCCTCTATGTCTTTGTATCTTGCTGCCCTTCCGGGTTTGAAGTTTTTTTGCTTGCTTTGGTTTGGAGTTTTTACCAATTCCTATTTCTCTTCTGAATTTTCTTACCACTTTCTACTCTTTAATTGGTTCTTCCCTTTTGAGAAGAGCTTTGGGAGCTGAAGGACATCCCCTGAGTGCCTCTGTGCCCGTGCAGGGACAGAGGGAGCACACAGGGTTACAGAACCAGCAGCAGATGACTGAGTAAACACGAGGCGCTGCCAGAGATCAGGCAAGCAAGAAACACACGGTCAATTCTTTTAACTTATGACTGCACTTAATTACTGCCTTTCCTCCCTTCATAAGCTACATATGGGATTAATAATAATGCTGAATCAGATATGGTCTCTTACAGAATCATGGAATCGTTTGGGTTGGAAGAGACATCCAAGTTCATAAAGTCCTTCCATTGCCCCAGCTCTGCCAAGGCCACCACTGACCCAGGTGCCCCAGTGCCACATCCACGGGGCTTTTAAACCCCCTCAGATGGCGACCCCACAACGCCCCAGGCAGCTGTGCCAGGGCCAGACTGCCCTTTAGGGTAAGGAGCTACCTGAGGCCACTTCGTCTTGTCGTGCTGCTTCTTCTTTGGGAGCAGAGCCCAACCCCCTGGCTGTGCCCTCCTGTCAGGGAGTTGTGCAGAGCCAGGTTCCCCCTGAGCCTCCTTTTCTGCAGGCTGAGCCCCCCCAGCTCCCCCAGCCCCTCCTCCTGTGGCACTCCAGACCCTTCCCAGCTCCCTGCTGCTCCACTGCAGTTTCACTGCCCTCCATCCTCACTCCAGGCCTTACCTGGGCACAGCACTGGTGCAGCGCACAGGGACACCTCAGCCGCAGGAAAATGTCATTCCAAAAGCCCAAATTATGTGCTAGGCTCTGTCTGACTGTTTACCTGTGATGTTTGCCAACTGCTATCTCATTAGCTGTACAGGAAATATAATTGATATTTCTGCAGAGACGTGACACTTGTGCCTTTGCTGAAACGGGAAGGGTTTCTCAGGGCTTCACATCACTCCTGCTCGCTGCTTCCCATAAGTGATACTGCCTCGTTTTGGGAAGGATTCCAAGAAATAAGAGCTTACCAGAGAGGCCTCTTGAAAGTATGGGCAGCTTTATGTCAGCCTGGGAGCTCCCTCAGACACAAATCTTCTGGAGGAAAGAGTGGATTCTCTGCTGTTTGCAAAAGGGCCACAAATGGGAAATAAAATGTTTGTGCAGCTCTTTAATGTGAAAAACATCCATTTTGGAGCAGATTCTGTGTCTAGGCTGGGTGGGACTGAGCGGGCTGCCTGCAAGGGGCTGCAGAGGGAGGTGAGGGCTGTTCTCAGACATCCCTGCAGCCCTGAGTCAGGACAGCGACTGCTCCGAGCCCTGGCAATGCCCCCAGCCAGGGAAGCAGTGCGTGCACATGTCCACACCTGGTCTCAGGTGTGCTGTGACTGTGTGTGATGCCGGGGGATGCAGAAAATCCTCACCCCTTCTCCCTCTTGCTCCGGTGACAAGCAGGCGAGGCATTTTAAATTCTTCTGGGGATCACAGTTAGCAGCCACTCACTGCCAACCTGCAACCTCCCTCGGGCGTTCTCAATTTTGGTCATCAAAAGGTATTTTTGCTGCAGACTTTTTCTTCCCCACACCCAGCATCCACCAGCAAAGGGGCAAATGCCGCTGCCCTCGGGAGCTGGGCCAGGGCCGGCCCGAGAGAACACGGGTGGGATTCTGGCTCAGCAGGGAGCGGCTCTTCAGGGCACAGCACCGTTCCCAGCCGAGCCCGGGCCCAGCAGGTATTGCTGGACCTGTCTGCGAGAGCAGCTGTCCCCTCAGGACCCCCCACAAACCTGTAGGAAAGAAGAATTTCTGGTTTGGTGGTTTTGTGTCCTCATGCATTTCTGCTCTTTATTTTGAGAAAATATTGGGCTCCACCGAAGGGAGGAAGGATGCGCAGAGCATTCCTGTGCTGGGAGCGCTGTGACAAACGGCGCTGCCGCCACGGCCTCTCCCTCCCCTCTCCGCCGCTGATCCCACCGTTCCCGTGTTGTTCTTGCCATAAAGCCTCATCACCTCTCTTCGGAGATTTGCATGGAGTTCATACATAACAAGGCTTTTTTCCCTGCGATGAAATCTCTTGAAATCTGATCCATGAACACATCTAAACAGGCACACTAACAGGAAACTCGGAGATACGGAAATGTAAATGAGTCCCCAATCAATAAAGGTAATTATACTGAGAGATAGACTGACATACAGTATCTTGAGGCTTTTTTCCTTGTCTTCCAAGGGGCTCCCCAGAGGCAGCACAGACACTGGTGAATGTCTTTCCAAGGCTTACTGTGGTTGAGGAGAACTGTTCCCTGGAACAGGCGCAGGAACGACACTGCCAAGCCCACAATGTGCCCACGGCCACCGCAGCCAAACCTCTCCAGCAGGCTGGGGGCAAGGGATCCGAGTGCAGTGCTTGCCGAGGGATTTTCAATTCTGTAGTTCAATTTTTCTTTGACATCCTCTTTTTTTTTTTTTTTTTTGCAGTAATTATAGGCAGCACAATGAAGAGATCAGCATTAGCTTGCTTTTTACCTTTTTAAAGATGTCACTAATTTTGCTGAATTAGCCATGGGTTTTAGCAGTTTTAAATAAAAACTGCTGCCAACTTTTGCAGAGCCCAGAAGCAGAGGGAGGTTGGTGCCCTCCCCAGCACCTCCCCGACGTGCTCCGTTAAGGGCTGGGGGTCAGTGACCCAGGGGTTTCCCTGTGGCCAGGTGCTCAGCGGGCACTGGGAGCAGGGACACGGAGGAAGTGCAGGAAAGCCTGGCACGGGAACAGTGGAGAGGAATCAATTAAACACACAGCAGCGTCGTTTGAGCCAAGAGCTCCCCGAGCTGGGTCACCACATCCCCCAGCCTGTGGTGCCCAGAGCTGGGTGCAGCCTGCGGCCGGCAGCGGTCAGGGGTCAGTGGGGAAGCACCACAGCCCCCCTGGCTGAGCACAGCCCGGCCGTGCCTCCTGCTGGGTCCTGATGAAGCTGCTCTCCAGTCTGGCCGTGTGTCAGGAGCTTTGTCCCTCGTGCACAAACTTCACTTCCTGCCTGGAGCTCGCCAGGATCGCCTTTACTTGAGAGAGGAACTTCTAAACTTCCCCGACAAAGTCCATTTGGTTGGAACTAGGGAAATAGTTCCTCGTGCAAGTTCCAAGAAAGACCTTTCAAATTTTCCTGCTTGAGCCTCTGCCCCTCGCATGAGGTGTGATGGACGCCTGCGAGGTCACCTCCCCTTCTGCTCCCAGCTCCTGCAGAAAACACGTCTGACAACTTTGACACAACCCCAAACCCAACGGGTCTCTTCCTCCACGGCAGGATTTTAAACATCTGCATCTGCACTCGGAGAGGAGCAAAGCCGTGGAGACGGCGGCTGAGGTCGTGCCACTGCGGGTGGCTGAGGTCACACCATCTGACACACGTCAGAGGAGAAGCTCGAGCACGAATATTCAGCCAACTGCTCGAGCAGTTTTGCATCCTTCTGTGGAGGGAGCAGCTCTCGGTACAGTGAGCCCAGCCCTCCCCACCTGCGGGGCAGGGAGATGTGTTTCCCGCAGCACCCGAGCAGCCAGGCGCCTCTCACAAATGTGGCACACGGGAAACGCCAGACGCGCTCCCTTTCTTCCCTCTCCCCAGGATATTGAACGGAGCGAGAGCAGACGCGGCTCCCGCCCATCCTCCTGCGCTTTGGGGTGGGAGGGCGCTCCCGGAGCTGCTCGCAGCAGGGCAGCCCTCGCTGTGCGGGAGCGGCTGGGCGCTGCTCGGGGCAGCCGGGGTGCGGGCCCGCCAGGTCGGCTCAGCCAGGCTCAGCCCGCCGGGCCCGTGGCTCAGCGATAGCAGCCGATAGCCCGGAGCGCTCCCGGCGCCGGCACCAGGCTCGCACTGTTCCCGCTCCGAAGTGCAGATGGCTCTGGGGTGGCTTTTCTTGGCACCTCCCCGCAGAGCCTGGAGAGGGCATCTGCTGAAAACAACTGCCTGGAGCCGGCGGAGCCCGGCCGCTCCCCCCGGCGCTGCCACCGCGTCCCGCTGACCCCGCGGCCCCGGGTTAAACGCGGCAGCGGCCGCTCCGCACCTCCAGCAGCTCCAGGCAACGAAAGGAGTTCATGCGCAGCCCTCCTGTACCTCTCCTTGATGTTCTGAGGCAATGAGAAAGAAGTGTTAAATTTGTTCTTGGCTACTTTTCCTTGCAACTCCCAAAGGCACCGGTTACAAACTGAATCAGTTATCAGCTAGTTAGGCTGGCAGTTCCCGAAGGTACCGCATGAATACTGATAGGGACCCATGCATTATTCAGTGCGAAGAGCAGAGGAAAATGAGCAACACGTCCAAAACAAGAACAGCAGTGGCAGTAAGGGAATAATTAGCGAGCTGTCACTTGTCCCTGTCAGTATTCCCTCCCTTAACACATAAGGGAAAATAATAAAAAAGGGTAAGATCATCTTGCAAGCTCTGCTCTTAAATATGCAGCTGGTAGGTTAAAATACAATGATAAAGGGGAGAGGATAGAGAGCTCTGATACAGTTTTCAAAAGATATGGCCTCCATTTCCATGGAGACTGTTTTTTTTTTTTTTTTTAATCCCACAGGCACTGGGTTATACAATAAGTCCCTGCCTTAAATATCAGCCCATGTGCAACAGCATGAAGGGGACGTGGCTCTAACACGGGAGTTTATCCCAATGAAAATATTTAGGATTTTTTCCCCCCTCCCTTTGTACAAAACACTACTGAAGTCGATGTATTTTAGAGAAACCAGATTCAATGAAATTGGCTTTGCTGAAAGAGTCTGCAGCTCCAGCGCAGAGCGTGAGAGAAGGGGAGTCCTGCAGCCGGGGTGGTTCCCGGAGCTGCTCCCCCATCCCAGCCCCTTCCCCTCCCGGCGCTCCGGGGGCTGGGGGTACCGGGAGGCAGCGGAAACTGCAGACTGAGAGCTCAAATCAAGCCAACCTGGAGTACATTTTAACCTAATGAAGCAGCCTGTGGGCTGATGCGAACAAAGTCACTGTGCTGCAGTCTCCGAACAGCCCAAGGCTGCCCGGGAGGGCGCGGCGGTGCCCGGGGCGCGGTGCCCGCTGCCAGCAGCTCCCTGCCCACGGTGCCGGGAGGGCCCCGCACCTCCAGTGGAGAGGGGCTGTGCTGCCCCTCAGGCCTCGCTAGGACAGCCCTGAACGCCGCTGCACAGCCGGGCTCCCTCCCGCAGCCCCGCGCGGGTCCGTCTGCCCCCAGCACAGCCCTGCGAGAGCTCCGGCTGCCAGGCTCCTGCCGAGCGGGCAGGGATCTGTGCGATGCACTGAGATGCTGGATTCACAGCAGTGACTTCCCTAAAATATCCTGACATGGATCCCTCCAAACAATCTGCTACATCACGGCCAAGCTGCAGTCGAGCAGAAAACAGGGAAGAGAACGCGTCTCTGAGCATGTGGCCCACCATGGCACCAAAAACGCCGGGATTCGCCAGCAGATTTCAACCCTCTGACACGGGGAATGGCCACGGAGATCATCGCCAGCCACTGCAGCGTTTAGCAAAGCCATTAGTTAGCCCGGCTCATTTCGGAGCCCTGCAGCACCTACGTCAGTGAGGAGCGGCTTCCCGGTCCTCTGCCCTCATTTCCTGCCGGGAGCTCGGGAGAGGCCGCCGGCGGCAGCGCCTGCAGGGAGGGGTGGAGGGATGGAGGGGTGGAGGGGTGGAGGGATGGAGGGATGGAGGGGTGGAGGGATGGAGGGGTGGAGGGGTGGAGAGGTGGAGGGACAGCTCCGGGCTCAGGGTGCAGGCTTGGGGAGCTGCGGGAGGGACGGGGGAGCTGGCTCTGCCAACGGCCTGAAAACAACAGCCAAGACAACAAGGGAAGGCTTATCAGGAATGCCTGCAAAGGGCACCCGTCCAGCTCCCCAAAAGTCAGGAGAGGTCCTTCAGCAACGCTCTTCCCGCACTGGGAGGATGTCTCTTTTCAAGTCCCTTTATTTCCCCCAAAATACATTTCATTGTTTTCCGTGCTCCTGCCTGGCAGCCCGTGGGATAACAGCTCTCTGTATATAGTCTCACACTATAAAAATGCACACGAAGTGAAGCATTTTCGTGTCAGGTTTCCTAATCCCTTTCTAGCCCTGGCTAATCCTGGCCAGCACAGCCCCTGCCACGCCACAGCTCCCCCGAGATTGTGCTGCAGCTTTGCACAGGTGGCTCTGTTGGGCTGGCACCCCATGGTATTTACAGCGCCCTGCTCACCCCTCCTTCCAGCACAAATGCTGGCGAAGGGTTTTGCTCCCCACACATCTTTGTGGCTGTCCTTAAGCCACGCTGAGGTGCCATTTTCCTCATCCCTCACATGCGCTCTGCGGCATTCCAGGTCTTTGATGAATGATTCCCTGGATAATGTATTTCATCCCGCCAAGCCCGTGTATGTACTGGGAAAAGAAAACTGGAGAGATTTCACATCAACTAAACAAGCATCTTTGGTGTCAAGTGTCTGTGTTTTTTGCATAAGCACCCACCAGTTCTTCTCGGTCTTCCTCTGAATGAGATCCCCGCACGGATGAATATTCATGAGAATTAAATGGAAGAGCTGTGATTTCCAGGGAAACTTTCCTGCTGGAGGAGTGTACTTTTGCTGATGCTTCTCTGGTGTGTCATCCCCAGGTGACACCTTCCACACTCCCGGGACAGTGTTGGGGCGGCCACTTGGTGTTGGCTCCGAACCACGGCCCATCCCAAACCGGTGCTGCCCAACAAGGCCAGAGGCGCCCAGCCCATCCACGGAACCGTGTGACCTCGAACCAGCCCGAACTCACACGGGTGGTTGCTCATGTGTGCTTGCAGGACAGACCCTGAGCCCCAAAATCCACATTCCAAGGGTCAGAGAGGTTTCTGCCTTGCTCTCGGCCAGCTTTGGATGCTCAGCCCGCTCCGGTCCGTGCCATCCGTTCTCCCTCCTGTGTCTCCCCGTGGCTGGAGCGGCACAGACGGCGGGGCCGGCGCTGCTGTCACACTCCCATCACTGACAGGCGGTGGGAGCACCGGGAACCTGATGTTCCAGCACTCCTTGCCCAGCTCTCCTCATCTCCACTCGGAACTGCGGGACCTTTGTTTCCCGGCTGCGGCTGCGGTTGTGCTTTCATGGCAGGAGGATGCGCGATTTGGCCGGTGGAGAGTGAATAATTTGGCACAGAGCATTCCTCGTTATTCAGTCAAGGAGTCTGTGTGTCAATCGATGGGGTAACGATGATGATCAATGTCAACAGGAAAAAACAACCCCCACCATTAACACAACAGTGCAGAGGCACAAAGCAGCTTCGCTGCGGCCGCCACGGCCGGGCGGGGGGAGCATCCAGTGCTCCCAGGGGAGGGATGGGACGGGATCACAAACCTGGCTCCTCCTTGGCCAGGCCCTTCCTGACTTCCTGGAACTGAATTGCCCAGGTGCAGGGTTTGGAGTTTGCCAGCAGAGCCAGCACAGCCCTCACACTGCGTGTGCCCTGGGCAGGGGCTGGGCAGGGGCTGGGCAGGCTCCAGGGCTGGGCAGGCTCCAGGGCTGGGCAGCACCGAGCACCAGCTCATCCCACAGCGGAAGCAGTCTGTCCATAACTGTGTCAAAGCCACTGTGGCTTTGCACAGAAGCTGAGCTGTGACCTGCTCTGCCTTTTTTACGCTTGAGCACCAGTGCCTGAGCCAGGGCAGTGTGTCAACAGGCTGCAAACCTGTGGAGTGCATGGTCCTGGCAGGAGAAAGGTTCCAGAAGGGCTGTTCAGGGGTCCCAGTTGGGCAGCACCGAGCCCAGGCTGGTACTGGTGTCTGGCTCTTGGACATGGGCTCTGTGCCCTCTCTGCAGTGCCCGGATCCCTGCCCAGCTCCCCGGGGTGTCCTGGTGCCCGCAGCCGCCGTGGCTGGTGCCCTGTGGCTGCAGGGATGGGGGGCCAGGCCTGGCCAGGCTGGCATCCCCCCAGAGCGGGGCTGGCAGCAGCTCCCGGCACCAGTGCAGCTCAGCAGCGGCTCCCAGCACCAGTGCAGCTCAGCAGCAGCTCCCGGCACCAGTGCAGCTCAGCAGCAGCTCCCAGCACCAGTGCAGCTCAGCAGCAGCTCCCGGCACCAGTGCAGCTCAGCAGCGGCTCCCCGCACCAGTGCAGCTCAGCCGCGGCTCCCAGCACCAGTGCAGCTCAGCAGCGGCTCCCAGCACCAGTGCAGCTCAGCAGCATCTCCTGGCACCAGTGCAGCTCAGCAGTGGCTCCCAGCACCAATGCAGCTCAGCAGCGGCTCCCAGCACCAGTGCAGCTCAGCCAGCCCCGGGTGCTGCTTGGGGAGGTGCAGGAGCTCTCCAGAGGAACGCTCGGTGCCCCTGTCACTCACAGCCGGGGAACGCTCCCGCTGCTGTCACGCCGCGCCTGCAGGATGCTGAATTAAACAGTGGGGCTTTTGATGCTGCTGAAGGAACTGTTGCATTAATTATCCATGGAATTTGCACATGCAGCTTTCAGAGTGGAAGAGGCGCATTTCCCCCAGACTGAGGCACTTTTGGATCTCAGCCCCCTCCTCCGAACCGCCCCGGCCGCGCGGGGCCTTCCGAAGGCGCTGGGATTGTTTATTGATGAACCGAGCCCTGGCAGGGTGAGATCTTTGCCAGGGGTTATTTTTACTACCGTGTTAGTTAAGGCTGAGAGGATTATTTTACATGCCGATGAATAATTTACCTGCCATTAAGAAACTCCTTCCTAAGCAATCCTCGGCACGGGCTGGCCTTACCTGCGCGGCTCCCGGAGGCGGTGGAAGGCGCTGGGTGCAGGAGCCCAGGTGTGCAGCAGGTACCCTGCAAAGCTGCCATGGAAGGAAGGTCCTAAATGGCTGCATAAAATAAAATGTCCCCAGCACCCGTTTCCACAAGCTGTGGCTGCATCTCCAAATTTATAGCTTAGGAAAAAAAAGAATAATTGCGAGACCACATTTTTCACTTGTGCTTTTCCTGAGATCTCTATTTTCCCCTTGGATTCTCCACACCTCCTGATTATTTATAGCATAGCAGAACTCCAGCCTTATAAAATACCACGCATGACTTCTCCTTGCACTCAGTGCTCGGGGAGAGCAGGCACTATTGGTAAAAGATTTAACTCATTAATAGAGAGAAGCTGGAACAAAGCTCCGTAATTCGGTATTGGCTTCCCCAGCCTGATGGTGTTTATTTAGAAAGCAGCAAAGACACAGGCATGTGGGGCTATAAATCAGCAGAAAATCAAATGCTAACATGTAAATAAATTGCAAATCAGCTGAGAAATTGGTTTCATTTTGAGACGATAAAGCATATTTCTCCTGTACTTATTTTATAAGGTGCCCCTTAAGAATTGTAATATTTCTGTGTGGTAATGATAAACATTAGTGAGTTGCTTTAGAAATGAAAAAATGGCAACCCTGTGGGGATTTGAAAAACATATGCACTTCAAATTTGAAAATCCAATTTAACTGTCCATTATATGGAGAATAAAAAAAGGTAAGGATAGGATAATTTTGCAGTTACACAGCATTTGACTAAATCTGATTCAGGGATGACAGCTACACTTTAAAAGCTACATGTCTGAATGTAAGGAGACAGCAAATCATTTATTTATGATTGTAATCTAGCTCCTGTCTAACAAGTTAACAACTGTGCAGAGTGCTCCCTGAGTGGAGGCAGCCTGTGTAGGCTTGTCAGTTAGCACTTTTAAAAACACTTTTCATAGAATTTTGGTAAGAAAAAAAATAAAATAAAATAAAAGAGACAAAAGAGAGTCCCTGTCAAATTTACCAAAACAAGCAGATGTTAAAATTGAAAAAGTTTGAAGAAACAAATCCTGTTCTTAATTCCATGCAAAGCACCTTGTGCAGAAGGTACCCGATGAGCAGAGAAGCCAATGGGGATGCAGCTGTGTGTGCATCTGCACATGGCAACAACCTCATCTTTTGTGGGAAGTGTCACTTTTTGACACCAAAGCCTTGGCTCCTGCATCCATGGCCGTGGCATTTTGCAGCTGTGGGTGCCTCTCTGTGCCCATTCCCACCCCCTGCCTGGTTCCAGCCCTGCCTCGGAGCTGCCCAAGCTCGGCAAGCTCAGAGCCGGGGCTCGTGGCTGTGCCTGTTCACGGTGGGGTGTTGATGGCACTGTTTTAAGGCAAATAAATCACCTGAACAGTTATGAAGGACTATGAACAGGGAGTATTTGCCCAGCAGCTCTAATGTGATCTAGATCATCTAATACTGATATTGTATATTATTTCATTTTAAATCATCACATCCCAGATGAGTTTGGGTGGGAAGGGACCTCAAAGCCCATCCGGTTCCACCCCCAGCCGTGGGCAGGGACACCTTCCACCATCCCAGGCTGCTCCAAGCCCCCTCCAACCTGGCCTTGGACACTGCCAGGGATGGGGACTCCTCTTGGTATGAAAAGTCTGAAAGGTGATTAATGCAACAAGTTTTTCTGAAGAGTGACAGGGAGGAGATGGTGGAGCTGCTGTCCATGGCCCCAGTGCCCACATCACACACTTGTGGGACTGTCCACCAGCTGGAGGCCTGGGGCACAAGCTGATGTGATGTTGGAGGGCTGAGTAGAGGCAGATGAAACTCAAGGCAGACAAATGTAAAATCTTGAACTCTGGGAATGGTGCAGAACTGGAAATCTCAACCTCACGTGCACAGAGGACTCTCTACTGAGGGGCAGCACCCTGGAGTGAAAGCTGAAGGCTGCAATAAAAAACTCTGTGGAAACACGAGCTCTACATCCGGTAGTTCCCCACCAAATATTGGGAATTATTAGGGGGAAAGTAGGGATCGAAGAAAGAGCACTGTGGTGTTGTTGACACCTGTGTGACAGCTCTACCCTGAACCCTGTACAGTTCTGTTCCAAATCTGTGACACAAAACCAGCAATAGGTGTAAGAAGGGTCCGGGGAGGGGCTCTGGGATGAGCGAGGATAAAGTCAGGACTCCCTGGGTGAGGCTTTTCAGCCTGAGAAGGGACACAACAGAAATCTGTAAACCCAGGACGGGGAACAAGGATTAGCTGCTGGTTCAAGGGGAGGGAGATGGCTGGCAGAGGTTGAAGGCAGCAGGAAGGAGGCTGCTCTCAGGTGTGTGGTTAAACAGCAGAGATCTTTCAGCAAGACTGTGCAAGAAAAAATTTACATGGGTTCAAAAAGTTACCGGACAAATTAATGTCAGAAAATCCATCATACATCCATACACAGACATTATTTCTGGCTTTGAAGGATCTTGAGCCATAAATTCCTAGAGGTTAATAGAGTGTTTGATGAAGTATCATTGCTCGCTTGCTCTGTGCTCTGCTCTTCAGTGGGAGCCCTCCACTGCTCTCTCCCAGAGATGAGCCACCATGGCTATTTTTATGCTCTTAACGTGTTCTTTTACCAGTTGGACATGGATCTAACTTTCAGCATAAATCAAACCTTCTCGTTTGATGTGCCTTGCCTTGGGCTCCTTGCAGCCTGTGGCTCCCGTTGGTTTCAGCGGGGTCCGGGCTGTGGCACTGCAGTGCCAGCACATCTCCCCCGGTGCCGGGGGAGCAGCAGAGGTGCGGGAGGTGCGGAAGGTGTGCAGGGATGTGCAGGGAAGGTACAGAAGGTGAGGAAGGTGTGCAGGGATGTGCGGGGCTGTCTCGCGGGTGCCGGGGGTGCAGAGACTGTCCCACAGGTGCGGAAGGTGTGCAGGGATGTGCGGGGAAGGTACAGGAGGTGTGGAAGGTGTGCAGGGATGTGCGGGGCTGTCTCGCGGGTGCCGGGGGTGCAGAGACTGTCCCACAGGTGCGGAAGGTGTGCAGGGATGTGCGGGGCTGTCCCGCGGGTGCCGGGGGTGCAGCAGAGGTGCGGGAGGCTGCGGGAGGGGGCGGGCAGCAGCAGGAGCCGGTTTGTTTATTGTGCGTGAGAATCACAAGCGACTAAAGCGAAGGGAGAAAGTTTGAGCTGGTGGTTGTCAGATAGTATCACCCTCACACCCGCCGGGAATGCTAATGAGTGTCAGCAAACACAGGGAGTCTCTGCCTGTTTATTTACCCGGGATTAGGTCAGTGGCTGAAAATACACAGTTTTGCTTCTGGAGATAAAATAATTCCTTTCTGATAGAAAAGGCTGGGTTTGTAATTCAGGATTTTCCCGGTTTTGATGTAGGGGGAGAAATGGAACTGTGGAGCCTTGGTGGTTCAGGGGAAGCTCGGCTACTTTAAATGATATTCTGCCGATAAGAAGATACTGAAAATACACTTTGGAAATAGCCATCGGCAAGGTGTTTTGGGAAAACCTGCAGTGGAAGAGCCAGGGCTGTTCGCTGCACTCTGGCTGGCCACTCACTGAACTGATTATTCCCCTATCGGAAAGGAACGCCAGGAGTGTTATTTAAATTAGATTTAAAGTAGAAGTGGTTTAGACAGTGTAGGAGTGTGCCCCACTTTTTTCACTTCAGGGAGAGAGAAGGAAATTTCAGAAATCCGTCTTTAATTAGGATTGCCGAGGTCTGGGGTAATCACAGTTGCCCCCCTCCCCGTGTCTTCACGCTTTCAGTGTTTGAAAAGAACACCAAGAAAGTGTTATTGCTGTGGTTTTTGAACACAAACCATTGGCTGCTCTCGTGGCACTGCGTGCAGGGGACCTGTCCCCGGCGGTGCCCGCGCAGCAGAGGGGCTGGCGATGTCCCCGCGGCCCCGGGGAGCAGAGGGGCTGGCGATGTCCCCGAGGCCCCGGGGAGCAGAGGGGCTGGCGATGTCCCCGCGGCCCCGGGGAGCAGAGGGGCTGGCGATGTCCCCGAGGCCCCGGGGAGCAGAGGGGCTGGCGATGTCCCCGCGGCCCCGGGGAGAAGCCGCTCCGGGCTGGCCCGGCCGGGGCTCGGCGGAGCCCGGAGGCCGCGGAGAGCGGCACCGGCAGGGCAGGCAGCGAGCTGTGGGGTCTCCAGAACCTTATCATCCATGCGAGTCAACAACTGTGCTAAATTGAAATTGTAGAGTTGATTAAACGACGTATTTAAGGCCCCATAAAAGAAAGCAAAGGCGGGCAGGGAGGGAGCGGCGCGGGGGGCGGCGGTGGGGAGGGTTTATCTCACCGCGAGCAGCAGGCTCAGCCGCTGATCTAATCAAATTATTCAGCATTAAAAAACTGCCAAGGCATTCCAGTGCTGCAGCTTCCAGAGGCCCAGCTGGGATCAAATGCTAATCAACATCTCCACGATATTTATTCCCACTGTCAGTCTGGTACGTGTTTGTTTTCCGAGCGCTGCATACTAAACTGAAAGATCAAGATGAATCGGTGGAGATGGGAGATGATGAGCAGCCAGGCTAAACACAGGAAAAAACAGCGGCTACTGGGGAAGGGGGTGGTCGGAGGGAGATGTGCAGCAGCCCTGCTGGCAGCGGGGACGGGGAGCCTGCCCGGGCACAGCGCGGCCGGGACGGACCCACTGCCGGCAGGAGCAGCGGGCGGGAGCCGCCCTCACACCCTGAGATCCACACATCCCTGACATCCACACACCCCCACAGACCTCACACCCTCACATCCACACACCCCTCACACCCTGACACCCTCACACCCTGAGATCCACACATCCCTGACATCCACACACCCCCACAGACCTCACACCCTCACATCCACACACCCCTCACCCCCTGACACCCTCACACCCTGAGATCCACACATCCCTGACATCCCCACATCCCTGACATCCTCACACCCTCACATCCACACACCCCTCACCCCCTGACACCCTCACACCCTGAGATCCACACATCCCTGACATCCCCACATCCCTGACATCCTCACACCCTCACATCCACACACCCCTCACCCCCTGACACCCTCACACCCTGAGATCCACACATCCCTGACATCCCCACATCCCTGACATCCTCACACCCTCACATCCACACACCCCTCACCCCCTGACACCCTCACACCCTGAGATCCACACATCCCTGACATCCCCACATCCCTGACATCCTCACACCCTCACATCCACACACCCCTCACCCCCTGACACCCTCACACCCTGAGATCCACACATCCCTGACATCCCCACATCCCTGACATCCTCACACCCTCACATCCACACACCCCTCACCCCCTGACACCCTCACACCCTGAGATCCACACATCCCTGACATCCCCACATCCCTGACATCCTCACACCCTCACATCCACACACCCCTCACCCCCTGACACCCTCACACCCTGAGATCCACACATCCCTGACATCCCCACATCCCTGACATCCTCACACCCTCACATCCACACACCCCTGACATCCTCACACTCTCACAGCCCCCACGGCCTAACAGACCTCACCATCCTCACACCCTCACACCATTCACACCCCTCACACCCTTCACACCCTCACACCCTCACACCCAGCTGCTGCTGCTGCTGCCCTGTGCCCCTGCGGTCCCGGAGCAGCAGGGACGGCTCCTGCCCCTCGCTGGGGAGGGCAGTGCTCGCTGACCCAGGCCCCGGGGACCCACAGAACCCGCCTGCCCACCAGCGAGGTCCTCCTTAAGCGCTAGCCACCAGAGCGCTGGGAGACTAATTAATTTCCTTTTTGTTTTTCAGAGTTTCATTTTTAAATTACAGTCTTCCCTCCTCTCTAATAAATACTCAACAATTAAAGCTTTTTTTTCCCTGACATGCGATTCCAACATCTCAGTGTCCCACCCTCCTGTCACCTTCCCTGCCATAAACAGATTCGTAAAAACTGCTTTTGACGCCCCAGCTGCCATTAGCCACTTAAAATCCCATAATTATCATCCTATCATGGGCCTGTTAACGAGCAGTAAAAATAAGGCCATTGAATATGGTAATTTATTCGTAAATTAGCCTAATGAGAATAGGTTTCAGACACTGTTTACTTTCTAGCTGCCTGTTTCGGTGCGGGGCAGGCAGCCTGCGCGGGGCTGCGGAGCCGGGTGGCAGCGCAGGAGCCTCAGCCTGGGTGGCAGAGCCCCGCTCCCCTGCCAGCCCTGCCCACGCTGGCCCTCCTGTCCAGCCTG
>VZRZ01004055.1:563728-578728 GCA_013398175.1 Climacteris rufus | reverse complement strand
GCAGTGCTGTGGGCTCTGCTGCCCTGTTTGGGTGAGCTGCCTGCAGCTCTTTGTCTCCCTGCGAGGCAGATCCCAGTCAATTGGAGAGGCTGGTTTGTTTGGTCGCTGGGTTTTTGTTGGGCGTGTTGTGGCTTTTTTTTTTTTACCAGACTGATTGGCTGACATCTATTTCCAAGGAGATCATTGACAGGGAGAGAATACACAGTTTACTCAACCACGGTGGAATACAGAGGCATTTGCATCAAATAGAAAAAAAATTAATTCTACTTGAAATGCGTGTATGTGTCAGAAACACTCGACATGGAGAGGAGAAAAACCAGCGCTTTGGATCTGGAGCGTTTATTGTACCGCACGTGCGACACCAATAAAATACGTAATTACTAGACAGGCACAGGTAAATTAGCATCTTAAAAATTTCACTTTTTTATCACATACCGTTAGCAACCTGTGAATTTTGTAGCACCGAGCTGTCTGTTCAGGTGCTGGGGAGAGCAGGAGAGCTCGCAGGGTCCTGGGAGCATGCCCAGCCCCGCGCCTGCCGGGATCACGGCCTCCACTTGTGAGTTCAGCCATAAACTCTGTTTAATAATGCATCTTCATACAAATTCAGGCAGTTTTTCTGTTTCAATTAAACTGCTTTTAAGCAGGAAAACACCAACTGCATCCAAACCCCGCGGTCAGTGCAGCTCCTTTCAAGTCCCACGCAGCCCCAGCGCAGCAGGGAGAGGAGCCGGGTGCCCGTGGGATGTGAGGGGCAGAACGGCTGGGGATGGAGCATTCCTGGCACAGGATGGGGCTCGGGGCCCTGGCCACAGCTCTGGATCCACGTGCACATTGCACATGGAGCCCCCAGCCCAACGTGCCACTGGACCCGGCTGCGGCACTGGGGCCGCGCTGCGCACCCGGGGTGACCTGGCCTCGCTCCTGCCAAGAGCAACTCGGGGAACAAACCCCACTGAGGGATGCAGGGCCCGGGCGAGGTCACTGCTACCATCACAGGTGGCAGCTCTGAAGGCCCTGGAGCTGCTCCCCAGGAGCAAACCCTGGCAGGGGAGGCACATCCCAGTCACCCTGCATGGCCCAAAGAGGGGCCGTGAAAATCATCTCCAATGGCCTTTGCCTCCTCATCCCCAGCTAAACTGCACCTCGTTTTAACTCATCTGTGGCACCAGCAGCCCTCACCTCTGCAGAAAACATCCCTGATTCCATTTCCTCCCATTCAGCACCAACTGTGGAGCACCTGAGCTGCCAGGGGAGAGACCTTCTCCCTCCACACACCTCGGCTCCCCTCCCTGGCAGGCAGAGCAGGCAGAGCTGCTGCCTGCTGCCACAGAGCTTTTCCCAGAGCTGCCAAGCCCTCAGCAATGTCCCCTTTCCTGCTGCCACAGGCACAGGGCAGCCTGTGCTCTGCAGAGCCCACCACTGCTCGATGCACTTCAGCATCACAACGGTTAAATGCCACTTGAGAAGGTTCCCTCCTCCCAACTTCTCCAAAATTGTAGTAAAATCTTAAGTAGAGGCATCAGAGGGACAAGATAAAGGCAAAGCCCTTCTGCAAGAGGATTTGTCTTTCAAATCTAGATTAGCAATTGGTGTTTGGGGAAGATGACACCCTAATCTGATTGAATAAGGGGAGTTTGTGATACCAATCTCCTTGGATCCCATTGTCTTTGTGCTGCTTTGTAAATTAATATTCATTTTCATCTCTGTTTATGCTGAATCTCTTGTGCTCTTGTCTCTCACTGCTGGATGAGCTGCAGCCCGGTGTGGTGGATACTGCACAGCAGAACTGACGTTATTTTGTGATTTATCTTTATAGATGAACAGAGCCCCAGGGTGTGCAGGCTGTAGGACCAGGACAGGCACTGGGGGTGCCCATGGCCCAGCCCGGCCGCTCGCTCTGGGCTGGCACTGGTGGCTGCTCCTGCCCGGGGCTGCCACAGCCACCCATTGCTCAGGGGATTGGGGGATTCTGGCTCTCCTGCTCCTCTGGGGGCTCAAGCCCCCCTGCCCTGCTCTGTGCTGGCTCAGTCTCCAGCCCCAGCAGCCCTCAGCCCATCCCGTGGCACCGTCCCCCGGCAGCGCCGCGCTGCCTCTCTGCACAGTTCACTGCCAGTGCCGCCTTCCCCAAAATTCAATTTTTTTCCCTTCCCTTAGAACATTGCATCTTGTTCAATCCTTCCCCTGTCACACTGGCTCCAGCACTGCTTCAATTGGATTCCAAAAATAACCTCTTTATTCACACGGCTCATGCTATTATATCGTGGTACAGCTCGGGCAGGCGAGGGGTCATTCCATTATCCGGGAACGAGATAACTGAGTATTAGGGCAGCCAGGCTCTTTGACTCCCTGCCCTGTGGTAATGGGCCTTTTTTAAGGGCATTAACCAATGTTTCTACTTAGGTATTTGACAAGAGTAAAGGTAACATTGCCATTTAATCCTCCCTTGGCTTTTTTTCCCTGCCTATAGACAGCACTTGCACGTTTACTTCTCTTCCAGTGTTCAAACTTCAGGTCGAAAGCACAGAGCTCGTTTTCTCTAAAACCTTCCCCTGGACTTCTGGTTACAGACCAGATTCAACATCCCAGGCGCCAGGATACAGGGAATTGTTCCTGCTCTGAAGGCTGCTCTCCTCCTTTCCCTGAGCAGCCCATGAATATGGACTTGTCCAGCAAGGGCTGGGCAGGCGTCACTAACAAAGAAACCCCAGGGCATGAGGGACGTTCTCTCTGGCCCCAGGCGTTTGGGAACCTCACCCCAACGCAGCTGCAGCCTTTGAAACACGCTACAAAAATTAAGGACAAGCCACCCCTCTCTTCATCCAGGTGCAGCACCTGGAAGTGCTGCCTTCAGCTCCTGCTTACAGCAGGAAAGTGGCAGAGATGTGGGAGAACAAGATCAGGTGCAGGGTTTGGAGCATCACATCCTTCTCTTCCTCACCAGTGCAGAGCAGCAGTGAGGGGACAGACAGCAGGAGGAGCAGGGGACAGCAGCCAATGGGACAGTCAGTTTTGAGTCTGTTCCTTACCTGGGAGTCTTGGAAAAAATCACATCTTGCCACTTTGAAGTTTTTTTAAGAAACAAAACCAGTGGGACACCAGGGTGTCCAGGTAATTCCTGTGAAGGATGTGCTCCCACTCTGCTCTCCCTGGAGCCTTGTGCAGGTGTGCACACAGGTCGTGGGCAGCACCTGGAGCAGCAGGGTCGAGGCAGAGTGGCTTCTCTGTTCCTTATCCCAGGCCAGCCACATCTGAGGCTGGAGGCATCTCTGCGTTGGGCTGTGAACACCCCAAGCATTTCTTTTGCAACACTTCTCACGTCTTTCTCTGCTGAGTGTCTCAGCTCATGCCCAGATTTTTCCAGGCAAGGAAGGACTCAGGATCCTCCCCAGCAGGAGCAGGAAGCCACTGGCAGAGCAGCAGTGCCAGACCCCTGCACAGGGGTCCGTGTGCCGGCTCCAGTCAGAGCAGCTCCAGCCTGGCAGTCGAGCAAGAGTAGCTGAGTGTTTATTGAGGGACTCGGTGCCAGCAGCGTTGGCATTTCCCGGTGCTCGGTGCCGGTGCCAGTGCCAGGTGCCACCGCCCCAGCCCGGCACCGCCAGCCCAGCCCCGCAGCTCTGCACACACCGCCTCGGGTGGGGCCCTGCGCCTCGCCCTGCCAGCATCGCACCTCTTTAAGGGTGAAAATGGATATTCCAAAGATTGTGCCTTAATTGATTGATTAATAACTGAAACTCTAATTGAATCCTCCCAGCTTGTACATAAGATGTCTTAATGTTAGAGCCTAGGGAGCAAACGCGCAGCATGGCAGTATGAACTGCAGCACAACCAGCACCACTTTCAATTTAAAAGTCAATCTCATTATACAAGAAGCTGTTTCCTCTATCCCTCTGGAAAGGCAACAGCAATCTCCCATCTTCTCCCTACCAGAGCCACATGGTTTGTTAATGTCTGTGGGAGATGCAAATACAAGGGTTTTTTATTTGTTCCCACCACTGCATATCTGAGCAGCTCAGTAAATATTCATGAGCTGCCATTGTAGGAGCTCTGAAAACTACAGAAAATATGCCCTCTGAGGTGACATGTAATTTGGCACTTCCCCCATGGAGAGGCAAAGGATGCAGCCCGAGCAGCAATATCCTAATAATTAAATACCTTGCTACAATCTAATCTTTTTTCTTTCTCATTAAACACAAGACACTTCAAACCTTTCCCATGCACAGGGCCGTGTCTCACACAGAAGTTACCAAGACTAACCAAGAAGAGGACAAAGTGTGTGGGTCTCCAATAACAAGGAGACCTGGCAGTATCTGGGGTCAGGAATGCCTGGAATTTCTTCCCAAATTCACATTTCATGGCTATGGTGCCTCTAAACAAGGAAATTAAATGACTCTGTCCTTCCCAACATGACCCCAGGTAGTGGCTGCTCCCTGGGGAGCTGGGCCTGTGTGACACAACCCCCAGGTGCCAGGGCAGATGTGCAGGGATCCGTGCACACCTGGATGCCGATCCCTGGAGCCAGGCAGGAGGGTCTTGGTGAGGAGCTGAGCTCCCAGGAGGTGCTTGCCCAGCCCCTGTGGGCATGGGGGCAATGGTGGGTGAGGGTGCAGCAGGGTGACGGGCACTGCTGGTGCCACGTGCTGACAGGATGCCCCAGAGGGCCCTTGATGGCAGCCCCAGGCTTTGTCTGTAACGTCCCCTGGACAGATCTGCCAGCCAGGAGATGTCCTGCTGCTCCTCCTGCTCCTTTTCCCCACCCTGGCACTGGCGTTTCAGGGTTGTTCTCTCTGTAATCTCCCAGGTATCTGTTTCCTGTTTTAATTCCTGCCTGTCACAGCCCCTCTCTCCCACTGGCAGGATGGGTAGTCAGTGACCTTCAGCCAGGAAATGGTTATAGCCTTAAGACAACACAATTAAACATGTTTTATTGCTTAACACGCTGTGTCAGGAGCCTTAGTGGTGTTTTTGTTCCAGTCTTCTATCGTTTTGAGAAACGCCGGGAACTGTGACAGCTCAAAGCGCCCGTGCTCTCCTGCTCCCAGGTAATCAATAGAAGGCCTCAAGGTATCTCACACTTCTGTCAAACACGGGATTTTTAGCATGAAAGCATTTCCAAGCGTTTTTTGGTCATTGCAAGCCTCCCCCCCCCAACAGTTACCAGGTCGAGGACACGAGCGGCAGCGCAGCAAGGCAGCCAGAGCCACCCCGAGCATTCCTCAGGAGAGAGGGGATCCACCCTGAACACTCCCCAGGAGAAGGGGGATCCACCCTGAACGCTGCCCAGGAGAAGGGGGATCCACCCTGAACACTCCCCAGGAGAGAGGGGATCCACCCTGAACACTGCCCAGGAGAGAGGGGATCCACCCTGAACACTCCCCAGGAGAGAGGGGATCCACCCTGAACACTCCCCAGGAGAAGGGGGATCCACCCTGAACACTCCCCAGGAGAAGGGGGATCCACCCTGAACACTCCCCAGGAGAAGGGGGATCCACCCTGAACACTCCCCAGGAGAAGGGGGATCCACCCTGAACACTCCCCAGGAGAAGGGGGATCCACCCTGAACACTCCCCAGGAGAAGGGGGATCCACCCTGAACACTCCCCAGGAGAAGGGGGATCCACCCTGAACACTCCCCAGGAGAAGGGGGATCCACCCTGAACACTCCCCAGGAGAAGGGGGATCCACCCTGAACACTCCCCAGGAGAAGGGGGATCCACCCTGAACACTCCCCAGGAGAAGGGGGATCCACCCTGAACACTCCCCAGGAGAAGGGGGATCCACCCTGAACACTCCCCAGGAGAAGGGGGATCCACCCTGAACACTCCCCAGGAGAAGGGGGATCCACCCTGAACACTCCCCAGGAGAAGGGGGATCCACCCTGAACACTCCCCAGGAGAAGGGGGATCCACCCTGAACACTCCCCAGGAGAAGGGGGATCCACCCTGAACACTCCCCAGGAGAAGGGGGATCCACCCTGAACACTGCCCAGGAGAAGGGGGATCCACCCTGAACAGGACAGGACAGGACAGGATGGGCAGAGCTGTGGCCCGGCAGGTGCATGTGCAGGTGAGGATGAGGCTGATGGGACGCTCACAAAAATGATTCAGGTTGGAACCCATTATTTTCTGGTCTCCTTGCCTGGTTTTACCTGCCTTCTGGTGGGCTTTTTTAAGAACCCTTGTGAAGTCAATCCCAGCAGTAATTTTCCTGAATTTTCAGACAAACGCCCGTGTTCACAGGAGCAGCGTTCTAGCACAAGATGCCTCTTTGGGCACAAAAACTGCCTTTTCACTTTAGAAAATTATTCCAGGTGAAAATTAAACATTTATGTGTTTTGCAAGCTCAAAAAGCTTGGGTTTTTTCTCAGATGAAGATGATTTTCCACCATCTCCCTGTTTGTATCACCACGGGCTGGGTTGCCAGTGGTTTGCTGGATCCCCACTGCTGCCGGGCTGGACTCGATGCTCTCAGGCTGACCCGACCCTTTCCTGCCACTCTGGCAAATCCCCTGGAGCAAGAGGACACTTGCTCCAAGCGCAGGCTTGGTGGGAGTTTTGTCTGCAGAACCCAGAGTAAAGTAATGAAAAAATCAAAGCAAAATTGCTAATAGACTAAGATGTGCAATGCCAGCTTTGCTTAAAGAGCTCTGAGGGTGAGGATGTCCCTCAGCCCAGCAGGACCCTCTTGCTGGTGCTGCCCTGTTGGCTCCATGCTCGGTGCCCACCAGAGAATCACAGAATCCCAAACTGGTTTGGGTTGGAAGGACCTCAAAAATCATCTCGTTCCACCATGGGCAAGGACACCTTCCACTGTCCCAGGGTGCTCCAAGCCCGGTCCAGCCTGGCTTTGGACACTTTGAGGGATGGGGCAGCCCCAGCTTCTCTGGGCACCCTGTGCCAGGGCCTCCCACCCTCCCAGGGAGCCCCACAGCGCTGCAGCAGCCAGGGTTGTTTGTTTCTCATTCAGCTGGATCTGCTTTCAGGCCAGAGCTGTGCTGGGCTCGGTGCAGCAGTGCAGTGCTGACTGCACTCGGAATCGATTCCACATCAACAATTCCTCCTGGGGCTCCCGAGGCTCTCCTGCAGCAGGGCCAGGGATGCACCCAGCGCCTGGGGCAGAGGAGGCAGCTGGCACAGAGCTGGGGGAGCACCTCTGGGCGACGGGTGACCATCCTCCACGGGTGCCATGGTCCTGACGGCCCTGGAGGCCACCCAAGGTGGCACTTGGCACCCAGAGGCTGGCACTGCTGGGCTCTCCTGGGGGAGGAAGAGAACCCTCTCCTCTTCAGCCACACCCAGAGCAGTGCCAGCCCTGCCCACTCCCCAGCACTGCTGTCACCGCTGTCCTGCCCGGCTCCACTGGGCACCCTCCGGCTTTGGCCCCTGCTCCCGTCCCTCCGGCCTCTGCTGGACCCCGGTTCCAGCAGCGCCTTGCACGGTGTTTGCACAGGCAGCTCCTGCACGCCCAGAGCACGGCTGCCCTGGCACCAGCCTGGCCCTGGCACCAGCCTGGCCCTGCCCGTGCCCAGCTGCAGCAGGAGCCACGCGAGGCCACGGCCGGGCAGGGGCTCTGTGGTGGCAGCGAGGGAGGAGAGCACGAGGAGCCAAAGGCATCGTCCTTGATTGGAGAATCCTGACACAAATGGCAAGAGAAAAACAAATAGGGAGGGAAATGAACAAATTATACTGATAATTGGTTTAAAAAATGCATCAAAGAAAAATGATATCCAATAATACTGCTGGTTCCTAATGAATGTGTGTGTAATAAAATCAGGCTGTTTGGGCCGTGGTTAGCCCTGCACTTCACATCCCCAGATTAAAAATGGAACATCTGTGATGATTTAATTTACATGTTAATAACAAACAGGCCTCCAGAAACCAACGAATAAATGCCTTTTATTGCCGGCGTATCTTTTCCACTGCAGCTTGAATGAAAACTCTGGTAATTAATTGTTTTAAGCGATTCTATTAAAAAGTGTCTGGAAGTGCTGTGTGCCGAATGTTTATGTGGGCAGGCAGATGAGGAGAATACAGACGAGGAAGCAGCCTGCTAATTATGTGCCTTTTTAAAATTCACTGCCTTAAAGACATGGGATACTTTTATACATGGAAGTCGACCCAGGCACATTGGTTTTTCCCCATTGTTCCTTTCCAGTTGAAAAGTTTGCAATTTAAAATAAATAGCAGATCCTGATGTTGCTGGTTCCTGCACCAAGCAAGGTGGCTGTGGGAGCGCTCGCTCTGCCCGGGCTGGGGGGGCCTGGCTGGGGGTGGCCCTGTGTCCCTGCCACCCCTGCCATCCCTGCCATCCCTGCCATCCCTGCCATCCCTGCCATCCCTGCCACCCCTGCCAGCCCTGCCATCCCTGCCAGGCACTGAGTGGGCAGGGAGTGGGCAGTGAGCGGGCAGTGAGTGGGCAGTGAGCGGGCAGTGAGTGGACACTGGGCACAGGGACAGGCCCTGTGTGCCCAGCCCAGCTGCAGCACCACGAGTGAGCCTTGCTAGGGCTGCAGCCTCTCTCTCTCTCTCTCGGTGTTTGTTTTGAAAAGGAAACTCCCTCAGATGTTCTGGGGTCACCAGCACAAGGGAGCCACTTCAGCTGTCACAATGCAGAGGTAACACTCACACTTCCATTTGTCAAGCCCTGCAAACTTCAGGCTGCAGGCTTGGGTATTCAGCATCGGTGAATCTTCTGCCCCCTGGGCAGCAAAATCCAGATGTGTTTGCAGAGCCCACGCCTCTGCACCGGCAGAGCAGGAGCTGCAGAGCACGGAGAGGCTCGGGCTGCTGCAGCGCTGGGCTCAGCACAGGAGGGTCCCCACAGTGCCAGGTGCCCCGTCAGGGTCTGGAAGGAGCAGGAAACACACGTTCCAGAGGGAGAGAGAGGTGGCCTGGCCTAAGGAACGGCAGAGGTGTGGCAGCGTGTGGCTGCTGCAGGGACACCACAGAGCTGCCCAGAGCACCCCGAGAGGCCGCAGTGCCCAGGGCTGGGGCCCCGGGCATGGCCCTGGCACTGCCAGGCTGCCCCTCACCCCCTCCTTGCTGGGCCACATCTGCCCCGGGTGGGACTGCAGCAGAGCCGCTCTCACTGCTCACTTTGCCACGGTGGCCTCGGGGTCGGGAACATCTGGGAGAGCATCCCAGGCCCTGACAAAGCACTCTGCCCCTTGAGCAGCCACACCGCTCCCTCATCCCTGCGCTGTGAGGACCATGGCTGGCCCCAGCGGATGGAGGGGCTGCAGGGCCTGTCCTGACACCCTCCCTGAACAAGGCTGAGTGATTGGGCTGCACATCACCACGAGCAGCACGGGAAGCTGCAGGTTCAGCACCTCCACAGCTCCTGTCTGGCTCCGAGGGCCAGAAGCCAACTGCTCCCCAGCCAGGCACAGAGGGGCAGGAGACAGGGGGTCCCCAGGCCTCGGGAGCCTGTGCCAGCCACGGGCAAGGTGAGCCAAAGGCACCACGGGGCAGCAAACTGTGCCATGGGCCCCCCCAGCACCGGCCCTGCCTTGGTGTCACCAGGATGGACAGACCGGGCTCCGCCACCCCCTGGGGGTTATTTATAGCAGGTGGCAGGAGGACAAATCTTCCAAACTAAAAATTGCTCCTAAACCACAGCATAAATTTCATCTGACAGCAGGCAGCCGGCACGGCAAACGAGGAGGAAGCAGGGCTGCAGCAGTTCTGTTGGGTTTGCTATTAAAAGACAAAGAAGACAGAAAAAAATACCTGTGAGGTGGGGGGTTATACCCGGTTGGAGCAATCACAGCCACGATGCTGCCGGGGTGACACGGGGCTCCCCAGAACCAGCAAGAGGCTACAGTGCTCACATGAGAAGGGGACAGATTTTTCCCTCCCTCCCTCCCTCTCTGCCTTTCATGTCGTGATTGTTCAGAGCCCCGAGCTGCCCCCCTTGGCCAGGGGTGTGTGGCATTCAGCGTGCAGCAAAGAAAAGCCCCCTCTCCCCTTTGTTTTGCACATGAAAAGCTCCTTCCCTCCCTGTCAGCTGAATGCCATGAGAGGACCTTCGGTGCATGCAGAGTTGGGGCAATGCTGGCCATGGCTGGCTCCCCCCTCCTCCGGCTCCCCGGGCTGGACAGCATTGAAAATAAACAGGGAGGAAATGGCCATTCCATTGGAAAAGCACCTGGGAGCGTTTAGGAGGCTCCTCTGAGGGACAGAGAAAACCTTTCCTCCCTCCTCCCTCCTCCTCCCTCCCCTTTGGTGCGGGGCTGTTCTCTGCTCAGCTGCACCGAGGCTGATCCCAGGGGATGAGGCACCTTTCCCGAAAATCTCCTCCCCCTGCCAAGCCAGAAGGCTGCTCGGGCAGGAAGCGGGAGGAGCAGGGCGAAGCGGCTCCCTGGGGATGGGGATCCGCAGAGGAGGCGGCAGCACCGAGGTGCCCGCAGGGGACACCGAGAGGAGCCGCGGGGCTGGGGCAGCTCCCGGAGGCGGCTGCCAGCGATGCCTCGGCTGTGCCTCAGCTCTGGTCCCCCGGGATGAAATCAGGGCTGCAATCGCGTCCCAGGCACTTCCCTGGGGCCAGGACTGCGCGCCCTGCGGAGGAACCGCGCGGAGGCAGCGGGAAACACCTGGCGAAGGGAGAAGGGAGAGGGAACGCCCGGAGCGGGGAGGGACGGTGGGTGCCCGGGGTGGCGGCCGAGCCCTGGCGTGGGTGCTGGGGGTGGGCACAGCCCCCGGCTCCCCGTGCTGCCCCACGGGGCCGGCCCGGGGCTGGGCAGAGCAGCAGTGCCCGCCCCGCGGCGGTGCCCGGGACCCCCGGGACCCCCGGGACCCCTCGCTGTCCTGGCCCCGTGGCAGCCCCGCTGCCCTTGGCACAGCGGCCCCGAGCAGGCACATCCCCTCCCTGCCGCCCAGAGGGCAGCGGCAGCGGCCCCATCCCCGCCTGGAACAGAAGGAAAGAGCCACTTGTCAGTTCTTCAGTCAGACAGTATTTCACTGAACTCTGTTTTCCCTATTTAGTACAATTAAAATCCCAAGGAGAAGTCTTGTATAAATCAAAGTTCTTTTAAAGTGTACCACGCAGACACGCGTATCAGAGCCTCTGCACAGCGTGTGCCAGTAAAAAATATGCAACCCCCTTTGGCAACACAAGCAGAAATAAGCAATTTGGGATCTTAAAAGATAAAAGATAATAAAAGTAATTAAGATAATTAACCACCCTGAAGAGAGAAGAATTTACTGCTGTAAATTTTGTACTTAGTTTTAGCTGGCAATATCGCAGCTGCCACTTCACTTAATGTACAGCACAGCCCAGCCCTGTCCCCGCCGCGGCCGGGGGGGACCCGGTGCCACAGGGCCTTCGGTGCCATCCCCAG
This sequence comes from Climacteris rufus, assembly GCA_013398175.1. Classification (NCBI taxonomy): domain Eukaryota; kingdom Metazoa; phylum Chordata; class Aves; order Passeriformes; family Climacteridae; genus Climacteris; species Climacteris rufus. The sequence goes on along the minus strand of VZRZ01004055.1, from coordinate 567,391 downwards.
CGAGCCTGGGAGCTGCCCCAGTCTGAGCTGCTGGGGCTGCAGGGCGCCCACCCCGCCCGGGGTGAACAGCTTGGGGTGATGGCGAGGCAGCCAAATGGCATGGATGGGATGGGATGGGATGGGATGGGATGGGATGGGATGGGATGGGATGGGATGGGATGGGATGGGAAGGGATGGGGTTTCTCAGCTCTCAGGCAGAGCCTGCTCATTCCCCTCTCCTGCTGGGGCGAGTCAGTGTTTGCACAGGACTGGGAACAGCCAAGTGCTCTTTCTCTCATCAGCCACTTGCCAGCTTCCCAAACCAGCCTCTTGTCTCATGCTGGCTGTCATGCTTCAGACAAACCACCTGTGAGCATCCCAAAGGAACCAAAACGCTCCTTGGAATTCTCCACTGCCTCCGAAGCTCGGCTGCTGCTGTGCTTTGGTGAGCACACATCATGCTGCCGCTATTGCCGTGTTGTTTCCCTTCTCCCCACCCATCTGGATCCATCTGTTGCCATCCAACAAGCTTTCTGGGAGAAGGAGTGGTTTTGTCTTGGTGTGAAACAGCCCCTGGCACAGAGGGAGCATAGCCACAGCTGGAAGTGCTGACCAGCACTGCAAAGCCTCCTCTTCCTCCCCTGCCCTTCCCAGCCTGGTGACCAGTGCAGCTCTGCCCTGCAGGATGCTCTCAAGGGCCTGGGGAGTGTCCTGCCCCACACAAGGGCAGCAGGGCCAGTGTCACCTTCACTCTCTCTGCCCTCTGTCCCTTTGAGAGGCAGTCCTCTCTTGACACAACCATCCACAGCCCCACTCTCCTCAGGGACAGCAGCCCTTGGCACTGCTCCTGTGCAGGCTCAGCCTGTTGTGTGTGCACCCACCCAGCCCAGAGCAGCCCAGGCCGGTTGGATGCTGCTGCCCCCGTATCTGTGTTTGTTCTGCTGCGGCGCCCTGGCCCTGGCATGTGCAGGTTCTGACACACAGCGCCTTGCACAGCACAAACCCAGCCACGTCCTGGCCTTGCCACAGCATTCCCACCATTCCCTTCCTGATAAAAGCCCAGTGTGGGGAGCATCCCGCTGGTGGTGTCACAGCACTGGGCAGTGTCTCTGTGTTTGTCCTGTAGGGCTGCTCTCTCCCCTTTCCCTGCTACTGGGTCCTCTCCTTGCTCTCAACCAGCCCTCCAGCCCAACTGCTCATCCCCACATATCCTTGATATCCACGATCCAGCCCCTGGGCACAGGTGGCTGAGCCAAGCCCGCAGGTCCCTGCTGCGGTGACAGGACCTGCCTGCTCCCAGGGCCACCACCATTCCCAGAGCTGCTTGGACTTCTCCAGGAGACATTGGATACTGTGGCAGAAAACCAGCCCAGGGAGACATCCAGCTCAGAGCTGACTGGTTCCATCTCGGGCAGAGAACCACGGAGCTCAGTGCCGGCACCGTGAGGCGCAGGGCGGGTGGGGAGGAGCAGGGGGACGGCGAGGGGAGGCCGTGCCCGTGCCCGGGCTGTGCCCGCCCGGGGGCTCTGGGGGCACAGCTGCTGGCAGGGCCGTTGGGATGCTCCCGCAGAGAAACCACATCCTCCAGCAGCGTCCCCCGGGCAGGAAGGAGCGCGGCCGCGGCAGCTGGGCAGGAAGGGAGCGGGGAACCAGCACGGGGCAGAGAAACAGGGACGGCTGCGGCTGGGAGCTTTCCCTGGTGACACGAGGGGCCCGACCATCACTCCTGTCAGGTGATGGGCAGTGGTGTCACCCAGCATCAGCCTGATGAACCCTCCTGCCACGGAACCAGCCTCCCCTTGTCCCTCCTGAACCAGACACTTTGTGTAGAGTGACCCCAAAAATCATCAACGGCTCAGCCTTTCCCGAACCATCGGTCACACGCCACGCCCCAAGCAGTGACAGGCTCACGGCCTCTCTGGGGTCCCCTGGTCCCCCCAGAGCCCCCCAAAGCCCTGAGCCCTGGTTGCCCCTCCCTGCCCTGAGCTTCACATGGGCTTTCACCTTCTCGGTCTCATCCCTAAGGATATAAGCACGAGTTTCACATTCCTCCTCTGCTGCCCGTCCGTGTTTCTGCTCTAGAGAAGGGTTGGGAGCAATTAGAGGATATTGGAACCAGTCTGCCCAGTGAGCCTGGACATGGAAAGGGGGGAGTGCCACCGGGGCTGTGGGGACAGGAAGGGAAGATCCAGCGTGGCTCCAGCTCATGTCTCCAATGAAATGCAGTTTCTGTGGTGGGGCTGTCCATGCCTGGCTGGCTCTGGCTCCACGTCTGCTGCAATAATTTTGTAATCTCCCGGCAGATCTCAACCAAACCTGACAGAAGTGTGGGGACAATGACATTCCTCATGTTCCACGACAAAGGGCTCCTTCAAGGGGAAGGCTGCCCTGTCCCTGTCTCTGTCCATGTCCCTGTCTGTGTCCGTGTCCATGTCCGTGTCCCTGTCCCTGTCCCTGTCCCTGTCCCTGTCCCTGTCCCTGTCCCTGTGCGGGGCTGGGCCAGCTGGGCTCACTGTCACTGTGCCAAGGAGGACAGAGCAGGCAAAGGCTCTTCCAAACCCCCCAGACCGTGGGAAGCCTTTGGCAGAGCTCACAAATGTTGGGGAGAGACAAACTCACGACAAGCCGGGCTGCAGGAGGTGCCAGCGCTCATGGATCCAGGGCAGCCACCGTGAGAGAACGGCGAGGGTGCAAACCCTTGGGGCCTCAGTCCCTGGGCTTTCCCTGCTCCAGCCCCAGCCTGCAGGCCTCATGCAGCCATCCCAGATGTGTTTCATCCCACTTCCCCTTGTCATTTGGCAGAGAGTGAGAATCCTCCAAGTATTCCTGAAAATGCAAATGATCCTGTATTTTGCTAATTGTCTCCTCATCCACCCTGCTCTTGAGAAGCACCGAGTGCCAAGGTCTGTCATCTCTCTCCGAACCACTCCAGTCTGGGGCTGGTGGAGGCTGTGTCTGCATTGTGCACGCAGGCAATCTCTGCAGCTCGGGAGCCTCCTTGCTTCTTTTCAAACACAACCCTTGAGTATTCCCTTCATCGTTTTTCAAATCCTTTTGTAACTGGCTATTGTTCAGCACAAGAAGCTCTTAGGAGCTGAGATTGAGTTTTATTTAATTACTGAAACGCAGAGTGAGCTGTGGCCAGTGCTACCCATGCCAGGTCCCTGCCCCCTGGAGCAGCCAGACCCCTCTGCTCGGAGAGGACACCCCTGGGAGCAGCACAGCCCTTTCTCTAGGGCACCTCCAGGACCTCTGGGACCCAGTCCCCTCTTCAAAATGTCCTTGCTCTCCTCAGAAATGGATGGCTCACACTCCCGTGAGCCACGTTATGCTTTCACTGTGGTTTGAGTTTTTGCATCACGTGGTTGGTTTTGAAAAAGGTTCATAAGCCTTAAAAAGTGGATTCAAGTTATGGGTTCCTGGGTTCTCACTGAGCTCAGGGAGAAGGCCAAAAGAGAGCCCCTGCTTTTGGATGGGGAGGGATGATTGTTCTGGGCTCTGAGGACAGACCAGATTCACTTGCTGCCTGCTCATGGTGCAGGGATGCTGCTCTGGAGCTCAGTGGCACACGATGAGGTGCAGCAGCCCCAGAGCAAGCACATGCTTCCCTTTACCCTGTGCAAATCCTTATCCAGCAATTCCAGAATCAGAGCTGCTGGTGGGGAAACCTGGGAGGAGTTAAGC
>VZRZ01004055.1:549545-563719 GCA_013398175.1 Climacteris rufus | reverse complement strand
AGAACCGGGGGAGGAATAAAAAAAAAAAAAAAAAAAAGGCAGAAAAATAAGTTTATTTTATTCCAGAGTGACAAATGTATTTTGAAATGAAATCCAGAAGTGTTGCCAATGAGCCTTTGTTTGCTCTTGTACAAAAGTCCCCCGGACGGGTTCTGAGGAGGGGGGGAAGGAGGAGGAGGAGGAGGAGGAGGAGGAGGAGAGGGAGGAGAAGGAGGAGAAGGAGGAGGAGGAGTGCAGCACTGCTGAGGCCCTTCTCAGCTGCATTCCAAGGGGCTTTCTGAAAAGAATGAAGTGTTGAGCGTTTGCCAAATAAAGGAGGGGGGCAAAGGTTGCTATTTATCCCAGAAAAGTGGCCAACATTATGTCTATTGATGGGAAGGAACCTGAAGAATTGTGGGAAGGAAGAAAGTTACTTCAGCTGCCAATCAAGGGCCCAAATTTCCATGAGCTGCCAATCATAATTAGAAGGAATGTGGCAGTTCAGGAAGGTCGCGGCAGCAAGGATCTCCCTGAATAAACACCAGGTCCCCATTGAACACCCTCCAAAGGCTTCAGTGATAAAAACACCAACAGCTACATCGGCGGCTGTTGTTGCTACACTCTCAGAGACACTACAGTTTTTCCGTGGTGCCAGGGATCATCCCTGGACCCGAGCAGGGCACTTGTAGGGGCACAGAGCTGCGGTGCAGATGGGGTCCCCAGGCTGCCCTGCTTTGGGGCTGCGCAAGGGACAGGCACCCACACTCCCTCTGGGGCGGGGCTGGGGGCTTCACTCCCTGGCTCTGCCTCCCCTTCCCCAGAGACAGCTCCTCCCAGGAGGATTTTGGCATCCAGGCTATCGGAGATTTGCTTGGTAACACAACTTTTCTAAGTGACGCAAAACAGGAACGAAGGGAGCTCAGCACATCCCGGGAAGGGCGAGGCCAGCACCGCTCTGGGAAGGAGCTCTCCAGAGGGCCCGAGGGGCAGGAGCTGACCCGGGGCTGTGGGGCTGCTGCGGGAGGCAGGGCTGGATGGGGTTCACGGCCCCGGGGTGATGCAGCCCCCAGGGATGAGCCCTGGAGGGACAGGAAGCCTCCCCACGCCCCCAGCAGCCTCAGTCCCAGGGAGGCCCGGCGGGCAGCTCTGCTGGGGCGGTGGGCGGCAGTGCCCTTGTCAGCGAGGAGGCGTTTCCCAGCTCGCCGGTAACCCCGAGTGTGAGGGGAGAAGCACCAGCAGTCGGCAGCAAGGTTCCCGTGCCGGGGGCTTTCAGAGCAGCCCCGTGCCCGCAGCCAGGCTGGCACACGGCACCCCCAGCTCCAGCCACAGCCACCGTGCTGGGCAGGGAAGCAGCGCTGGGCCCCGGCTGCGAGCGGGCTGGGAGGGAGGCACAGCCAGGACCCCCCGCCTCAGTAATTCCAGCCTCACCAGACAAATGCTCTTACACATTCGGGCTGTTTTCAGTAACAATCGCACAGTCCTTGCCTCGAGGATGCTGCTCAGCACCCAGGGACAGCAGAGGGAATCTCGCCTGCACCCGGCCAAGCTGTTCTGTTCTCCTGGGTAGTGGAAGCTGTCCCTGCCCACCGCAGGGGGCTGGAACTGGGTGGCCTTTCAGGTCCCTTCCAAGCCAAAGCAGGCTGTGATTCCAGGATTCTCTGCTCTGCTCTAACCCACTCTGCAGTAAAGCCACGCACTGGGAGCCGCTGCTGTTTCAGTATCATTCCAGTTTGCAGGCAGCCACCCAGCAGTGTGCACACACCTGAACAGCCCCAGGTAGCACTGGGCTGGCCGAGGGGCAGGGTGGGAGCGGGCTGTGAGCTGGGCACCGTGCAGGGACACCAACCCTTGTCTGACAGGCTGACAGTGATGGCCAGAGCCTGCAGACACAGCGGACAGGCAGCTCCTATATCGGGAGTGACATTCCCAGCGGAGAGGAGAGCTCTGCTCTGTGCTCCTCCCGTGGGCTCTTCCAGCCTCCACATCCCCTGAGGTGAAACGGGACATGAGTTCTGTGTGCTGAGGTGGCCGCAGCGAGCAGGGGCTGCAGAGCCAGTGTCCAGCTGCTCCAGGGGCAGGCACTGGGGCTGTGCACAGCGTCCTTGCCTGTTCTGGGGCTGCTGGGAGCTCCTGGCCCCTGGTGCTGCTGCCCTGTGACTCCCAGCCCTGCGCTGCCTGCACAGCCTGCTCCCCTCCGGACCTGCACAGACACCGCATTTCACTCAGTGTCTTCTGAGCCTTTTTGTCCTACATGTATTTAAAAATTGGATGTTTTACTGCCTCTGCAGAGATGGGGCTTTTGAAGCAAAAATGAAATCTTTCACATGTCTTTAACAGAACCAGTGACAAAATGCAACTGTGAGCTTGACTGAAGAAATATCCTGCACAGTCATTTCCTCTGCAGCCATGATCATTCAAACAGCCAGGCACTGGTCTGACAATATTTAAAAGAAATTGAAGCAAACAAAATGCATTTTATGCCCACTCCTACCCTCAGCTACGCAGTCCATGTATGGAGGCACCTGACAGAAATCTAACTGCAGAAAAGGACTTCAGGACCATTTATTGTACTGCAAAATGTCAAGCAAAAGCCCTATAATTCGACTTAGTGGCCCCTGGTGACCTGTCAGCTAGGGAAGAGGCTCCAGCTGATACAGGCAGAGCAGGGCGGGAGCTCTGGTGCTCTGAGGGGCTCTGGTCTGGCATGAGGCTGGCTCCGACCCTCCTTGCCTGCCCCTGCTGGGGTTCAGCCCACAGAAGCTTCCCTGGGATGTTTGCCGGTGAAGGGGGCAGATGGGCATCCTCCCAGGACAATGCAGGTGCCATCCCCCAGTGCCCAGGCTCCCGCCTTGCTCCTTGGGGACCACAGGGAGAGGGTCTGGCAGGACCCTGCCACCACCATCCCCGGGCCAGGGATGCCCCTCAGGGCCTCAGCTCATCCCCCGGGGCTGGGTCACTGCTGGGTGGGCGCTTCCCCCGTGCCCTGGGGCAGGCCTGGCCCTAGGAGGGAGGGACTCACTGGGGCTCCAGCCCTTCCCGCAGCCCCGCAGCCCCGCTCCCCGTGCGGGGAACCCCTGGAGCCCGCGCCTTTCGGGGGATGCTGCAGTGGAGCAGGAGCCCTCCCCGCTCCCCGGGGCGTTTTGCTTTGGGGCTCCCACAGCCGCTCGGTGACAGCCCTGCCCGTCCTCCCCTGCCTCAAACGGCAGCGTTTGGGGAGCGCGGGATGCGCTGCAGGAGCCGGGGGGCTGTGGCTGGAGCAGCCCCACACCGGCTGTCCCCGCTGCCCCGGGGGGCCCCGCTCCCCCGGCCGTCCCCGCTCCCCCGGCTGTCCCCGCTCCCCCGGCTGTCCCCGCTCCCCCGAGGGTCCCCGCTGCCCCGGGTGTCCCCGCTCCCCCGAGGGTCCCCGCTCCCCCGAGGGTCCCCGCTCCCCCGGGGGTCCCCGCCCGCAGCCCCACGCCCGGACCCCGAGTCTCTCGCCACAAGGGCATCGGGTCCGCACGGCTCCTCCCAGGGGCAGGAATGGTGCTCGGGCAATCGATCCCGGCAGCGTCAGGGTTTACAAATCGTGTATCATTCATGCAAATGGGGAATGATGAAAAATAACCCTTCCCTGCCCTTCGCGCAGGCAGCTGGAGAAGCTTGCCCTTTCCTTAGTGTTAGTTAAGGCTAACATTAAAATACTCTCTACATTCTTGGTGCCTGTTCAATATATTTTATATAAGTTTAATAAAAAAAATTGCTAAGATCATTGGAAGGGTAAATAACTGCCATGCTGACATTGCTTCTATTTAAATCAGCTACACACTGCGTGCGTACATCGTTTGCATAAAACAATATTCAAGTAGGGTGATTTTAATGTTCTGTGCTATTTCTGACTCTCTCTGGATTGCTGTTTGCATATATTTGCATACCCTAGGAGAATTAAACTAGGAGTATGTAAATGAGCTTGCAGGCTCTGTGGTGGAGGAGTTTCTTCGGTTCTACAAAGCAGCTCCCCCAGCCTCCCCTGCCGCTGTGGCGGGGCCGGGGCTCTGACCAGCCTGGCTGGGGGCACAGGGCAGGGACCAGCCCCGGACTCCTGCCGCCCCCTCCTCTCGTGTCCCTCACTGCTCCCAGGGCTCCCCCAGGCCCCCAGCACCCTCGCTGCCCCCGATCCGGCTGCCCTGGCCCGGAGGCTCCGGACAAACGGGCCCCGCGGGCGGGCACGGAGCGCTCCGCGGCCCCAACCCCGGCGGGAGCGGGCGGAGGGGCAGGGATGGGGGGCAGCAGGAGCTGAGCACTGTTCCCATCGGGATAAATCCACAGCCTTTCTGCTGGGCCGGGCTTCTTCGCACCCCGCACGCTGCCGCAAACCGAGGGGCATCCCTGTTCTGAAACAACGTCCCAAAACCCCAAACAAAGGCTCTCCCAGGGCTCCCTGCCCTTCCAGGGGGAGTGAGGATGGTGGGAACGATTTCCAGTGCCGTGTGATGAATCTCCAAGAGGCCACATGGGGGCTTAATTAAGCAGCCTGGTGGAGTCTCAGATTTTCCTGCTGATAATTGCTGAGCAGCCTTTGCACCGCCTGCCTCTCCCCGCGGCGTGCCCGGGAGCACAGCGAGGGCTCGGCCACGGCAGGATCCTCACTGCCCGGGCTGTCCGGCTCCCCCGGGGCCCGGGGAGAGCAGCCCGGCCTGAGAACCCCGCGCCGGACAGGGGGGACAGCCCTGCCTGGACACTGGGAGGGACCTGGTGAGGGCAGCTCTGTGCACCCCCTGTTCAGCCTCTGTCCCCTGGGAATTCCGGGATCCTTCCTGCAGGATTACAGCGTTTGACCCCAGCGTTAATCCAGGGGACGTTCAGGTTTTGGCAGCAGTGTGCTCCATCCCAGCGCCGTGCCCGCTGCCCCGGCTGGGCGCTCCCCAAAAGCACCCGGCTGGTGTGGCAAACCCACAGGTTCAGCAGTGCCAAGTGCTGAGTTGCTGGTGCCTGCACAAAGAAGGAGCCCTCAGCAGCCGGGCCCAGCCGGGCACTGCTCAGGATGGATCCAAGCTGCCAGTGGAGCTGTGGGAAGGAGAGGCAGCAGGATGGGACAGGATCACAGGATTCCCCAGGCTGCCTGGGAGCACCCTGGGGACCAGGCATGTTTTGGGCACAGTGTGGGTGTGCACAGGCACCCTGGGCCCGGGGCATCTCCAGCTGTGTGCAGGGCAGCACACAAAGAGCTGTGAGCAGGGCAGGGTGAGGTGCCCTGGAGCAGATCCCCGAGCTCTGCCCAGCTTAGGGGCTGAGTCTGCCCCTCCTGCAGCCAGTGAGACCGATGGAAATTCTGGGATTTGCAGATAGATCCTGATCTGTTCCTGCATGTGCACACAGGGGAGCAGTGGTGGGATGCCTTGCATTATGCACCATGTATCTTGCCTTCATCTCTCAGAGGGGCCAAATCCACAGCAGCAGCTGCTGACCAGGACAGCAGGGGAACAGGAATGGCCCCTCCACAAAAGAGAGGCTCCTCCAGAGCCTGAGCACAGCAGTGACCACAGCCACACTGCTCAGCCCCCACACCAGGGTGTCACAGAAGTTTTGTGGTGCCTGTTCCCAGAGCCTGGTGGCTCCACATCCTCTTGTTGGACGTGTCTTTTCAATAATTAAAGAGGTATTGGCTTGTTGAGTTGAGAGATCATCACCGCGGAGGGACTGGTAATAACTTCCCACCACAGAAGGACTTTTTCATTCTCCTGCTGATCATGACTTGGCTTTACTGTAAATTAAACACATCCTCACCGACACCTGAAGGTTAAGGGGGATTTTCCTGCACTAAATCAAAGCGGACACTGGTTTCTTCTGCAGGAAGAATCTGAACTGGCTTAAAAGGTCAAACAGTTCGGCACAGGATTTGGGTGGTTGTTTAAGGTCATCAGGCAGCCTGCTCGTGTCAATACATCAATTATTAACAAGTCATTGGAGTTAAAGTGAATTAGTCTTTTTCTTCCCATCCTGTTAACAGGATTAGCAAAGAGTAAATAAAAATAGCTGTGGAGGTGAGCAGAGCAGGGGCTGCCAGGCCCTGGTGCAGCTCTCAGGCACGTGCAGGGCAGCATCCCCGCGTTCCCCGCAGGCCCCGGTGTCTGCCCGGGCTGGCTCCCGGGGGTCCCGGGCCTCTCCTGGCCTGCTCACACCTCGGCAGGGTCACAGGGCCCGGGCTGGTCAGCAGCTGGGCAATTCTTGGGCAATACTCAGCAGCCTTTGCAGGCAGGATGGCTCAAGCCCCGGTCCCTGGCAGGGAGGGATGCTGGCAGCAGCACCGTGTGTCCCGCAGAGCCCCGGCCAGCCCGGACACCGGCAGAGCCCAGAGGCACTCGGAACCCTGAGGGACCAGCCCTCCGCTCCCACCTGGCACTGCAACCCAGACAAGTCAGAACACAGCTTGTTTTCCCAGTGGCTGTGGAGAGCACGGCCCCGAGAAGGCTGGGGCAGGACGGGTTCTGGATAACTGCCCCGTTCCCCTGGGACACAGGGTTCATCCCCAGTGTGTGGCTCAGACCTGGCGAGACAGCAAACAGGCACTGACATGGCCAGAGAGTGAGGCTGTGAGGGGCTGCTGACACCTCCTGTGAGAGCGGCTGGGTCACGGTCGGTGCCACAGGAACAGGCAGTTTCTGTCCTGTGCCCCATTGCTGCAGCACTGGCAGCCCTGGAGCTTCCTCTCGGGGTGGAAGGCTCTGGCTGTGCTCAGCAGAATCCATTCCCAGGGAGCAGCAGGAACCAGAAGAGCCGGCACTGGGGGGAAGCTCAGCCAGCTCCAAACCCAGCACAGGGTTTGGGTCTTTGTGCTGGGATTCTCTTTTGTGGTGGGTGGAAAATTATTTACCGTATTTACATTTTTTTCATGACCTTTTTAATTTATCATATGCAACTTGGACCAAAATTTTGAAACCAAGGAAAACTGCCAAAGATTTTACCTCTTCCTTTCTGCTCAGTAGCAAAACAGGAGGGCAAGGGACTGAAGCCAAAGAAAAAGGAGAAGAGGGAAAAGAAGAATTACTCTTTTACAGAATTTGTGCCATGCTTAAAGGGGAAAAAAACAACCTACAGGGAAACTTTTCAATGTTTTAACAGTCTTTTTATCACATCAAAATTTTAAGATATATTTTTGTCTTGCATTAGTTTTAATAAACGTGTCTTAGCGGTTCCTTTTATCGCTGTTCCTGGACTAATTAAATGTACACATACATTTTTAAATGTTCACTTTGCTTCAGCACTCACTGGTTCAGTTTTATTTAAGAGCTTATTTAACACCTTGCACAAAGCCCTTTGAAATTCCTTCCAGGAAATGTCACACCTTGCAGAGGGAAGGCAGCCTTGGAGAACACAGACCGGCGTTTGTGCGAACTGGAAGTGCATAAACACACAGAGAGGGGGCTGGGGGGCTGGGGGTCCCTGTCTCTCCCAGTTCTCAGGTACAGGCAGGGGCTGTCACTGCTCCCCCAAACCTGCCCGAGCACTGCCCGTGGGAGAGGCGAGTCGGGGGTGCAGGATGTGCCAGGGTAGGCTCCTCCGCAGGAGCAGGGCCAGGAGGTGCAGTGCTGTTGGACCAGGTGAGGGTCCCCTGGCCCCAGAAGCCCGCTTTGGTGGGACCCTGCTCAGCCAGGGCACACAGAACGGCTCCATCCCCCCAGCACTGCTGCAGGGCCGGGCGGGTGCGCTGAGTGCACCAAAGCAGCAAAGAGAAACGCCAGGTCCCCGCCAGGGCTCTGCACAGAATTCAAGCTGCTCTCACCCCCAGCCTGCCCTGCTCACCTGCTCTCCTGCAGCAGAGGCCACGTCCCCCTTTGTCCACGGCCCAAACCCACCCTCTCCTCCGGAAATCTTCCCTCTCCCCCAAATCCGAGGTGTTATTTGTTTAAAATAAGACACTGGCTCTTGTCAGGAGACTTTTTGCAGTGTATTGTTTTAAAGAAGACATTCAATTACCTCGGCTGCAATGCTTCACTGTGCTCTGATGATCTACTAAGGGAAAAATAACTAATATGTAGCATGTTGTGTCATAGACAATTATAGAGAACATCGCTTTTAAGGAAACAAGACTTGTGCCCAATTGTGCGAGATTTATTAAGTTTGCTGTTTTACAGCAACACGGCAAACTCAGGGAGGGGAACACATTTGCATCTCCTCCCCAAACCCCTTGCTGCAGGAGGAGAGGCATGATTTTCCTTCCCTCATTAAAAGAAGAGGAGCTGGTGAGGCTGCGAAGGACTGAGATAAACATCTCGACAGACACACGATTATTTCCTCCTTTAGTTTTACACAGCATGAGATTCTTATGTGGAAACAAAGTGATTTGGCTATAGATTTATAGAGGGAGCAAATGATTTGGTCCTACATGATGGAGCATATCATGCATATTCCGTGCCTTGGCTCGTGGGCATTCTCAGCTCGGCGCAGCAGCCTGATGGCGGGAGGCAGAGGGAGAGGAGCTGGGAATGTGACATGATGCACAAGAGGGAATGCTGCGAGGATTTCACATCTCCTCTGGTGAACGATGTGACTGAGAAATGCACTTACTGGAAAGGATAACTTAATTCATCCACCACGCAGCCAGCATCCAGGAACCCGCATGGGGAGAGGGGCCTGGAGAGCCCCAGGGACGGGGACAAGGGGGACAGGAGGGCAGAGGGGCCCTGGCAGATGTGGATCCTCCTGCCCGTGCTCCTCGGCCCTGAAGCGCAGGGACTGTGCTCCCTCACGGAGCAGGGCTCGTGTGGCAGTTTGGGCAGCTCTCAGCACTGTTTTTATTCGAGTGCTAATCTGTCCACGCACAAAGAAAGACCCCGCTCCAAGGATCTTGCTGTTTAAGACCTTGATCCTGCAGACTTACCAAAGTGCCTCGTTTTAAGCGCGTGATTAATGCTGTTGACTCTGGTGCTTAAAATTCTGCATCACAGAACAGTTTGGGGCTGGAGCTGACAGCCAGAGTCCTCCAGAGATGTTAATGTGCCTCAGCAGAAAACATAACAGTGCATCCATGGGGGGTGCCTGCAGAGTCACCCAGAAATAGCACAAGGAACAGCTATTTTTTCCCAGGAAGAGGAGCCTGGGAGCAGGGATCCATGCTCTCCGTTGGCAGGAGCTGACTTTGGTAGGCTTTGAGGTGGTGGGCATTTTGCAAGCGTTTGGATGCCATTCACGAAGAAGCTTATGGGGTGTGATTGATGGGTTTGCAGTCCTCACTGAGAAAGCCAGAGAGGGCTAAAAACAATGAATAAGTCTTCATGGAATTCAAAATTCCCACCCAAGGCATTTATCTTTTCCGTTGGCTATAAATGGGCCGGGAGTGGGACAGCATCATCCCTGCGCTGCTGGGAGTGAGGGCAGCCTGCGCAGCGCCCACCGCAGCCATAAACAACGTTCTCATGAGCCCGCTGCTATTTATAGCTGAGATCCTATTTCACACACATTTGCCTCAGTTACTGAGCAAGGGCACTTTCCTGGCCCTGATGGATCTGAGCACATCCAGCCCGTCCCAGGAGAGCAGCGCTGTCTCTGCACCAGCAGCACCTGGGACGAGCAGCGCAGGCTGTCACTCATGGCACAGGTACAACACACACACGTCTGAGCTTCCCACCTGGGCAGGAGAGGGAGGAGAGCAGAAGGGAGGGGGAAGGATTTTAAAGGAAGAATGATCTGTTTCCTGCTCAGAACCCAGGCACATCCAATAACCTCAAGCAAAGCAAATCTCAGCCTGAATTAAAGGCTCTGCTGGGCTGGATTGTCCTGAACGTTCAGTAGCGGTTGCAAACCCTCCAGTTTCAGGCTCATCTGCTATTGCTGTGCCATCGCATGAGCTGGTGTCCTCACTTGCTCTGAAGTGCTGTAGGCAGAAAGCAGCCCGTGTTTGGGGAAGATGTGCCAGCAGAGAGGAGCAAACAGCAAAGGGAGCCGATGGCTCAGCTGCAGTGGCTGAGCTGCTGCCTCTCCCTGGGGCAGCAGCACCTCCTGCCCCCGGCTCTGACACCTGCCCAGGTGGGAGGTGCCTGGCGAGCGAGTGCCGGCCCTGGGCCCAGCTCCCGGCTGCCTCCAGAACCTTCAGCACCTCCACATCACAGAGAGGGGGAAAGGAGCCAAAAGCCAAGTCCAGGAAGGGCTGAGCTGCTCACCGTCACCATAGCACCAGGGGTGACACGAGCAAGCGCACACAGGGCTTCGTGGGGCTCTGGGCTTTTCTCTGTATTTGCTTAAAAAATCCTCCTACCTGGGACAGGAGCAAAATGCACCTTCTGGCCTGGTGATTTATAGTTGTGCTTTGCTTGTCCTGTTTCCCTCGGTGTGATATGCAAATCCCAGCAGCAGGGAATGCTGTGAGCTCTTCCTGCTGTAAATTCACCCTGCCCAGGCCCAGAGCACAGCCCAGGGGAGCCCTTTAATTACCTCTGCCAGACAAGGGACAGCTCCTCGGCAGCTCCTGGGGACCTGGCAGCTCAGTGGTGGCATCGCCTCCTGTTGCCCAGGGTGGGTTGTGTCACAGAAGATGTTTGAGCATTCCCTGGTTAATGTGACTTTGAGCTCCTCCTCCCACCCCAAGAGATGCTCAACCCCAGAGCAGCTCAGCCCTGAGTGTGACCGAGAGGACACAAAAGCCCCACGGCCATGTCGGGGCTGCAGGGAGGGGAGCCAGAGGCTGAACATTCCTGCTGCCTTCCTGCATGGGAATGGCAAAGGGGACTCCAGAAGTGTCAGATCCATCTGACACTAGGAAAATTCTTATAAATAAAATAGTTCCCATGAAATCTGTATGAGATCTCCACAGTCCATCTTATACAGACAGTAATAAAGGGAAGGCACAGTAACAGCAGCCAGAGCCACCATCTTGCAACCACCAGTCTTTGTAAGAAGTATAAAAAGGAAGGCAATTTGCTCACTATTAACAGCTGAAGTGTGTGTTAGCAGTGAGGGACCTGTCTGACACTCTGGGTGATGCAGAGAGGTCCAAGCAGCTCAGCTGGTGCAGGAGCATCTCCACACTGCCAGCAGGGCTGGGAGCCAGCACAGGGACCCTGGGACTTGGAGGTGGCAAACTGCACTGGACAGCTCAGTGCCACCACCCAGGGCACAGCCCTTCCTCCAGCACAGCCTGGGCTTTCGTGGTTAAACCAGCCCTCCCAGCCAACCCAGGAACTGCCTGAGGTTGCTGTGGGTGAAAGGCAAGGCCCAGCTGTGCTCCTTGTTTTCTGTCACCTTTTGCCAACCAGAGGCCCCGGCCCAAGCTGTGCCTGCAGTTCTGTTCTCCCTCCTCACGTCTGGAAGGGACAGGGGGTAGTGATTCCCAGTGCTCACAGATATTCATCCAGCTCCTGTAAGTCATGCCTCACCTGTTCAAACCTTTGTCATCGAAGCATTTAGAGCATGAAACCCAATTAAAGATCAACCTCTTGCTGTTACAATGGAAGAGCTACAAGAATTAGCACTTAAGCTGCATTAGCAGGAGGCATTTCTAATGACACTGCACCCACATTTATCTTTGGTGATTACTCAGGGCACACCAAGGGGAGCTCTCATTGCTGGGCACGTTGTCTACCAGGCAGAAGTTTTTCCTGCATCCTGTGCTGGCTGCTCGCCCCCATGCAGCAGGTCTGCTGAGGGACCTCGCCAGGGAATCAGCAGCTGAGAGGACATAGGAGGCTGAGCCCAGAGCAGGTTTGGACAAGGCTGGGGTGATGGATGCACCAGAAAACGTTGGTGAGAATAAGGTCTGACTGGCAGCCCTTGCCCAGGCACGGCTGGGGCACTGCTGGTGCTCCCCATGTGCCCCATGCAGGGAGCGGGGAGCAGACCCTGGGCAGCAGAGCTCACAGAGATGGGAGCTGCAGGTGTCAGCTGACTCTGTGTCTTTATAATAAAAATAATTCTCAGCACCACTGTTCATGTTGGAGCAGTCTGTGAGCAGTCTGTAAGCTGCCCTGCCCTCCAGCACGGGAGGTTAATGTTATTCACTCCAGTGTGCAGAGAAGGAGGCAAAACCATGGAGAGGTTATGGGCCAGATAACCAAAAATGGCTTTTAGTTCTGGGCACTTTCATTTTACACTGTCTGACCTCTGAAGTACTATCAATCTGATTTTCAAAGGCATTGAGCAGATCCTGCTTTCCCTGACCTTAAACAGAGACACACAAAATGAAAGGGAACTCCCCAGCCTGCTGGCCAGAGCGAGCCCCGAGCACCGGGCGGAGGCAGCCCGAGGGTGCCGGAGCTGAGTCCCGCAGATGTCTGGGGCCTTTTTCAGTTTCCTCTGCCCAATCAAAGGCCAGCCTGTCTGTGTGGGAACAGACAGGTGTGAGCTGCCTGTTAACTGGTATGAACTGAAAGCGGCAGGAAGTTTTCCCCTGCCAGAGTTCAGAGGTGCAGAGCAGCACCCCCTGCTCCCACCCACCCCGGCCGCTGATAACAGCCCCAGCGTGTGCGGTGGGATAGCAAAGGCCTTTTCCTCCCACTGCCCACCCCAAAAAGATGCCCCCTCCTGCTCCCTGCTGCCCGTGGTGCCCGGGCTGTGCCCTGCCCGCCGAGCAGCCCCGAGCAGCACAGCCACCCTCCCAGGAGCACGGGCAGAGCATTTGTATTCCAGAGTCAAATAATATTTCATGTGTATTCCAAAAATTAGGTAAATTCTTTCTCTCAACCTTCATTACCTAAAAAGCTTCGCAGCCCCGAGATTGCAATTATGTATGTGAATAATGAGATTAGCATATCCATCAACTAACTCCCGCTCCATCCCTGTGGATACAGGAGGCCTTTGTGGGAAGCCCTCTGTGCTCAAATTCCACAGCAGCAGCAGCCTCCGAGGCTGCCGTGGGAACCACCGAGCTCGGCTCCGGCTCCTGCTCCTCCCAGAGGTGCACAGTTCCACCGGGATCTGCTGGGAGGGTGGTGAAGCCGGGGCCGGGCACCTCGCGGCATCTCCGCGGCATCCCCGCGGCATCCCCAGGGCATCCCCAGGGCATCCTGCGGCCCTGAGCATCCCCGGGAGGATGCGGGGGGCACGGGCAGCCAGGGCTGGCGAGAGGGAGCACCTCGGGGTGCCCCGGAGTGTCCCGGGTGCCCCGAGCGCATCAGGAACGCCCGGGGCCGGTGCGGAGCCGCTGCTCGGCCGCGGGCACGGAGGGACCGTGGGGAAGGAGCAGAACGGGAACGGGAAGGTGGCAGCGGCTCCGCCCGCAGCAGGCGCTGGCTGGGCAGGGCTGGGCAGCCGGGGAGGGAGGCACCGGCACCCGCACCCTCACCCGCACCCCGCTCCGCATGGACCGCGGCTGCCTCCGTGAAGAACCTGCCTGCATTCCAGGAATGTGTTCAGGGAAACGAACACGGAGAAATGCCTCACAATGGGAACAACCCTCCCTGCACCCGGCTGGGGAGCTGCTCCTTGACTGTAATTGGGGACCTGGTAATTAGATGATGGCAAAATGTACCAGCAGCTCAGTTTTCATTCTGTGGTCCAAATTACAAACCATCATATTTTGAAAGTGATGCTGACATTCCTCAGCCAGGAGCCTTTGCCAAAAACAACTTGAGCAAGGCTTGTCTTGGCACCGAATCAAACTCGGGGCCCCAGCAGCGAAACTGAAAACATTTACACAGCTGGACCCAAATCACCCGATTTTCTAAAGAGTTTGTCAGAGCCTGAAGCTCTCGGTATATTTCTGCCTGTTTTAAAGGGGCCTGTGTTCTCACAATCCCCCAGCTCTCCACACAGAGAAAATAAAATACTGGAGGAAAAGTGGGTGGTCTTTCCATTGCAGTCCGAAAAAATAATCCAGAAAAGTCTCATGAGGAAAATGCGAACGAGCCCGGTGTTCACGCGGCCCATCCACAGATGTGCCAGACATATTTCATTTGCATATATAGATATGGAAACCTCATCATTTTGCTGTACGTATGTAATGGCTAATAAATGCATTAGCAAACCACTAATGAAAACAAATTGGAGCCAGTGTCAGGAATTACGCCAGCGTGAGGAATTACCTTGCTGCATTTTTTCCTATCTGAATGTCCTGACGATATTATTTTATTACATCAGTCATACCCATTGCATATGCATCACCCATCCCTCCCTCCAGCCAGGGCCGGTTTCTCTCGGGCTCTTTGGCATCACCTGCGCTGGCAGCGCTGGCACGGGCAGGGGCAGGGGCAGGGGCAGGGGCAAGGAGGGCAGCGGAGGGAGGGTAG
>VZRZ01004055.1:517603-549404 GCA_013398175.1 Climacteris rufus | reverse complement strand
GGCAGGGGAGGGCAGGGGAGGGGAGGGTAGGGCAGAGCAGGACAGGGCAGTCTGCATGCCCACCATGTGTGGAGCACTCCAGCGCTTGGACCTTCCCTGGATGCCACCGTGGCCCCTGACAGCTGCCACAGCACCGGTGGCACCGTCCCTGCTGCAGGGAGCAAGGACCATGCAGCAAGTTTCCATTTTGTGCCTGTTTCCGTGTTTTTCCTGTGGAAAACGGGTTCAGTTTTTCCATATACAGGGAAAGGAGCCTGGAAACCTGGGAGGAATGGCCACACTTGGTTCCAGCCCTCGGGAGGGCTGCGGGCACCTGCCTGGATGGGTGCAGCAGGCTCAGGCTCCCCCTTCCCACCTCAGGAGCAAGTCTGGCACTGGGTGTTTGCCCCAGTTCCTTTCCCTCCCTGCATGCTGCCTGATTACTATCTTTTTCCTACTCATAAAAGCCATGAGAGGAAATCCTCTGATGCACCAGGGGTCAGAGCTGGCTTGGGCTGGCTGGGGATCTGTCCCACACCAGTGAGCCTTGACTGCACTGACCTCACAACAGAGAGTGGGACACCACAATTAGTGAACTTCCCTCGTTTGCTTACTCTGAAGGCATCCTATTGATTACTTAGAGCCCTGCAGCAGCCAGCAGCGGCCTCGGTCACCACTGTACAAACACAGCACACAAACCCTGCTCCCTGCCCCCAGAAATTCAGTTTCTTCTTCCACCAAGATAATTAACAGCCTGTTTGACAGGAATCCCTCTTCAAAGCCCCTCTTTGCTCAGCTGTGATTGCTACCAGAAGACATGGAGGAGCCATTTTTTAGAGCGCAACTTAAAATTTTGTGGCTACGTGGGGACCTCAAAATCTTGCAAAATTAATTTTTTTTAATGCAAAACCTTTTAAGTAAAAATACTTGTAATTGCAACCTAAAGCGATGTGGGATCTGTGAATGGCTCTCTGATTAATTCTTCTGCCAGGCGAGTCTCCTCGCTCTGTTCTACTGAACAAGCATACACATATTATTGGGATTAATGCTGCATAATACATAATTAATGAAACTGCATAAATATGCAGATTTGGAATTGCAGATTGACTGCCACAGCTCTGTCCCCGAGCGCTGGGGTAACGGATTGGATGTTGGTTATTACCATATTCAAAGCTGTTTCCCTGTGAACCTGTGCAAGCCAATAACTCAGGAGGGCAGGCGAGGGAAGGGCTGAGCACCCGGCAGGCACAGCCCAGGCCTCCCCACCCTGGGGAGCAGGGAGCTGAAGGGAAATGGTTCAAAAACCCACAGACCAGGTGTGCCCGGTGTTGGGAAGCTGGGATGTGGCACCAGTGTCACACAGCAGGCAGGAGAGGCTGGCCAGGGAGAGGGGCAAAGCTCGTGGGGGATCTGAGTCCAATGGCAGGCACAGGCACTGGAGGTGAGAAAAGCTTTGGAAATCAAGAGGTTTCTGGGCATTTTCCCAGATCTTTGGGATCAGTAGGAGCTGGTCAACAAACAATTCCCAGCCAGTTCCCAAATGTGTTTCCTAGCACACCGACAGCCTCACCCAAGTGATCCACCAAAGATGCTGCGGGGAACACAGGAAAACGCCGTGCAGCTCCCTGGGCTGCGTGACAGGGGCTGTGCTCCCCAGTCTGTGTTCTCTCCTGCCCTTTGCTGAGGTGCATACAGAGATTTCCCTGGATGGCTCCCTGGGCAGGAAGGCACTGGCTGCTGGGCTGCTGCACCCTGCTGTGCGAGAGGCAGAGCAGAGGGGCCGTGCTGGGGAGGGTCATCCCCTCACAGCGAGTGGGAGCGGGAGCCTGGGCTGTGCTGATGAATCGAGCTGACCTCGAGCTCTCAGGGGTACATTCCACGTGTCCTTGGAGCACCAGCAGGTCGCTTGTTCTGCTCCATGCTGCCTGTTTGCTCTGTTGAGGATGTCAGGATTTATCGCATGCTGCTGTTGAGAGGATTCAGATCTCACCCAGGGAGTTTGATCTGCAGATCTCCAAGTTCTGCCCGGGGAGGACTGCAAGCATTGTTCCCATTCCTCACATTTACGGGCTCAAATTCTTACTTGTAGAAAAGGAAAAGCTTCCCCAAGAGGTGTTTGGGAAATGTTTTTACTTTAAAGTACAAGTTTCCCATGGATGTCTTCAGATGTTTATTGAAGTGGAATAAATGAAAGTGTGAGTATGCACTGTCTTAGGAGGGATGGGAATTGCAGCTCCGTGCAGCAGAACTGCTCAGCCAGGTGCCCGACCTGCCTGGGGTGACATCTGTGTGGGAGATGACATCCCTGGAGAGCCCGGGCTGCTGGAGGAGCACAGCACTGCTCCTGCAGCCACTCGAGGAGCCGGTGCTCGGCTGCGTCTGCGGAGCGGCCTCTGCCCACCCTGCTGCCCCCAGCTCGGGAGCACAGGGCATTCATCCAGCACAGCACTCAGCTGTCCTGACCTCCCAGCACCTGCCGCCTTTAGACTGCGCTCAAAGAGAGGAGCATCAGAGCGGCTCCGTGTCCAGCCTCATCCCCCTCTCCCTTCTCGCTCCCCGCCTGCCCTGGCCACACTGCCAGCACCACTGCTCCAGCCACTGACCCCTGTGTCCCCTGGCTGCTCTGGCAGGGAAGCAAGTGGGAAGAGGGAAGGAGGAAATGTGGTGGAGGGGGTTACTTGAGTCAGGTTTAATTCTTTCAGTCGAGCAACCTGGACTCGGCAATGAATTTAACGCCGTTATGTTTCATGATGAAACATTAATTGCTTAGCCAGATATTTTCCCTTCCACTTTTGTTCTCAGGGAATGTCTGCACCCTTCTCCTTTGCAAAATAACTCCCACTGCAAGGGCCTCAAGCAATCCCTTTCTTCTGGAAAATATCACACAGCCAAAGCAGAGCAGCAGCTTGACCTGAGCCTTGGGAACATGTGAGCAGTGCAGTGGGAGCTGGAGCAGCCTCCCCAAGGCCTATCCATCACAATCCTCCATCAGAATGAGACATGCAAGTGAGAGATGAGACCCTCAGAAGGAGAGGAGGGGACAGGTGACCTTAATTGCTCCACGGTTATTGATAGGGCAACTTGTCTTCATGATGCAAATTACCCTATAAATAAAAGTAAAACAACTACAGGAAGCAATTTGCCGCTTTGTTAGAGTTAAAGTAGACCGAAAATTAAATCAAGACATAGGATCACTAATTCCACAGGGCTCTCTTGGAGCCTCTGCAGGCAGGGCCAGAAGCGTGGGCCCTGGGGGTAACTGAGCCGTGGCTGCCTTGCACGGGCTCGGGAGGGAGGACAGGACGCTGTGCCCAGAGCCAGGACCGAGCCACCAGCAGAGCTGAGGGACTCCCCCTCCTGTGCCACTGCCCTGGCACCAGCGGCTGGCAGGGATCCCTGCTGTGTGTTGGGCCCCCATGGAAGCCTGGGCTCTCCTGGCTCTGCGAGGGTTGTCCTCTCGCCAGGCTGGGGCAGCCACCCACACCCACCCCGGCTCTGGTGCCCAACAGCCGCGTCTCCGCTCTGCTCTTTGCTCCTTGAGGTGTCCACGAGGAACAGACATGACCTGGCACATGCCCCACGAGGGGCAGGGATGACCTGGCCTGTGCCCCCAGACACAGCGCTGTGGCTTCTCACAGGCTGCCCCTGGTGCCACTCTGCAGAGGTGGGTTCAGCACAGCCACTCCTCACTGTCAATGGGAGAAAGGCACCTGAGTCACAACACTTGGCTAAAAGCATCTTCTCTGACACCTTAAGTGGGTATAACTCCTGCCTTACATTTCTGAAACACCTTTTAATTTACAGATCGTTATAACCAATATTTATTTGTCCACTGAAGGAGCCAGAGCTTCGCCCAAAGGCTTCTTAGCAGAGGTGCTCCAGCTCCCTGGTGACCACAGCCCGGTGTCCCCTCGGCCATGGGAGCTGGGGTGGCGCAGCTGCATCCTCACCCCACTGCAGCCTCCCCTCCGCTCGAGGTGCTTCCCATCCCCAGAGCAGCAGCGATGCCCGGTGCTCCCCCTGCTCCCAGAGCCAGGGCAGCATCTGACCGGGGCAGGCAGGGCACGGCGAGCAAACAGGAGGAACCAGGGGTTCTGTCAGTTGGCTGTGCCAAGGAAATTAAAATGCATTATTTTGTCACTAAGTTGCAGCTTTTCTCAAAATACTGGCAGCCACAGAGATTTTCTCCAGCCCCAAAGGAACACTTTTAAGTGCTTCATTTTCAGAAGACGCTTCTTTCCCTGGTCCTTTTTTTTATTTATTTCTTGTGTTTGTTTTCAAACCTGTCGAAAAGCACTGATATTTCCAAGCTTTGTTGCCGCTGTTGTTGTTGTTTCCCTGCTGATGCTTTTCTTTCCCATTCCCGAGCATCCTCGCCGGCGATGCCGAGGCCCCCGGAGGCTGCGCGGCAGCAGGAGGCGGTGGGAGCCTCTGCCGGGCTGGGGGAGCTGCGCCGCTCCCCGAAGCCTTGGAGCTGCAGGAGGATCACGCTGCTGCTGCCCAGGAAATTATGAAGCACTTTGTGAAGCGACATCAGCGGAACAACAAGGGCAGGGCCGCCCGCAGCCCCCGGCGCCCGGCCGGTCTCTGACCGTGCTCTGGCCGCTCCTTGGCCGTGCTCTGGCCACTCCTTGGCCATGCCGATGGCCGTGCTCTGGCCGTGCTCTGGCCATGCTCTGGCCACTCCTTGGCCATGCCGGTGGCCGTGCTCTGGCCGCTCCCTGGCCGTGCTCTGGCCGTGCTCTGGCCACTCCTTGGCCATGCCGGTGGCCGCTCCCTGGCAGTGCCCTGGCCGTGCCCGTGGCCGTGCCGGTGGCCGTGCCGGTGGCCATGCTTTGGCCGTGCTCTGGCCACTCCTTGGCCGTGCTTTGGCCGTGCCGGTGGCCAGGGCAGGGCCAGCAGCCCCGCAGCCGCTCCGGGCCCCTCTCTGCCCCAGCCGTGGGCAAACAACTTGTATAGCTCACACCTCGCTCCCCGCGGGCCACGCTGCCTGCCTCGGACGTGTGAGGAGATGGAAAATACACAACTTTCCGGGTAGTTTTTTCCAGTCAGTCATTACCCTCCCTCCCGCAGCCTGCGCCTCATTTCCATGTGAAATGTCTTGCCTGTAGCCTTTGGCTCAGTTCTGCCTTCGCTGCGAGGCTTGAGGTCCCCCGTCCCTGGTGCTTTCTCCTGAGAAGGTACTTCAGGCTTTAATGAAGGCATTCACCCTTCTTCTTGATCTCATTTGAGCTCTTTAATCTCTTTTTCTGTAACTGATTCTCTTCATCTCATAAACAATTTTGTGGCTTTCTTTGACACCTCCAACACTCCTTTGCAAACCCCGACACTGGAGCCATGGGCAATATTCTGGTGTCCCTCTCACCAGCATCAGGCAGCTTTACTGTGCCATAAAATCATTTCACCACTCCTACTTGCTACTCCTTTCTGTGTATCCCCAGAATGAATTAGCTCTTTATCACAAGGTCAGGGCACTGTGCCTGTGGCCTCTGTCTGCTCAGATGCTTTGCAAAGTCGTTAGGGACTGAAACTATCTCCTGCTCTGGCAACAAATCCATCATTCTTGGCCTGTACGAGAGGGATGATTTTGTATTTACTTACATTAAAATGTATTCCATTTGAATGGATGCATCTATCTTCCATAAAGACTCTTGACTGGTGTCTGTGATACCCAGTTCCTCAGTTCTTCATCAAATGGTCACACTCAACTTCTCCATTGCTCTGACCAGGACTGATGTCCAGACTCACATCATCCAGGGGTGAATCTCAATCCCTTGCACACTCACACAGTGCAGCCACTGCCCTCACACAGTTGTAGCCTCTGTTCCAAGGTTTATAGAACACAAGCCAACAGCCCAGTGATCTCAGCCAGGTGTTCAGCATTCCTGAGTGTTCCACAGCTCACCAACAGCCACCACAAATCCATCTCATCCATGTCTTGGCCTCCTCCTTCCAGTTCCCTCCTCTTTAACTCAGATTCATGAATGTGTGAGTTCGCTGGGGACAACCACGTCTGGCTCTGTCCATCAGAGACCACAATGCCGAGCTGAGCCAGGAGCTGGGGCTGCCAGGCTCCCCTCAGAGAACTGCCATCACCAAGGGAAAGGAGATAGAACCCCAGGGGATGAGGAAGGCAGGAGGGGGGACGGGCAGGACAATTATATTAACTGAAACAATGTGTTATATTTTAAACATTAAAAACTTATGACTCTACATGGCAAGTACCTGATGCAGTGAAGGAGGAGAGGGAAACTGAAGCCACAGTTAAACAATGCACAAGGCATCAGGGTCTGGTTTGTATTAAATCCATTTGGAGTCTGAGTTTCTCCTTTGACAGCTGGCCACACTGCTCAAAGGGAATAAGAAAGTTTTTGTTTTTTAAAAAAGATGTGTAATGGGTTTCTTATGTACTAGAAAAGAAAAGCTCTCTGAGCTGGATCACCTATTTTCTTGTCAAAAGACTTTGGACAAAATGTAATCATGAATAAAATGCCTCATGATTTTTCAAAGGGCTCTTTTATTTGAAGTCAGCTTTTCTGAAATGGGAGGCAGGAGCTGGGTAATGCGGTGCAGGGCAGGAGGCAGCTCCAGGCCAGGCCTCTGCTCCGGCCCCGCTGCAGCGCCGTGCTGGGGAACACCCTGCCCAGCGCCAGCAGGCCTGGGGCCACACTGTCCTCACTCTGAGCCACCTCCAGGGCCAGCCCCAGCAGCACCGTGGGGTCTCATTCACCCCCTGCCACTGGGATTCGCCCCCACGGCTGCATGAGCATCAGTCCCCAGGCTGCCTCAGCCTGTCTGCAAAGGCACAACCACCCCGAGCAGGGGGGCAGCCCCAGCAGCACAGCCTGGACCTGGCACTGGTGTCCCTGAGGGCACTGGTGTCAATGCTGTGATCCGTGAGCAGTCATCACCCAGCACAGCATGGGGGCTCCAGGAATCTTCAGCCTCTGAGGACCAAATCTGCAGAATTGGTCCTCATACATCTCCAGAACAAGTTTTCTCATAAAGATTTATCCATTCTTCTCGGGGGATTTCCTGCTCTGGTGCTGATCGAATCCAGGGAGCACAACTTGTCATTCACCACCCTGGCATTGCTGGGGCCTCCCCAGCCGTGCCCCAGCTCCCTCTGGTGCTCCGAGGGGACGCAAGGCAGTGCAGAGACTGGGGCTGCACCTGCTCTGTCCACCCTGCTGGGACACACACCCACACTCTGACTGACCCAGCTACTGAGACCCTCCCAAGCACTTCCATAAATACACCCAGACCTGAGAACTGCTGCTGGGGTTTTTTTTGGTTCTTGCCAGTTGTTTATGGGTGGAAGATTTTCAGCCCTTTGTTACGGACACCCTGTGGCAGAGAGGACACTGGAATTTTAATTGTTCAAGAGCTCTAATAGGTGTAATAGCCTTGTGTGTTACATATGCATTAATTAAGTAACACTGCATTTAGCTCCAAATCATGCGGAAGGCGCGTGCTGTGTTTGCACAGACATAAATATCTCCTCAGTTAGAGCGCAGGCGAGCAGCTCTGCTCTGTGCACTGCAGTGCTTCACCCTGGGGAAGATGGGAGCCTTGGAAAGCTGATCCCTGGGTAGTCCCGGTTCACTGGGTAGGAGCTCAGCACTCCCACGTCTCCTCCTCTCAGACACAGGGTTTGTGGGAGAGCCCCTGCAGCAATTCGCACCTTACCCACCACCCCAACAAACGGGCTGGTGTCCTGTCCTGGGGTCCCTCTGCACCCACATTGTTCAGCCCTGTCCCTTCACTGCAAATGCTCTCCTTGCAGCAATCTGTAAGTGTAAGGACAGTGTGGAGGGAAACTGCAAGGGGAGGCAGGAAACAAAAGGATCTGGCATTGTCGGTGCAATGCATTCTCATCGTGATCCACAGGGAATTTCCGTGCCTCAGATGGGAACATCCCACAGGTCACCAGTGGAGAGCTGCTCATGTCAAACCCCAGTGTTGCTGCTCTCACTTTGCTGCTTCGGTGCAACCTCGTTCTGAAGCAAAATGTGAAGGTGGAGTCCCACTTGTTGGATGAGCTTGGATACACAGGCTGGACAAATATTTGGAAGGGTATTCGCATTCACTAGGAAACATTATGCAATGTGGATTAATTATCCAGAGTATGGCCCTGACTGGCTTTGGACGATTAAAGCTGTTCTGGAATTCCAGAGGATTACTTAAATGTGCAGCATTAGTGGAGGTAAAACATCTTCAATATCCCTTTCCTGCAGCCTCCATTTCCTTGAGAGAAATATGCAGATTAGAGCTCAGAATTAATCTGCAGAGGCTCTGAGCAGAGCTCCTGCCCCCAAAGGGCATTGGGAGGTGTGGGGCAAGGAGAGGGAGGGCTCTGGGAAAGGGGAATACTGAGGAAGAGACATTTTACATGTTTGTAAAACAATCATGAGAAGCGAGCTACTTATTCCACATGTTTTAGTCTGGGAGAAAAGAGCCTGGATTCAGGCATAGTAAGTGCAATCTATATGTGTAATTAAGAAATGATTTCCTGAGATCTTCCTTAAAACACGTCTGAATACAGATCAAATTTGCATAAATAACTTATGCCTTTCACTTTTTCCTTGTGGAAAACACGTAACATTGACTCCTGCTTTCTGGGTTTCAGAGCCTGCCTGGCTCAGAGGAGGATTTGCCATATTACACGATTCTTCCCAATTGTAATCAGCCTTAAATCTGAATAAAAGCAGCAAATGGCTGACTGGCACCCAGGCTTCCCTCCCTCCCTGCCCCCATGGCAGCGGCAGCGGCGGCTTCGAGCGGGAAAAGACACGACTGCAGCGTGGGGTTCGCATTAGTATTCATGGAGCATCCGACTCCAGAGAGGATTAATAGACTCTGATGCCTAATATCCTGGAGAACAATTAATTTGCCCACAGTTTTGTCATGGTTGAAAGTCAAATGCTGGAACAGATCGATGCACTGAGCTGCAAGTTGAACACTGCAACCTTCTGCTGGAGCTGAATTTTAATTTTCCCATCATCATTTCCCTCCGTTCCCAGCACACCAGTTTTCTAATAGATCTAAAAGCCTCTTACCTTCTTCCATCACATGTTGGGCTTCATAACAAAAGTCCACGTTGATTGTTCAAATATTAGAGCCTTGTATTGCTCTCCATTACGGGATTAGAGATGTTCGAGGCCCCTTGTGTTTTGACCTTTTCCTGTCTCGTTTCTCTTTAAATGGTATGAAAAATGCCAACCTTCTGTAATTAAAGCCAAAATGGAATGGAGGAAAAAAGCTTTTTTCCTTGCAATTATTCAGTGTTTAGGTTCCCGTTTCGATAGGAGTGTTTGTGCAGAAATCAAGGCTGGGGTTTACCAAGGCCGGGCCAGCTGGGAAGGGCAGCAGCTCCATCCAGCCCCGCGCCTGAGCCTGGCCCAGCAGCTCTGTCCTGCTCCACCAGCTCATCCAGCAGGTCTGTGCAAGCCCCTGGGGCAGTGCACACAGCAGAGAAAATACTGCAATAAACAGGCTCAGATGGTTGTTGTGGGGAAGTAGAGCAAGCATCAGGAAAAATTACTGGTTTTATATATATATATAAAGCCCTCGATGGGAGCTGAGGCCCAATTCTGCCGACACCCAGAGTCCAGACGTCCCCACAGGCACAGTGTGGTGCCCATGCTTGGGCAGGGAGAGCGTGGGGTGGCCCTGCAGCCCTCCTGGCCCTTCCTTTCCTCTCAGGGGTCACCTCTCCCCAGCAGGGCTCAGGAAGCTCTGGGAACACGGGAGGGGTGGCAGAGACCCTGCACAGCCCCTGGAGCAGGGACGGGCTGCCTGGAGGCGCTTCCCTGCTGCCCTCCCAGTGCAAAGAACCAGCTGTTGCCAGAGGCAGGATAAAGGACCAACAGGAAATTATTCTGCAGTGGTGGGAAGGCACCAAATCCCACCAAGTACAGGCTGTGCCCACCACTCCCCCCAGCCCCGACCCGAGCTGAGCCTCCAGCCCCTGGGGCTGGATTCCCCAGTCTCAAAGGAGGACAACTCCTCTGAGCTGAAATCCTGGGGCCTGGCGAGCAGGAGAGGGTCTTGTCCCGCTGCCCGTGTGGGAAACACCCTCCTGCCACACTGGGCGTGTGACACTTCTGGCACTGCTCCCCTCCTGCACCACCAGGGAGGCTCCCAGCACCGTGCCTGGCTTTTCCCATGGAAAAAAAAGGGGTATAATGGGTTAAGGGCAGGACTGTATGGCTCTTCCCAAGCTATTGTTCTGTTCCCTCAGTGTTTCTGGTGTCCAGGCTTTTGTGGTTTAATTATGGTCTGTTCCAAATGGTCTGAACCAACAGATCAATATATCAGGAACATTTGAATTGTTAATTCTGATTTGAATTTAAGTGCAACTTCAATTTAATAATTTTAAAAATGAAATGACATGTGAGGGCCCTCCTTCTCCTCTCCCAGCGCAGCAGCTCCAGCACCCCATGGGATCACAAAACTCCCTGACACACACATTTCCCTTCAGTCAGGAGCTAAGCCCCATGAGCTGCTGGATCATGACAAAAGTGGGGTTTTAGCAGCCTTTCCTACAAGCATGGTAATCCCAAATCCAACAGTGATTAACTTGGACTCAAAACTCCACAGCAGAAATTAATTCTAAATCAGGGTCCTGGAGCCACGTCTCTCCAAACCCTGTCCAAGGCTGCCGATGTACGAGCAGACAGAAAACAGCCCAGATGTCCCCAGTTCCCCAGTTCATGCGGGAGCTGTGCCGTGCAGGGGCTGCCCTGCTGCCCGCCTGGAGCACACGGAGCAGCCGGAGCCCGGGAAGCTCAGGGGGCCCAGCACCACCAGCAGTGGCTCCCGTGGCTTCTGGGCAGTGACAGTGGCGTGGTCTCACATCTGGAGTCACCCCGGACATCAGCAGAATAACAGGATAACAGAAGCACATAGGAAATGTACAGGACAGAGTGTCTGGGTGCAGCTCTTGCAAGCAAAGCTGCACAAGCCTGGAAAAGAGAAGGCTTTGGGGTGAGCTTATTGCAGCCTTCCAGGACCTGAAAGGGCCACCAAGAAAGGAGGGAGACTATTCACAAAGGCCTGGAGTGACAGGACAAGGGGGGATGGCTTCACACTGAAAGAGGGAAAAGGTAGGTTAGATATTTGGAAGGAATTCTTCCCTGTGGGGGAGGTGAGGCTTTGGCACAGGGTGCCCAGAGAAGCTGTGGCTGCCCCATCCCTGTAAGTATCCAAGGCCAGGTTGGAGCACCCTGAGTGTCCCTGCCCATGGCAGGGGAGTGGAACTGGATGATCTTTAAAGTCCCTTCCAACCCAAACTATCCTGGCATTCTGGGATTCTATAAAGGTATTGGTAAAGAAAAATGAAAATAAAAGCATATACCAGTCTCCTCTAACAGTAACAACCTGGGTCTGAAGCTCTGCTCATGGACACGTGATGTTTCTGACTGCCACACATACATCCAGCTCTCATTTCATTTATCAGCCATGAAATGCTCAGATATAAGGGTAATGCAGCTTCTAAGCACAAGTTTCCGAGTCTTCCCACAGCCATTTCAGAGGAACCAAATTTCAGGGAAAAAAGCCCAGATATGGGCAGATCTCCTGCGTGTCCTGGGCCACCTGGACCCACTGGCAGCTCCAGCTTTCCTCCCAGCAAGGAAAACCTGCAATCAGCTTGTGCAGGAAAGGACAAGGGGAGCTTTGCTGGGCTGTTCTGGGTGTGGGAAAAAAATGGGAAAAGAAGGATTTTGAGGAAGCAGCAAGAAAGGGCAAAGGTCTGGCAGTTCTTTTGTTTGCCAGCCGGGATCAGTGCCCTGGCCCCAGCAGCTCTGGGTCCAATCCCTCAGCCAGAGCTGCCTTTGGAAAGGCAGGAGCCAGACCCAGAGCCCAGAGCCCGGCCCTCACACTGAGCCGCTGCTTTCTTCTGTGACAGATTAAACCAAACATTCTCCTCAGTGTTATTTTGTTGGCCAATGCATCAGACTGACTGACAAGCACCGACTGCATCCTGAGAACAATCTGAAGGCAACCCAGGGAACCCACCCAGATGGTGCTCGAAAGCCTCGCGGAGCAGAATGGGCTCTGCTCGACGCAGGAATTTCACAGCAGGAACAAAGAGAACTTTGCAAACAGAGCTTTGAAACGGAAGTCATTTTATCCAGCATGCCTGCAGGAAACGAGAATCCATCTTCCAGCACAATCAAACACAGAGCTGTGCATGGGCATAATTATTAGGGGAATGATGGCAACAGCAGAGAAGCTCATCAGTCAGAAAGCTGCATAATTCCTAAACTGTCTCTTATGCTGAACCACCTGGATTTAAAGTAACATTTGCAGAAAAGATGAATGAATCCACCTACCCAACAGGCCTGAAGTCATGGCTGCAGAGGGGTCACTGCAGGCAGATGTGCCTGCTCTGCCCCACGCTCAAACACACTCGACTGTCCGAGCCCTCTGATGGGCACGGGCGCCAGTGCCAGCCCTTCCCTCCTGTCCCCCCACCTGTGGGGACAGAGAAAGCCAGAGAAATTTTGTGTTCACTTCTGGGGCATTTTTTAGGATCTATGTTCTTCATTCCCAATCCAAGCGCTGGCTGTGGGCAGGCAGAGGCTGTGGGCAGGCAGAGGCCAGGTGTCACTGAAAGGATTTGCTTGTGTGATCCTCCCTCCACCTTCCTAAAGATGCCACACATTGTTCACAGCTCAGCAGCTCTCTCCAAGGCTGTCCTGCCTGGGAAAAACAGGGTTGTTTAAATAACAGAGCAAGGCTCTTGGCTCTGCTGGATGCCATCGAAATGGAGATGAGGAAAAGCTCAATCTGGGGGGACTCCCCCCAACCTTGTGCCAAGTCCAGGCCTCAGTGCCAGTCCCTGCCAGCCTCGGGAGGGCATCCCAGCACCCACCTGAGCCCAGCACCCCCCTGAGCCCAGCACCCACCTGAGCCCAGCACCCACCTAAGCCCAGCACCCACCTGAGCCCAGCACCCCCCTGAGCCCAGCACCCACCTGAGCCCAGCACCCCCCTGAGCCCAGCACCCACCTGAGCCCAGCACCCACCTGAGCCCAGCACCGGGGGCGGGCGGGCGGCACTGCCGAGCGTGGCTGCCAGAGCAGATTGGCAGTTGGCAGGAAGAAGAACTCAGAATATGCCAAAAGGACCCATGGCATCCCCCTCACCAAGCCTGT
The DNA here is from genome assembly GCA_013398175.1 of Climacteris rufus. NCBI lineage: Eukaryota > Metazoa > Chordata > Aves > Passeriformes > Climacteridae > Climacteris > Climacteris rufus. The sequence goes on along the minus strand of VZRZ01004055.1, from coordinate 536,263 downwards.
CTGAGGAACAAGCCCTGTGCAGGCAGGACCCTCGGAGCCTGCCACGCCGGGCTCGCTGCAGATGTTCGGCCACCTGCTGCAGCTGCAGGGGACCTGCACGGATGTGGCTTCACAAACACTTTCAGCCTCACAGGGCTTCCTCAAAACTGCTGCAAGGATCTCTGCTAATATATGAGACTCTTCTCTTTTAAGCATTTCAGTTTCATTGAGAATGGAGAGCTCTGTCCTGGGAAGCTCATTCCGAGGGAAGAGTGGGATTAAGAACTTCAAAGTAGAGTTCTCCCCCGTGACAAGTTCTTAGGAGAGACCCTGTCCAAGAGCTATCACATCTCCCCAGCAAAGGAAAAGATTTGCCATGAGAATCCTTTTGGGCTCGGGGACTTGTGCAGAGGCGGAGATTGCTGCCAGCAGCGGCTGCGCTCCAATGGGGAGCGCACCCTCCTCCCGAGGTGTGAAATCTCCAAGGAGGGCAGGCTCCTGCCCACGTGGCAGCCGGGGAACATGCCAGCAGAAGCATGTGCTATTTTAGGAAGGCAGGAAAGGAATGAAAAGGCTTTCAGAGGACTGAAAAGCCAACGTGGGATGGATGGAAGGATGACAACTGGCTCCAACTGAAAGAGAAAAACGGATGGGCTGCAGAGGAGAGAGGGAATGCAGCTTCTGAGTGTGGGAAAAGACTCCTGTCCCACTGGGCTGCTTCCCCGGGGCTCACACGGAGGGTGGGGACACCCCAGTGCAGAGCCAGCCCCAGCCCCAGCTGCACCCCAGAGGATGCCACAGCTTGTGGCAGGCAGTCCGGGGAGGCAGTGCCAGTGCAGGAAGGGGCAGCGGGCAGGGCTGTGCCCTGTGCCAGTGCAGGCAGGGGGAGCGGGCAGGGCTGTGCCCTGTGCCAGTGCAGGCAGGGGGAGCAGGCAGGAGGAGCGGGCAGGGCTGTGCCCTGTGCCAGTGCAGGCAGGAGGAGCGGGCAGGGCTGTGCCCTGTGCCAGCGCCGCTGCTCTGGGCTGTCCACAGCAGGTGAGGGCCAGCAGGCCAGGGACCGGCCAGGTCAGAACAGCCACAAAAACACCAACAGCGTCCCCTCTAGCTCAACAGCTGCTCCAAGTCTTGCAGGAGAATTCAGAGAGCTTTGTGTTGTTGCACAGCACAGCATCCTCTCTGCCGGTAGCGCCCAGCCCTGGCAGCAGCCACCGAGCCCGCCCTGCGGGTGACCAGGGCAGGTGGCAGCACGGACAGGGCTGCCCGAGCCTTGGCTGGCACCACCCTCGGAGAGCAGAAGAGCCCAGCACGAGGGGTTTGGGTGAGCAGCCCCTGAGAACAATGCTTTTAGCTGGTTAGTTCACCAATGAATCAAAACAGTGCCAGATTGCAATGGCTGTGGAAAGTGTGACACTGTGCCTTAGGGTGACACTGCCTTAGGGTGACTCTGCCTTAGGGTGACACCACTGTGCATGTCCAACGTCCCTGTGGCAGGAAGGTTGTGGAGTGAGGACAGTGGAGAGGCGAGGAGTCTGCACCAGGCTCCAGGGGCTCTTTGGTGGGTGGTGGTAAAACCTTTAGTCAAAAGTTTGACTTGGTGATCTTGGAAGTCTTTTCCAACCTTAATGGTTCTGTGATTTCTATGATTACTGGCTCTCTGGTGAGGTTTCCCATGTCCCAGGTGCGACAGGTAATGAGAGCACTTGACTGCTGAACTCTTTTTGACGTCTCTGCTTTTGCTCTGCTGCAGGAAAAGGAAAGCAAATCCATTCTGATTTCTGTGGAATTCACTCCTCACCTCTGGGTGGTGTTTTAGAAATCAAAAGTAAATCCATTATTTTGCTTCTTGTCTAAGGACTCGAAGCCTTTCACAGATGTTAAGGCCACTTATAAGTGAGCAGATTTGTGTTTCAAGCTCCTGGCTGTATTTTTCATGCTTGTTAAGTACTGACAATGGGAGAGGTAAATGCACAAACTCAGCAAGGATGCTCACACACACCCAGATTAGACAAGAAAAAGAAATAAATATATCCATCCCTGTGCCCTGGTCATCCTGAGGGCAACTGATCTCCAAAACACTCTGATAAAAATCTCCCCGTGTATCTGGAGCTCGCAGCTTCCTTTCTTCCCTGGAAGTGGAAGAACCTTCACAAATTTCACCTGCATGTCATTTGTGAGGGCTGCAGAGAGGGGAGAAGAGCTGCTCTTTTTGCAGCCGGTGTGACATTCAGCCACACTCTGGGCTTAGTCTGCATCTGTGGTGTAATTCCATTTCCCCTCTGGATGATGTGTTCTCAGGAGCCTGCCTGGTGCATAAAAGATCCATGATGGGGAGCCACATCATTCCTTTTTTTTTTTTCATGAGCAGGTGCAAAATATAATGTCCCTGATTTCCAAGATCTGATTAAACTGTCAGAGATGTGGAGCAACCTCAATAACTCCCAGCACCAGGGAGGGATGGCTTATTACAGCACTGCACCCTCCTATGCCAGTGCTAAGCATCTCTCAGCATTTCAATTACAAACCACTATTCTCAGGATTTGTTTATTTCAATTGGAGGAATTTGGAGCTCCTGGAAGCCTGTAATCCACAGGCTTGACTCCAGCAGGCACAGCCACATCCCGTGTCCTGATCTCCCGGGGGGGCTGCTGGTCCAGAACAGGGATGCCTAAAGTTCACAGGCAGCCACTGGCCCTGGGAGCAGCAGCCACCCTCAGCAGGTCCCAGCCCTCAGTGCCTGCAGCCCTGGGGTTTGTGCCAGGCTCTCCCATACTTCTGCTTTTGTGTTCACTCAGCCAGCCCCAGCTCCTGTTCCCAGCCTCGCTCTTTCCTTCCTCTGACACCAGAACTGCCTGAGCACAGGTTCCCAGCAACAGCGGCTGGAGCTCCCTCACCTTTGCTAAGTTGCTCTGTGATTCATGTGACTCAAAAATAACATTTATTTTTCTGTTCTCCGGGTTATTGGAACACCAGGATAAAAACAGGAGGATGGGAACCTCCTGCAGTTCTGCAAGAACTTGGACTGTGCAGTGGCCAATTTGAGAAGCCGCTCTCCAGGGCAGGGAGAGGCTGAAGCCCAGGGAGGGAGAGTTCCCTCTGACGGGAACGGCGAAAGGAACCAGCTCTGTGTTTTGGAGGGGGAACCCCCACTTTAAAGGGGGAGACAGCAGGACCCCAGAGCCAACGAGGCACCAGGGCAGGGGCAGCCAGGGTCACACAGCACACCCGGCTCGGCGAGTCCTCTCTGCCTTCCCTTCGCTGTTCTTTGGCAAAGCTGTTTCCAATATTGGAATTGAATGCTTAACTGTTACACTGATGGAATAAATTAGACTGAACCTTTTATCCCAAAATCTTCTCCATAAGAAAGAGACATCTGAGGCTCTGGCACGCTGACAGGTATTCCCTTCCCGGGGGCTGGGGGGTCGCAGATGTCCCTGGCTGACGCCAGCCCGAGCGGGGTCTCCGCGTTCCAGCGCTGCCGAGCGTCCCTGGCCGCGGGCTGGGCTGGCACGGGCACGGCCCGGCTCGGGAGGGATCGCCCTTGGCAGGGGATCGCCCTTGGCAGGGGATCACTGAGTTTCCCCGGCGAGTGCCAGCGTGGTGGGAGCCACCCGTGCCCGGCGGCGGCGATCAGCCCGTGACCGCTCCGGGCCCGGGGTGCTCCGGCCACCCAAAGGTGCCGCCTGGGCAGGAGCTCTGTCCGGCACCCCCAGGACACTTTGCCATGTCCTTGTCGCACTGCAGGGCTGAGCCAGGCTGCATCCCAGACCAGCCTGTGCCGAGCCCAGCCTGGCTAGTCCACAACAATGTGCTGCACTGGTGTCAAAATCCTGTGGCAAGCTGCCATGCCGTTTCCTTGCTTCGTATTCAAAGGTAGATGTGCTGATGTTGGAGCTAAAAAACCCCAAACTATTCAAATTAGCAATCAGCACCAATGATTGCCCTCCCATCCCGTCCCTGTGCTGAAATAGGAGCTCCAGTCCCTGCACACAACCAGTGAACACATGCTCAGCATCTGATTCCGGGGAAGGCTTCGGCACCGTGAAAAGAACAGGGAGAAGGTACGGCCGAGTGGGAGCTGCCATCTGGGCTCGCAGCTGCGCCTTTGCCAAGGCGCAGATGGAGGAGCCTTTTCTCTGACTTGGATTTGGCCCTGGAAACTCAGGGATGATAGAATGAAGAAGCAGCTCTGCCTGGAGCCTGGTCACTCTTTGGGAGCCGATGTTACTGCCCAGCCCGTGAGGCTCCTGTAGCAGCCCTTTGGGAGGTTCTGGGCTGGTGTCACACTGCAGGACGGTCACTGGTGACACAGCCCCTCTGCTGGAAGTGGTGCTGAGCTTGCCCCACCAGGGCTGACCTGACACTGGCACCCAGCACCTCACTGTGCAGGTGAACATGCACCTGGCTGTGGGGTATCAGCACCACGCAGACCCTTCCTCACCTTCAAGAGACTCAGGGCTCTTGTGGGCCCATGGCTTCCAAGTGATACAGAAAACAAGAACATGTCTGACTGGGGAGAACAGGATATTATAGGAATAAGGAAACTTGATGCCAATGGCAGGAGGAGCTTGGACTCTGAAGAAGAAGAAATCAGGGGGTCATTGCTGCAAACAGTGAGGCCTTTTCTCCAGGTCAAGGGCTGTAGCCAAGCCATGGGCTGAACATACATGTGGTGTAACAGGAGAGGTCTGGGCAGGAGCCAAACCTGTCTTAAAACACATATAGGAAATAACAACAGCATGAAAACACTTGTGAGTTCTCCTTTCCTTCTCCAAGGATGACATTCTTGGCTCTCCTTCTTTAAGTCACACATTACCTAAATTCCTCCTGTTTCTCTTACCCCATTCATCCCCAATCAGGTGGGGTCTGGGGTCCTTTCCTACAGTTATTCCCTGACACCAAAGAGAAATGGTTCTGAAGTGGAAAAGGATGAAGGATGCTGGAGGGGCAGCCCAGGGAGCATGGGCAGGGGCTCCTGCAGACACCAGCTGCCCACAAGGCTCAGCACCCCAAGGCTCAGGACCCCCTCTGCTGAGGGGCCCTGGGGCCATTCAATGACACCAAGTGACTACTGGAGTTACCTCTCTGTCTCCTTTGCCCCATCAGCAAGAGGCAGAGCAGGAACAGCTCTGGAAGGACAGTGGGAAAATATTTTCTGGTGCACTGTACAGTACCCAGGGGCTATCCAGTGCTCGGCAGTTCCACGAATACATAGGATCATTCCCTGGCACAGGAAGGTGCAGGTTTGACCATCTCCAAGTTCCACTCCTGCTGTTCCAGCACATGGTTTCGTGGGTGTGGAGACTTCCCAGCAACAGAGTGACTTGCTGGCCTCCTCCTGCTGCACCCCTGGGCTCCTGTCTGCTCCTTCACACCCCATTCCTCAGTGGAAGGAACCCACTACACACAACCCACAGAATCCTCAGCACCAAAAAGCCAATTCCAAGCGTGAAGCCTTGGGCAGGCAGAGCCTGAACAACCTGATCAGCAGCAGACAGAGGGAACGGAGACACAAATTGAAGGGAGTCTGAGCCCTTTTGGTGCCGAGGGAGGACTCAGTCCCCGGGCCAGGAGCAGTGTGTTTGCTGAGCTGTGTGCTCGGGAGCCGGGAGCGCCTCGCTCAGCCCAGCAAAGCTGCAGCCCCTGGACGCATCTCCCGTGCACCGTGTGAGTCTAATGAGGTGCAGGAGCAGAAATGCTGGAGCACAACACGGCGCTTGGAGCCTGGCTGGCCACAAAAGCTTCCTCAGAGCCGGGTTGTTCAGATGAAGGAATGATCTCATGAGCAGATGGGAGAAAGGCTTTGCTTGTTCCACAGAAATCTGGGCTAGAGCAGCCACGAGGAAACGCAGCCCAGCAAACGATTGTGCCCGAGTGTGAGAATGGAGCCAGAGCCGCGGGGGAAGGTGTCGGGGGTGTCCAGGCCCCCGGGAGCACCCAGACAGCCACACGGGGCTCCGACAGGGCTGTGAATCTGGCACCGGCCCTGAGAGGGGCGGGAGCTCTGCTGGCCACCGCGGCCACCCGGGAACAGCGCTGGCCAAGGCAGCGCCCCAGGGCCCCCTCCTGCACCACTGGACACCCCCTCGAGGGGCTCGGGGACACTGCGGAGCCCAGCCGGGGAAAGGGACATTGCAGACGGCAAAACTTGGGGTATTTTCTTCTTTTAAATAAGGTTAATTATTTATTCATGCACAAAACACAGGTTATTGTTTGCTAAACAAATCTGTGCGCCAGTCTGTGTGCAGTTCTCTGTACGTGCCAAACGCCCGGTTTCTGAACAAACTGTGCCTCTGTTGGTTCATAGCTCTCTCCTGGACTGGGCTGGGCTTGCCGTGGGCCCTCAGGGGGGTCAGATCCATCCCGAGGGGGCTATGGGAGAGGAGAAGTCACTGGGGAGGGAAGAGATGTGCGCCAGGGCTGGGGCTGAGCGAGGAGCTGCTGCCACTGTCGCAGCCACCACCACCCAGCAGCGCCCAGGACCCAGCCCAGGCAGCAGCGGCAGAGCAGGGAGCACCCAGGGAGGGCTCAGCTGCTGCAGCTCTGTCCAATCCCACCCGTGGAACCATCTCAGAAACACACTCAGGAACACCAGCACTGGGGCCAGCGTAGCCCAGGCACAGCACTAACGCCTCGCAGGCTTTGTTATCACAACACCACACGGTTAAATGTCCTAAGCAATCTTTTTTTAAGGAAAACAAGTCTTTAGAAACAGAGGTGACCCCAGAAGCGATAAGTGAAGAGGTGCACCTGAAAGTCTGTTATCAGCTATTTGGGCCTGGCTGTGCCTCAGATTTCTCATTTCGATGTGACGGCAGCTGAAAATTGGATAGATACTGGCTTCACCTCAAACAAGACTTTCTCTTTTTGTCTTCAAGGGCAACTTAAGTGCTTTACCCTCTGAGGTCGGAGAGAATCGCAGGATGCTGGGAAAGGAGCGTTCTGGAGTGGGAACCACAGAGCTGCTCTGCAGCACACTTTAATAATTAAACTGCACAGTGAAGGAAGGGTGAGAGAGGCTGGGAAAGCACAAGTTTGTTCGTAATATCAGGTGTTGATGAGGTTTTCCTTGCAGACAAAAAGCAGGTTTAATTTCCAGCAGCAGTGGCTCCTTCCAAGCCATGTCCTGTCACCAGTGCTGCCTCCAGCCCAGGTCCCACATCCCAGAGGGACTCGGTCAGGGAGATGCTGGCAGGGCTGGCACTGGCACCACTGAGGGCTTGTCCTTGGGAGACATGTGCCGGAAAAAGGAAGGGAGGAAGAGACAAAGGGCAGAGGATCACTGGGGTCTCAGCCTGAGAGCAAATTCCTCCATCCACGACAGCACAACTCATGAGGAACAAACCGGAGCTGATTCCCTCCCCAGCACAGGAAGCAAGGACAGAAAAGGGACAATTGGGATGCTGGAATGAGAGAACAGAACCCTCCTACAGAAAAGAGGCTCTGGGAAGGCTCCAAAGGAGAGGCAATCAGAGACCAAATGAAGTTCAGAAGGAGATGGAGGGAAAGAGAGCTCCTGAGACCAGGCAGAGCTGGGAAAGCTGTGATTCTGCTCAGATTGTTGCGTCCCCTGGAAGAGGGTGCAAGTGACAACCTGAGCAGTCACAGAGCTGTCCCACCACCAAACCACCTGCATCTTACCTTAATCCTGAGCAGGTTCCATCACAAAGACTTCCCAGCCTCCAATGACAATGAATCCACTGAAATCTTTTCTCCCCCATCTCGACTCAAGCTCTGTAGCACAAGTGCAGATTCTGCATCACTACATTGCTTCAGTCAATGTTTTTGTCTGTTTTTTCCTACAAACACCCATCCAATACAATGTGTGAAACGCAGATGTGCTGAGTGGGAAAGCTGAGTCTCTCAGACTCATCCTGTGCCAGCGTAACCAGTGAAACATTCCCAGGGCACAGCTGGGGAGCAGTGCCATTCCAGATGTGCTCTGCCATGGGCAGAGGAGTCCCTCCAAAGCCAAGTAATCCCTAAAGCCCTGGCCTTGCTCCTTTCAGGGTCACACTGTGGCTCTTCTGCCTGGATCTGGGACTGCAGCTGGGAACTGTGGCTGCCTCCCGCAGCTGGAGGGAGAGGATCCCAGCTGGAGAACTCTGCTGCTGCCAGGGAGGTTGGGGGCAGGAGGTGTGCGTGGAGCCTGCAGCTGCCCTGGGCTGGAGGGACACAGATCCTGCCCGGGAACAGCCCCAGCACGCTTGGCAGCAGCTCTGGGTGGCCAGGAGAGCTCAGTCCCCTGAAAGCCAAAGCAGGAGCCGGGCCCTGGCCTGGTACCCGAGCTGGGCATGCAGGAGGGAAAATGAAGGACCACAAGACCTGACCCTGCAGCACTTGCCCAGATTCCCTCTCTTCCAGGAGAGCAGTTCCCTCTGTGCCAGCAATGCCCCCCCAGCAGGCACCAAGCCCTCTCCCCCCACAGCAGCCGAGGCCTCTCCGTGTTCACCGTGCAGATGCTCTGAGCAGCTCTTCAGGATGCTGCAGGAATGTTTCCCAAATGAAGGCTGAGCTTGAGAGACTCAGCCCAGCTCCACTGTTTCCCACGAGACCCATTTCAAACCAGACCAAAGCCCCCTGGTCCCACTTCCCTCTATAATGAGTTATCTATTTTTTCTGATACTTCGGTGGGAATTTTTTGCCTTTAATACCAACAGCTGACACATTATGAGTAAAAGGAAGAGTTCACAGAATAAACTTCAGTGCATTAATTATTGAGGGATATAATCCAAATTTATTTAATGAATTAATAATAAGTCATGGGGGTATTTTAATAATGAAATACTTCTAGTTGTGTTTCAATAATTACGGCTGGCTTTCATAATTACACTGCTGCAGTGAAAATAAAATCAAAATCAATTAGGTGGTAGCAATTCTGTCCCAGGAGTGCCCCGTGCAACTCTATCTAGATCAGGTTTAAAGGGACACAACGAAAATCAATGTTGGTTTAAATTTCCAGTGTGCAGCCAGTTCTGTGCTTCGCCGTTGGAAGCAGCCGGGGCTTCCCTGTGTGCAGCCACTTCAAGGGGTGAGGAGGAGGTCTCCTTAGGAGAATCTGGGGGCAGACCTCTCGAAAACAATTTCCTTTTAAAGAAAACCTACAGCTTCTCATGGCCATTGATTCCAAGAACTGAAGCTGGAATTCTGCTGGGGCTGTCACCCTCCGGCCCCGGTGAGTGCCAAGAGTCCGGGGCACGGGGGGGAAGAGCTGGAGACACTACACCGCTCCCCACACTGATTGTGTTTGTTTAGAGATAACACTGCCAGAGCATTTTTCCAGAAAGGCAGACAAGACGTTTGTAATTCCCTCCCATTTCAGGCAACCTTCATCCCACCCTCCAGCTCAGCTGAACTCAGCAAGCAGCTGGGTTTCTTTAACCTTTTTCATCTCAAGAAACAGTGTTTGGAACCAGGAAGAGCTCCCTGTTCAGCTTGTTGAGTCCAATTGTCACGTGCAGCAGCTGGGACCCTTCCCCAGCCCCCCAGCCTGGGCCAGGAGCTCTGGGGAACCTCCTGGTCCCCCAGCCCCTGGCTCCCTGCTTGGCCACAGCTGGCACCCCTGGCTGTCCCCCAGCCCCTGGCTCCCTGCTCGGCCACAGCTGGCACCCCCGGCTGTCCCCCAGCCCCTGGCTCCCTTCTCGGCCACAGCTGGCACCCCCGGCTGTCCCCCAGCCTCTGTCTCCCTGCTCGGCCACAGCTGGCACCCCTGGCTGTCCCCCAGCCTCTGTCTCCCTGCTCGGCCACAGCTGGCACCCCCGGCTGTCCCTCGGGCTGGGTGACACCCGTGTCCCCAGCACAGCCACCCTCCGAGGCACCCAGAGGGTCCTCCTGCAGGGAGCCCCAGCTGTGGGAGGGAGGCTGGGCTGCAACAGCAGCTTTCCCCAGCACAGCTGGAAGCGCAGGATGTGCCAGCAGACACAGCACCGAGCCCCTGGGCAGCAGCACTGCCCTGGGACCGTGGCACAGACAGAGCACACCGAGACAGTGGCAAAGGTGACCAGGAAAAGTCCAGGCACATCACCGCGTGCATTTTGGGGGTGTTTCTGAGTGGCTGTGCCTCTCCTGCCTCTCCTGCCTAGCTGACTTCTCCCCACTGCAGGATGAGTTGAGTTCTGTGGTTCCCTCAGTGAAGAGCCTGCGTGCCTCCCCCTGCCACCAGGCTGAGGGCACAGCATCCAACCCCTCTCCCTCGGCATCTGCCAGTCCTGCTCACAGCTCTCACATCTTTGGGCATGGGGCTGCTCACCACTGAGGGCCTTGGAGAAACATCCCCAAAACATGTTGCAGCTGGGACTCTCCAGTCAGTGGTTTCTGGGGGGTCTCACACAGGAACCCCCAGAAGCAGCAGAGTAGCAGGAGGCTGGCCTAAAACAGAAAGGGACAAAGGTTTTCAGCATCAAAGATTAAGAGCCTTAAAATAGAAAAGGGAAAATTCAAGTACAGCATTAAGAGCAAAGTATTCACAAGCAAGAGGTCAATCAGGCAATATTTGGCCAGAGGGATGTCATCACCAGAGGCTCGAGCACAAACAAAATGTGACACTTGGAGAAGGAGGGACGAGGAGCTTCGGTGCTGGTGTGAAAAACGGGTTTGTGCCTGAGGAAATGTGCAGCAGTGCTGGGGATGCTGTGGGTGCTGCTCCTGAGACCCAAGACATTCCTGGCTCCCAGAAGCTGCAGATGTGGCTTCACTGGAGATTGCGGGCACCTCGGTATTTGTGTCCTGTGTGATTTGAGGAGAGAGCAGCAGTACCTGTGAGGTGATCAGTGGCTGTAATTCTGCCTCACTATGCAAACTGCCATCACTTGCAGAGCCACCACAGCTCTGTACCTCAGTGCCACAGCAGTGCTGCTGGGACAGTCCATGGTTTGGATCACACAAGGAAAGTAACACACTGTGCTTAATGGCAGGAAGCATTCTGGGGCAAATGCTCATCATTCTGTCCTCCAAACAGCAGCACAGCTCACCCTGGTTCTTCAGCAGCACTGGCAGCCTGGAGCTCCTGGCAGCAGGAGGATTCACTATAATCCTGGGAGGAAATGCATAAGAAGTCACCCAATCCAGCTCACACTCAGAGCTCTGCCATCGCCTCTGCAGTTACACTCCGAGGATGCAAAACATTCACAATGAAGAACTCACATGTGTTGCAAGAAAAATACTGTCTAGTTAAGGAAAAATGGGCTCCAGTTCCTGAGCTTGTGTTTCTTACCTCCAGAACAGTCCCTGGGCTGATGTTCCAAGGCCATGGCTCAGTCCTTCCCCTGCCCTGCTTTGGGCTGCTGCTCCAGCCGTGTGCATTGTCCTCGAAATCAGCCAAGCTCCTCCTGACGCCTTCATCACCCCCAGGCCCGTCAGAAGGTGCAGTGCAGGGGCACAGCACACACACAGCCTGCAGCTGCACGGTCCCACACGCTCACCCAGCCAGCAAGGCACGGCTGCCGGAGGAAACCTCTGCCCCAAACCAAACCCAGGGATGCTCAGCACCTGGAGTCAGCCCAGGAAATGGGAAATCATTCTGTCTGTGCAGCAGCAGCCCTGGCCAGGGACTGGGTGCAAGGGAAACACAGCACAACCCCCAGCTCCCCCAAACCTGGACAGGCAGCTCAGACCTGGCTGCAGAAGGACAGGGGGAAGTCTGTCCTATTTTTTCTGTGGGACAACACTGCTCCTCCAAGCACCAGTGGCTTCACTGCGAGTGCAGTCTGCATTCCAGCCCAACGCAGGGAGCAATCCTGCACAGTGAGAGGGACAGTGCTGAAGCAAGGGCTGTGCACTCTCCATCCCTGAAAATATTCACAACTCACTGGAAAAAGGCCCAGGACAACCTGCTCTAGCTGTGAAGCCAGATCTGACTTCAAAGCCAGCCCTGCTTCGAGGAGGAGGATGTGTTTCCCCTGGGATACAGGATGACACCTGCAAACAGGAGCCTCTGCGGGTGGTGGGTCCTCCGAAGGCACCGGCCCTGCTGCTCTATAGCTCAGGAAGGGGTCTGTGTACAGATAATTGATGCATTTTTAACTTGCAAATGCGGCACAAACTTCCCTCAGGAACATCTAATTCACATTTTAAGTAACAAAAGGGCTCAAATCCCTTTCTTGCCTATTTAGTCATGCTGCATTTGGTAGAAGTGAGATGAAATGCTCAGCTCAGGGAAGATCAGAGAGAAATTGTATGATTTCCACATTATAGGATAATTCCACGGCTGACTTACCCAAATGTGCGAGATGAGACGGCACACTCAGCCAACGCTCACCGTGCTGAGCTGAACTCGGGGGCTCAGAGGAGAAGGGAGCAAGCAGGGGGAGCAGGATTAGCAGGAGAATAACAGATGGGGTCTCGGAGCATCAGGGCACACAGGAGAGCAGTGGGAAGGCGCTGGATGCAGGAGCCTGGCTGCAGCACCAGCAGAGAGAAATGCTTCAGAGGAACGAGGGACCTGGCCAGGCGTGACCCCTCGAGGGGAGCTCACACCTACGGAGTGCCCTCGCACCCCCACCCGCACCAGCTCCTCTCCCCTCCACCCTCAGCTGCTGGCAGGGGGCTCTGCCTCTGAGCATCACCCTGGGCACAGGCAGGGGCTGGCAGAGGGAGGCAGCCCAGCTGCACTCCCCTGGCAGCCACCTCTGTGTATCTCAAGTTGTTTATTTTTAAGCATCTGGGCCTCTGCAGATGCTGTCACTGCCCCAGTCACCACCTCCTAACCAGCCACTCCGGGGCTTTACCTGCTCCACGAGGTCTGGCCACTGCCTTCCCTTCCCACCCCTTTCCTTCTCTTTTGTTGATCAAACTGAGTTTTGTCTCAGAGCGGAGCATCTTTCCAGAACAGAAGGCTCAAATGCTTCATCTTGACAAAGCTGAAACCAAGCCTTTGTTTTGCCAAAAATACCCCTTTCGCTTTTCATTTTGTCCCACTAGTCACCAGATTAAATCCACATTAACAAATATTGTCACTCATCCCAGAATTACATTTTTTGGAAAGCAAAGTGTTTGTTACAAATACATAATTCTGCTCTCCCAGTCCACTATGAGCATATGGGGAGGGGAGCAGGAACCTTTCCCAGCCCCTGGCTGACTGCAAGCACAGTTCTACCTGTTCACCCAGGCAGGTACAGCCCCAGTGAACCCTCTCTACCCTCCCCACATCACCACCATTTATCCCACCACTCTTACTGGATGTATCTTTGTTTCTGCTGTGTTCCCCAGGCTCCCAATCTCCTGCTGCTCCAGCCTGAGGCTGCCCGTGGGGAGCCCAGTGTCCAGCCCAGCCCTTCAGGAAGCACTTTCCACCTGTGAGGAGCCCAGGAGCAGCTGGCTGTGCAGAGGCAGAGAGCACAGGGACAGCGTTTGGTCCCGAGGGGCTCCTGGCTGGGCACTGCTGTCCCTGTGCTGGCCATCCCCTCCAGAGCTGCTGCACAAGAGACACTCTCAGCCACTTATCCTGCAGCCCAGTGCAATTTAATTATCAACTTGGAAGCTCTCCAGCAAAGCATAAAAAGTCAACCCATTGCAGTTGTTTAGGTATATCATTGCCCTGCTAATTGAGTTTGATGGGAATTTCAAGAGGACTTTACAATATTTTCCTTAAGTGCTGCTACATTGAAGTCTTCCTCATTCTGTGTGTTACTGAAGGCAGAGGAGGGTTGGGAGAGAGACCTCCGTTCATCCTCAGACTAGGAGTAGTGAAAATATCCAGGGAGATGAATCCTTACTGAGCCACATCTCTTCCTGGGAGCCAATTCCCATCCGAGGAACATTGCCGTGGACATCCACTCCTGCCAAAGTACAGTAACCTCCCCATTTGTGTCTGTGCACGGGGATTTCCAGCAGTGCCAGACACTGAGACCAGCCTCAGTCACGACATGGAGCCAGAGGATGACAAACAGCTCGCAGCAATGTCCTTCCTCACCCCAAATCATTTCTCCTCCGGAGAAAACCCACCCTGCCATAGAGTTCAGCTCCAGGCCCAAAGCCCCAGCTGTAACCAGAGAGCCCAGATCTCTGTCTCCTCGAGCCACAGCCATGGGAAGCAGCAGCATAAAGGGCTCTTTGTGGGGGTGGCACACCCAGGATGTGCCACACGGCACCGGCAGGGTTGGCTCCCAGCACAGGGCATCCCCCAGGAAAGGGCTGAATGGGTTCTGGAAAGTGAGGCTGTGACCTGCTGAGTCTGTGAATATTCTACATTCTGTTGCTGTTATTTAAACTCTTAAGGTGCAATGAGGCTAAAAAGAATAAATAGAATCACTGAATTTGTACACAAACCCCTCCAGGTCCTCTGCCCAGCCCCCAGGAGTCACTTGGGCTCAGCTGCTGAGGGTTTCATTGACCAAAAGTGTCAGCAGCCAGAGATGTGCCAGCGAGGCCAACAGGACCGACGAGGAGAGGGGGAATAGTGTCACTGAGATCCCAGTGAGCAGAAACCACAGCTGAGGAGATGCTTGAACCGGCTCTGCCAGAAATGCCCACGCTCTGCTCCAGGGCAGGGCCCCTCTCCGCTCCGCAGCCTGCTCCCACCTCGGCTTTGTCCCTGGGTCACCTCCAGAGGCTCCTCTGTAAATCCAACAGCCTCCTGCAAATGCAGCAGCAGAGAAAAAGGAAGTTTGAAACCAAGAGCAGGTCCTTCTGGAGGCAGCTTTGCCGCGTGGCAGCCGGCAGCTCAGCCAGGAGGTGCCTGTGCCTGGGCGGGCAGCGCGCGGCCGCAGCCCTGACCTGTGTCCGGCTGCTGCTGCTCAGGCCCTCACCTTGCCTCTGCTGGCCAGCTAAGTACAGTGAGGTTCTGGATCCTCCCAGCCATCAGCTTTGGTCCTGGACTCGCACTGCTCACCCAGGGCTCTGACCACCTCACCCCCGTGCCAGGCGCCCGCAGCAGAGCCAGGAGCAGCCCTTGCCCGGTCCCACGTCCCTGCCCCTGCCCGGCCGCTGGGCGGGCATGGCCCAGGCTGATGCTCTCCACCGTGACGTCTCTCCAGCCACACCAGCTCCAGCCACGGGGGCAGAGACGCTTTTCTGCTCACGTCAGGAGCGGTGGCAGCAGCACACGTAATCCGCGCTGGCACTGGATTCTCCATCTCGTGTTTGAATGATGCTGCCACAAACATTTATTGTCACAAAAGAGGTTATTCAAACACGAGCAATTAGGCAACTGTATTAGCATATTTTTCATTGTAATATTACAACAAAGGGTATATTCCTCCCAGTGAATGTATTTATAGGCTTTTGGAGCTAATATTTGTTTAAATGATTAATATGTTTTTCAAATACATGTGACAAGTGTGGCAGAAATATTTTTATCTCTGCAAACAATGTTCTGAAAGGCGAGAGCTCAGAGTCTCTGGGAGGGCTGTTTTCCAGGTTCAACAGAGTTTTGCAAGACATACAAGTTACATTTTTATCATCATGAATTCCAGGGAAAGGCCTTTCTGCGAGGGATGTTTAGAAAGAAGCTGAGGCTGCAAGGCCTCCGCCCCAGCCAGTACCTTCCTGTACAGCCCCTTCCCAAAGAGTCCCCGGACTCTCCCTGCACTCACCATTTCCATGCAAAGTGTGTCCTTCACTCTTACTGAGAAATCCCAAAGGGCAGATGGTTCAAAGCAAGGCTTGGGGCAGGAGGTGTCAGTTTTGTAACCAACGCTTCCCTTTACTGAACACCCTCACACAAAGGGACACAGGATTCTAATCACAATTCTGGGGGTGGGTGGCAGGAGTCAGCTTCCAGAGTTCCATGTTCCCTTTCTGATCACTGCCATGCACAAGCACAAACCTCAAGCCTGAGTGATCTGCGAACTCCCTCACTCTGACTTTTCTTAAAAAACTAAAAGAGAACTAAATTCAAAAAGGTTCATTAGTGTTGGCGTGTCTGGAGCTGAGGGGCTTTGGTTGGAGGGAGCAGAGCTGGGGGTGACGGTGCCGAGCTGGGGGTGATGGTGCCAAGCCCCTGCACCAGACACCAGCAGGGACCCTCTCACCGCCCTGCCCGGAGGAGTGCGCTGGTCCCTGCCACCCGAGCCCCTCCTGCATCTGGGATTTCCCCCGAATTGTTTTCTGTTAGAATGGAGCAGTCCCTGCTCCCAGGGTTTGGGTGAGAAGGGGCGGGGACAGGACAGGGCACCATGAAGTGCTGCTGTTCATTCAATACCCAGCACAAGGGTGTGGAGAAGTTGTGAACAAGCCCCTGAACGGCAGCAGGTCCCGGAGCAGCTCCCTGCAGGTGCTGTCAGTGTTCTCACCTGTCTGCCCAGACCCACTGGGCTGGAACATGCTGGCTTTGGGGACAGGACAGCTCTGGAAGGCCTGGGTGGGACAGCAGCCCCGTGTACCTGCAGGGTCCTTGCAGACATTAAAAGCCACGGGGTTTTCCCCACTGACAGTCCTCCTATCCTCCGCAGCTTTCTGGAGCTGGAGGAATACAATGACAGTAAAGAGGAGCATGAGATGTCTGTGATCGATGCCACAACTGAACTCTCAGCCTGAGCTTTTTCTGCCAGTTCAAGTTCTCTCCCTCCTTCCCTTCTAAAGGACAGCTGAGCTGTAATTTACGTTGCCCTTGGCCGCGTGGGGAAGTGGGGTCTGCAGAGGGATGTATGAACACCCCCTGTGGAACCGAGCAGCCACCCCTCAGGGGGATAGAGAACACCCCCTGTGGAACCGAGCAGCCACCACTCAGGTTCTATATCCCTCAGGGATATAGAACACCCCCTGTGGATACACTCCCAGCCCCTGTGGAACCGAGCACCCATCCCTCAGGGGAAGCGGCTGGGGGTCGGAGCCGGGGCCGCCCCGGGGCTGAACGGCTGCAGCACAGGGAGGGCGGCTGGGACGGCTCTCCAGGGGCAAACCGGGGTCCCCTGGGCTGGACACTGCGGGTGATGTGCTCTGTGCCACGCCCAAACCAAACCTGGCCGGGCATTTTCCCTGCTTTGAACTACAGCTTTAACTGCGGGGCTCCGGTTTGGACCCCAAACCCTCATCGGGTTCCCGACACCAGGTTCCCCAGGCCAGGGCGGCTCTGGCAGGTCCAGCCAGGTCTGACATCCAATGCTATGAAGCCTCTCGGTCCCAGCAGCTGCCCCAGCTCTGCAGGGAGGGCTGGCACTGAGCTGGCAGCGTTGGTGGCACAGGGGACACAGAGTGACCCCACAGGACCTGGCCTGCAGCTAGTGGTGTCCCTGCGATTCACAGAGGAGCTCAAAGGACTTTCCATGCTCTGACACCTCCTTGAGCCACCCCAATGGTCCCAGTGGCAGAAACCCCCGGCCTGGGCAGGTCCCTGGAGGACACAGCTCTGGCAGAGCAATTCATCTCTCTCTAGAGAAGACAGCTGCCCCACCCCTGGAAGTGTTCAAGGCCAGGTTGGACAGGGCTTGGAGAAACCTGATCTAGTGGAAGGTGTCCCTGTCCATGGCTGAGGGTGGAACTGGATGAGCTTTCAGGTCCCTTCCAACCCAAACCAGTCTGGGATTCTGTATTGGCCCTGGTGAGCAGCTCCTGGCCCTGCCCAAGCCCCCCCACGCACCCAACCCTTCCAGTCCTCGCCAGCCCGAGCTCCCCGAGCTCCCCTTGCAAAGATCAGCTGCAAACCTTGCTGAAATCCTAACAGCAACTGGCACCTCGCAGCCAGGCTGGAAATGTGGTTTTCCACCACTGCTGCTATCTGCAGGGGAGTAAATTCACAGACAAATCCATGACCAAGGATTCTTTTAAAAATTCTCCAAACAGAGCCTTAGAAATGCATGGCTTTGCTCAAGATCACCCTGTTTGTGTTGGTATGAGGCCAAAATCTATGAAAAATAGCATGCATGCCAAAAAAATCAATTTTATATAATAAATACAGATCATTTGGATGTTTCTTGCCAAAAACAATGCAAACATATACATCCTTCATGATTCTTATCAGAGCACAGCTGAATCTTTAATACACTCCACAGACAGGCTACTAAAAGGCAAGAACATGCTGCTCAATGGTTAAAGTTTCCTCATTTCCATCCCCTGCCATGGCTTTTAATGGTCAAAACTGTGAAATTCAGTTTAATGCAAAAATTAATAAACCAAAACCCAAAGATTCTTCTAAGCAAAACCTTATTTCTAATGAAGAATAGGGTCAGGAGTAAAAAATAAATATATCTGGCAGCACTAGAATTACTTTATGTTGCTGGAAAGATGTAGACCAAGCAGTAGCTGCTCCAAACTTCAGATTCCCAACAATCTCATGTGTTTAAGGTCCACAAGTGTGTCAGGGCACTCAGCAGTATCCAACACTGTTTTCTGGAACACAAACGTGTTGCTGCAAATGGTTTAAATTCTCCATTACAACCTAGGTGGAATAAATAAAATATTCCATCTGCCTAATGTGACATGCAGATCAGACCCCTGTGGGTAATCCTGGAGTTTGCAAAGGTGCATATGGGATGCTCCAGCAAATTTAATAAATGTAAAGGAGGTTGTTTTATTTTTTAAAATAACCTTTCTGTTATCCTTGCTGTAAATTATGTAAGAGGATGCTATCGGAAATGTGACACACGTGCTGCACACGCTCACAGGGGAAAGGCAGCGCCGAGCCCGGCAGCGCCGAGAGCCCGCGGCACCGGTGGGGAGAGGCAGCGGGAGAGGGATGGGGGCAACAGGAGCGGGATGGGGGCAACAGGAGCGGGATGGGGGCAACAGGAGCGGGATGGGGCAGCGGGA